>VYZM01008934.1:96161-257984 GCA_013398915.1 Dromas ardeola
AATTGGCAAAAGAAATTCAAAGCCCTTCTCTTTTAGCAATTATTTCACCTTTTTTCCTGTTTGCTTCTGGAAACTTAGCATATATATTTCCTCACATGGCTGCTCAAGCAGGGGCAGCTGCTCTTTCAGGACCCTCTGAAGGACAAAGTTTGAACAAAAATGCCAGTTTCTTGTGGAGGAGGACCTGCTCTGTGAATTACAAGCTTTTTGGGACAAGAGCTATCTCAAATGATGACTCCCGATCTAATTTCTAATCTATCAATGGAGTACTGAGATCCAGGAAGATTTTAAGCTACAGTTTTCAAACGTCCATTAATGTTAAGAGACTACATTTGTATAAAAGCTTTCACAGTTTTATCAATACTTGCTACTATGATTTATCACTACTGTGGCAAGAAAGGCTTTGAAATCTTTTCCTAGGCTTTTCAGGTTTTTAAAATACGCACATAAATAATCAGTAGGATGTCAACAAACAAATCAGACCAATTTCAGGTAGAAACTAGACACTTTGAGATATACCTGATATTAATGCTGACATTTTTTGCCATTGATTCACCTACCTATTGGTTTCTATCCAAGTGGGAGGAGAGAAAAGCGTTTGCAAAGTAGACACCTAAACTCCTTTCAAGAACAAGAGAAAGAGATGAAGACCACTCAAGGGAGATTCAGACTAGCTGTGGGACTCTTCTCACACGTGGCTGGATTGGGATTTATAGGGAATTCCAAACACCTACATCTGTAGGAAATCCAGCGCTCCAAACCATCCTGTGAGGGCAGGCATCTCGAAAATACACGGGTCTCAAAAAGAAAAATCAAAAAAGAACAGCAGTAAGAGACAGACAGAAGCCCTTTCCCTGAAACAGGTACTACAGTTTGAAGTCATGTGAACTATCAAGTGCAAAATATTATGTGTGTACAAAGTTTAGGTAACTGTAAGAACAGTAACGGTGAAGTTTCACTGTGAAGTGAAAGGATTGGCTCACCCCAGGATTTAGTAGAACTGCCAGGCATCCAAACCTCAATACAGCCAGATGGGAATGTTTTTCTCTGCATTTCAGAGCACCTACAGCCCTCATTTATGAACTGAATATCAAAAGCAGTGGATGTTTAGAGGACTATGCTGCATTTTACGGAGAGTCTGTCATCACTTGCATCTATTCTACTCTGCAATGTAAAACTCGTTTTCTTATCCCATACACCCGTCGAAGAGACGTTACTAGAATATTTGCAATCGGTGCTTGGTTTACTTGGTAAAAAGTCAATAGCTTTATATTTATAAAAACATTTCAATACAAAGAAATTTTCCTTTCAGAATACTGTCTGGTATGTCTTATTCCCATCCTTTTGTACAGGAGGTTAAAAAGAAATGGAAGATGGAAGAAATTGCTCACACTGAATTATTAAGACTTCTCTGAAATCAAGCAAGTCAGAAATCCTTGAAAGAGCATGTATTTGAGAGAATATCTATTATAGAAATGTTGGACACATGAGCAACAAGTGGCATATTGAATTCTAAAATGGTTTTGAATGTTGAATGTTCGTATTTGCCTGAACCGTGCCAGAACAGAAATTCAAAAGCTTCATCAGAGTGTTTTGATTTGATGCCTTTGAAGAAGTTTGTTGATCCCCTGCCAGAAGAAACAGTCATGCTGTTCATGTTTGAAAACATCTTACTCAAAAAGATGAAAGTATTTCTAAACTGTTACTTTTCTATATAGGAGAACAGAGGTCCGACAATTAAAAGACATAGTATGGGCTTGATGAATTTAATTCCCTTTGCCAAGAAACTTGGCAACACTGAGTCTGTTATTTCAGTAGAAAAAAAGAATTTGACAAAAATGACATCTCTATAAAAGCTTAATAGGTTTGGATGGTTTTAATTTATTTAGTACATAAATGACATTCTAGATACCCTCAGAGAAGGATCAACAAATTGTAATGTAACATTGTGGCAATCTAGAGGTAAAGCAACAAAAGAAACAGATTAGATGCCAAATCAGTTGTAAAAATGGAAGAAAGCCATATCATGCTTTTGGAACATAAAAAAAGCAATTGTTTGAACAGAAATAGCCACAAAAGTAAATCTCTCTTCCCTCATGGATGAATCTGTTAATTAACGAAATATGCTTTCTATTGAAAGATGTTCCTTGATTATGTCTCATATTATTTCCTCTGCTAAAATTAGCAGAAAGGGAAGCAGAATTCAGTGGGGAACCTGACCAGAGAATGTAAAAAGGCACAAGAAGCAGTTTTGTAGGGTATCATTTTCTTTCATTTGCTCTAAGAAAAAAATGAGGTTTTGCAATAAAATTCTTAAGAATTTTATTTTTTATGTGAGAGGAGTTCCACTGCAGATAGGATGGATATGGCCAAAAAAGACAGTGAATAAGTAATTCTGTATCTATGTCAAGGTAGAAAATTTTGTGCATAGCTCCTGAAAGAGCACTTTTTACAATGCAAAAATACAGGAATTAAAGACCTAAGGTCACCATATTTTCATTGTGAGTGCCATACTAAAGACCTCTCTAGGATATTGAATGAAATCAATTTCCCGTTGGCCATTTCTACCTCACTGGCAAATTCTCTCTGTGGTACATCTCACAAAAAGCAGCATGATCCATTGATAGTCCCAAGCCAGAAAATACATTAGAACATGGGGCAGCTCCCTTCCCCTGCTGGGTGGCATCGTGCCTCCATCCCAGTACGGACTGCAGAGATGGCTGATGTACCTACATAATGAGCTGCTCACCATAGAAACAGTCACTGAAAGTTAATCACAAAAATCCCATGGAAGTAAAAAGAACAGGTTTATTTCACAGGGAATCCAGCTTTCCACAGCAGGGTTACATTCTCAACAGCTGGCCTTTCTAAAAAAGACTGCAACTTCTTCTTGATAACTGATTGAATCTAGTGAGGGTGGACAGCGTAGCCATCAAGGAGCAACAAAGCTCTGATGACTGCAAACAGTAAGTTTCCGATTAATACACTATTCACAATCAGACAAATATTATCATTCCTTCCCGCTTGAGGGAAAGGTTCATTATTTCGAAAACTGCCTTGAATATAGGCTGTTATTTGCTGGTACTTTTGTACTGAGTATAATGGTTTGTATCAATTTCAGAAGCGCACCGATTGCTTTGTGCACATACACACACACGCTCACACACACATCCCTATTACTAGCAGCAGCATTCTTTAGAGCTAGCCAGGTATTATGCACGTGTTTGGGGTTTTTTGTTCATCAGAAAATGCTAATTATTGAAATTAAATATTTTAGGTAAAGGCTTTACTGTACAATTTCTTTCAAAAGTAAATTTTGCAACCTTTTGTTTTTAAACTTTGTAAGCAAACAAAAACCCCTCTTGGTCTTTCTAAAATACGTTTACAAATTTTCACATAGTAAGCTAACAGAGGAATTAAAAGAATTTCACTGAATTTTGGATACAGTTCTAAATACAGTTATTTGTAAAGGTTGAATTCATAGATATTTGTCCATGAGCTCTGATTTTCAGGTTCAAGCATGACTAACCAAGCAAAGAATTGATATGTACACCCAAGCATTTCTTCTGGTTTCTGCTAGCTATGTCAGTAAGAGTGCTGTGGAATGAATTTTTGGATAACAATGTTTAATTGCTTCTTAGTGCGCATTTTCCAGTCGTATTGGTTACATAATTTTACAAAATTAATTAAAAATAAATTCTTCTCATGACTCTGCTTAGGCTTTTACCAAGAGTTTTCAGTCTTTTTCACATGAGGAAAACATTTTTGATGAAAAAAAAGTGGATAAGACAATAAAATGTTGATAAAATAAAAGTATTGCCAGTTCCACAGAGAACATATTTTCTATTAAGAATTCATTTTGATAGAAGATTCATGATGAAGTTCTGCTATTTGTCATGAGCCAGATGTACAATAGTCAAGATGTACAATAGTCAAATCTGTTTCCAAGCAAGGAGTTAGCCATGGTTTGTAATCTTGAGTATATTGGGAAGAACTTCTCACTGGCTTATCCTTCCTTAAAACTCCACTGTGAGGAAGTACAGTGAATTATTAGTCTAGAGTTTTTGACATCTTCCCGAGCTAAAATGAAACCCAGAACACTAATACTTAATTTTTTTGTGTACCACGATTTCCATTCGGAACTCCCCAATGGCAATATGAAAGGAACAGTTCCCAGAGGTATTAATGAAAACTCATCCCAGTCACACAAGTGAAAGACTTTACAAGACTTTTCTTAGTCTAATCTCTATTGAGTACTTGCCACCAGCCCTGCACGCTACTCATTTCAGCTGGGTGCTCTGTGCTCTAGGGGAGAGTCAACACAGGAACAAGAACGGTGGTACGGAGCAGGGGAAAGTCACAACATTTGTCTGAATTTTTTTTACCAATATCTAGGGACACATTTTAGTTCTGCAGAGTGATCGCTAATGCAAAATGTAAAAAAAAATCCATAACCAATCCCCAAACACTGCCTATTTCCCTGATTTATCCCTCCTACCTTATTCCTAGGTCAACAAACTTCTAATTTATGTTTTAATTTTTGTTGTAAAACCCAAGAAGGACTTTGAGGCACTCCTTCCCCATTTACTCAGAATATTGACGTTTGCTGGGAAAATATGACAGTTGTATTCATACCTTCTTTTTCCTTCCATTTGGGCAATGGTAACTATATCTGCCATGCAATGAAGGGAATCTGAGCAGAGACAATTCTTCTGAAGAACTCAGTTTAGCAGATACATTCTTGTACCTGGAAGGCAGTGCCATGACAATGTGGTAGAGGGAGCACAGTGGATCCTTTCCTGATAACCCAGGCTGCTGCTTAAGTCCTGATACAGGAACAGACCCTACAGGGTATTTCTTCAGCAAATGAAGACCAAAAGAGTAAAGGCCAGAGCCCCCATGATTGTGGGTCAAAGTCCACTTGGCTTTCATCACAAGCTCCCTGGAGACAATCTTCAAGAACAAGGGCTATTTAAGAAACTTTGTTAAGGAGCTCCTTCCCTCCAACTGCTCAAAAGACTCCTTCTGTAGGGCAAAGCCTGACTTTCCTCAGCAAAAGGCAACTGCAAAACTACCACCACCACCACTGCCTCCCTGCTACCTGTCCTATGACAGAGCCTTCCTCTCTTCTTTCTCTTCAAGAAAGCCTGATGGTTCTCTTTTGAGCCAGACATTTAACCTGAGCAGTATCATTTGCCCTAGGATAATACAGCCGTTACCTCCATGTTCTGGTAGCAAGAGATCCGCAGATGTGACTGATCTAGTGGCATAGGATGACATTCCCAGTTTGGACCAGTTATGGCCTTAACTAATTGCTTTTACTCCTTCTGTGTGAATGGGAAAGGCACTGAGGCAAACATAAGGGGACTTACCATACCTGCAAGAAAATTCAGATGAAACTTGCAGGTAGTTCATCTTATATTTTCTAAAGTGCCTACAAAGATAAACCCTAAAATCTCTCCAAAGACATTCAAGCGTCTCATGCAACCCCTCATTGAACCCACCCTAAACGCTGCAACCAGCAATGCTCAGCCCACTGAGGGCGTCCTGAGATCTTAGAGGATAGTACTCCAGCTTACAATGGAAAGCTGGTAATCAGGATAGCCAGAAATAAGAGTTACTTTTAGCAGCCAGATTCCTGAGCAGAGTTCCACTGGCTGCAATAGGTACTTTGCTTTTTACATACATTGAAGACCTGGTTCTCTCTCTCTCTCTGAGCTGCATTTTGAAGGGAGTTTTCTGCAAACTCTTTTCTCCTGATTAGTCCATAAAGGTAAATTGGGCTTCAGTACAAGTGTTTTGAAAACCAGCATGGGGCATGCACGAGTGATCTATTTTTCATCCAATTAGGGAAAACAAGATGTGTTTTAGACATCCTACTGTGCTTAGAAACTACCTCCCACTCATACTTGCATTCTTTATTAATTCAGCTGTACTTCCTCCATTAACTCCATCCTCTTTGCAGTTCCATGTAATTTGGTGTCATTCACAGCACGCTGACTAATTGACAGGTATAGAAAGTCTGTTTTCTGTTCAAAATTCTTACATTATGACGAATTGCAAAATCTGTGGGAAGGAGCTGTGTGATAGTTCCTAGTTAGCCAAGCCCGGGTGGCCTACCATAGTTCCTAGTCTTTAGGTTCCCCCTTGATTTTTGAGACTTGTGAACGTTCTTCAGTTCTTCAACTTGCTTTTCTTCTTGAGCTTCCTTTTCATATTTGAAGGGTAACAAGAGAAACACATTACAGTATTGATGGTATAACATCATGGTCTCAAGCAGCTCTACTGATGTGTGTATGATGAGGGGGAAGTTTACACGGGATAAAATTTATAGATTTGCAGTCCCTGTTCTCCCCATCAGACACATTGGTGTGATTCTGGACTGTCCCACGGGACCAACTAAAAGAAGTTTTGTTGATTTTTCCTTAGTAAAATCCTTTGAGTGGAGCTGCAGAAGCTGAGAACTTCACAGTGTTTCATTATATTTCCTGTAATAAGTGTGCCTGAACACCGAAGACTGCGTCGGCAATAGGAATTTTCCATATCACTTTCCCTCCCCTGTAACACCAAACTTCACTAGCTTTTTCTGTTTCATTGGGATTTTTTCAGCTCGTACTTCAATCTTTTCATATCTGATCCTGAACAAAATGAACACACAGTTTGCTATCCAAGATCATTCTTGAGGCTTCAGCCTAACACATTTACTTCCAATAGATTTTACATCTTGTCTTTTACAGGCAGTTCAATATAACCTACAGAGTGTAATCTATAATGGCAAATACCAAAGGTAAATACATTTCAAAATATACGTGAGACTAAGGTTAGGGAAGAACAACTTCTTTTTTTTTTTTTTAATACATTTTCTTCTCCTTAATTTCATTTTAGTTCCTGTATTCTTTTCTAAAACTTAATAAAACAATCTTTTATACTTTAATTTGGAAAAAAAAAAAATCACCGTCATGTTTAACGTTGCTTATTTATTGTTTTGCCAAAAGTAACTTGAAGAAAATTGCATGACGATCTGTTGCATTGGCTTTGTTTGAAAACGTTTCCCTAGCTTTACCTGAACAGCACATGGTGTTTTGTGAAATTAAAAACGATACGCTTTATTTTCCCAGGTTTCATACAGTTTTTCATTCCTATTGCAATAAAAAACTGATTTGCATTAAATTCACCTGGTGTGATTCCACAAAATACTATCAACACAGTGGGAATCAACCTGAAAGCAAGAGAATAGCAACAGAGAAAAAATTACAATTTATCAACTACCATTTTAGTTTTGAAGTATTTCCTCTCTTCTCTCCAGAAGTCCTGGGGTGATGACAGTATTTTATGCTAAAGAAACGGGTGAAAAAGCAAGTACAATCATCTTCAGATACCATGGATGCTCACACAAAGGAAATTGCTGCTGAAAGGAATAGAGACATTCCAGAATTGTACAGTATGTTAAGAGGGATTTCTCCAATTTCTTAGGCTTCATACAACAAAACTTTCATTACTTTCATTTTCCACACACAGAAAAAATTCTTCTGAGTTTAATGGAATTTCAGATAATAGAATAAGAATATCTTTTGAGAGGAATGAAGGATTCCAAATAAATCTACTTCAGGTCTAGTCATTGTTGAAAGACCCTCAGAACTGTATTTCACACCCGTTATTTTAATACCTCCGGCTAATATGGTTGGTCTTGTCTGGAACTAAGATTTGACCAAGCTGCAAGCATTATTGGTTTTATCAGAAGACTTAAACCATCAGTTTGGTATTAAGTATAAGTGAAAAAACCTGCAGAATTGTTTCTAAATTGAATGTGTCCTAAAAGAAAATCATTATAATTTTTTTTTTCTGAACTTAAGGAAAAAGATAGGGAGATTTTAGATGTTTAAAGTTAAAGTCCATCACAGTTTGCCAGAGCCACCTAAGTTACTGCTTCCTCATTTGCACCTTGGTCCATGTTGCAGTCTTTCCACTTCTTATTTCTGGAAGTATGGAGTATTCCAGGTCTCCTTGATTTAAACACTGTGGGGATTTTTTTCAGGATCAGGCCTGCAGCCATCCTGACCCTCTCTGTGGCACGGAAGCAGCACAGGTAGGAACTTGAGTGCAAAGGGACCAGATGCCAAGTGCTTTCTAAAGATGAGAGCGCTGAAAGCTAATGGGAACATCTCGGCCTCTTATCTAGAAGTAGAGCTTTCAGAAATAGGCTGAGCTGCAAGCCAACCTGATATTTTTCGGGCACGTAGCAGCAGGTGGAATTCTGAGGATTGTCTTAAGTTAACTCAAGCTTCTTTGTAGACATGACTTTAAGACAGTGGTATTTGAGTGCATGAGGAGAGTGCTAACTCACTCCAAGAAATAACTGTATTGTGAGTTCTTTAAACATCTTACATCCTTAAAGCTCAAACTTAAATTAGCTTAAATTCTTAAGCACCATGATTTTAAACGCTGCGTAGTCCAAGGAAAGTCAAGGAAAGGTTGTCACCAGAACTACTTCTCCTCTGGCAACTCTGCCATTTTTAACAGGTCTGATATAATGGAAAGGGAAGACAAACAGGCTTGTTTTGATGTAGAGAAACCTGAGAGTCATGTTAAAAGGTGAGTTGTGTCACGTATGGGGTTCTGCATACCCGTCAGCACCACCCCGTGCTCTGAAACAGGGCACAGGATCTGCGCTTACCTTCTGCCAGGTGAACTCACTACATGACAACCAGCTTTGGGCTTGGTACGAAGGAACTAGAAAGCTCTAGAGAGGATTTGGGGCTCACACAGCAATTCAGTTTTCTAAGCTCCACTGAGCTGAGCAAAATTTGGTCAGATGCATCTTATCTATTCTTTGAGATACGGGTTTAGCCATTGCAATGACACTTCAGTGCTCTTGCTCATGACTTACACAGCATGAACGAAGAGTCACCCATCCTTTGTGCTCAGCGAGAAAAAATGCAAGTACAGAGAAGCTGGCCACAGTGTGACCATTAACTTAGAGTGACAGAGACAGCACTTGGAGCTATAAAACAAATAACAGAATTTTTGCCTCTTCCAAGAGAATTGTTTTTCACAATTCAGGTTTTTTTGATTTTTTCAGAAGTCTCAGTCATTGCATTTCTCCCCACCACGAAACTGTCAGTTATTTTTCTCTCCTCTAGTTCAAGTAGTTTATGACTCATTCCCTTATTGTCGTATGCTATACTGTAATTGTTATTTCCATTATCTGGTACGTGAGTCATTTTCTTTGCAGCTATTTGTTACAAAGTATGATTCTCACTTCTCTTAACATCTGTTTGAGTCCCTTCTGCACTGATGATGATCATATTTTTATCCACTGAATGCAATTTATTTCCATCTTGAGCATTTAACTGCACTGTTTACTATAAACTGAGGGCTACAAGCATCACTTGTAGATCACGTCTTCCCTGTGTATTCTGTGTAGTCCTGATCTATCCACTTTTCTGGGCCATTTTGTCACGATCATTTGGCAGAAACTTTGGACTTGTTTGATTTCCTGGCATCACGTCTGACGGCCACCAAGAAAAGAGTTTTCTTTAAATTAACCCTCTCTCATTTGCATATAACAAATTATGTAGCAAAACAGTGAGTGAAATCCTTGCCTCTATCAAATCTAGGAGGATTTTATTGTTGAGTTAATGTGGGAAATCACCTAAAGTCCACATGCCTTCATCTCACTGTTAACTGTGTCTAGCTGCTAACTGCAGTTAGGCACAGGATAATTATATTTCCCGAATGTATCCATCACTTGTGAATCTCATACCATGTTGTGCTATATTTGACATCCAAGTTGGGAGGTATGATGTTTAAAAGCCAGCTTGTGGAAGAAGGCCAAGAAAAGGTCCATGTTCCATCACAATCCTATTTAACTATTCAGAATAGTAAGATGGAAGTATTGCAGATGTTTTATCAAGGTTTTGTCCACAAGGAAAAATTTTTACTTTCACTGATGGAAGTCTCAGTGTACTCACAAGAAATGGGTATGCATACCATCACCACAATCCAGCTCAGCAAAATGAGTAAACTTCATGTGTAGCTGAGCTTTTGTTCCTTGTTTATAGACTTTTTTTTACAATTTCAGTTGATGTATTTCTATATTGTTTTCCACCTGAACAGTACCCTTCGTGTTCCTTTTTTCATGATTGATTCAGGTTCTCTCCTTCCAAACTAAGGGAAAACTACCTGAACATAAATTTCCTCCTTCTCATGCCCTACAGGCAGTACCTTCTTCTCCTGCACACTGATTTCACTGAACACCTCCCATGGAGAGGAAAAAGGAATGCACTCAGACTGTTCACATGTCAAGGTAAGAAAAATCAATTTCTATCCTCTAAAAGGCAAAACTGTTTAGTGCAAAAGTTCACTAAATGTTACCAGTTATGTTTTACATTTCAAGAAGAGAGGAAAGAGAAAAATAGACATGGACGGAAGCAGGTGTCTATAGACGTTTACTCCTGTGTGGCATGCAGTGGGAGCTAAAATTTCATCCCTTGCATTCCCTAATAAAGAGGCCAGATACCACAATCGTGAAGGGTATATAGTTTCATCTAAAGAACAACTTTAATTTTAAGGTAGACAAAAACGCAGAATGCCAGAAGTTGCTTTAGATACCTCAGATAAATATTTTGTCTAATTGTAAGTACGCTGTCTATATTCCTTTTAATACATATGTTTTTGAAGTGTAAAAGTGTGATTGCCAAATTAGAAACATAAGCATCATTCTTTTAAATGCTGTAATTTCAGAAATATAATACACACATTCATATCATAAGTATGGTTTGTATATATTTTCCAGCTTTAGCTTTCTAAGGTTATTTTGATTATTATTTTTCACCTGCTAGAAAGATGATGTCTAGGAATACCTAGATCCCTAGGAACCTGACATGTCCAAACAGACACCAAATGTTATTGGGCCCTCCAATTCCTCTTTTTCTCCAACTCTTTCCAATTTTTCCTGTCTTCTGTTTCACTGCTTGAACAAAACTGGATAATATATCTGAATTTAGCTATTTATTGAGCTGTATTACTTCAGTCAGATGAAAATGGAAATACTTGTCGTACCTAGGCAAAAGGTCTACAAAGTGAATTAAAGATCATGCTTCCTCAGTAAAAGAGAATCTACAAGCATCTGCCAAAGTGAATGCTATAAAACATGAACAGAGTAGTTAATAATAAAATTTTATAAATCTTCTGGTATCTGAAGGAAGTTCTTTATGTCCTGAGGGAAAACCATACTATACATGCCTAAGAGTAGCACCCATATTTTCTCCCTTGTTGCTGGTTTTTCTTTTAAAAAACAAAACAAACACAAAAGACTTTGGTATCTGCTTGCTAGCTAGTTCATTCATATTACTACAGCTTTTACAGAAGTACCATGTCCAACGGTTACAGACAGAAAGCAACACATTCGGTCCAAATGCATTTTAAAGGCTCTTTGGCGGAACATCTCTCAACAGCACAAGTATTTGGTGTGTGTTGCTTGCAGGACTGCACAGATCCCAGCTATTTTGCGCTGTGCTATGGATTGCACATATATTTTCTATTTTGTCCCACATTGAACAAGTTGAACACACTGAAGGGAAGAGAATTCATTTCATTTCACAGTCAGAAGGCCATTTAAATACACCAGCATATGTTTAATTTTGCAAAACATATTTATATTATGGCCTGTTTCTTTTTGATTTCCCTGAATTTTGATTCTGCTAGTTATTTATTTATAACTACCTGCATATTTCTCTTATCTAATGATTTATTGGGTATTCACACAGTGGGAAGCTTTGCATGTTTTATGATCTTCAAAGCTATGTTGGAAAGGGTTTAAATTCTGGCAATACCTCTCCTACCAGACCTTATATAGGCCTTTCTGAGAAAGAATTGAAAGGGAGGGACAGAGATCGAAGGTCTGGTAGGGAAAAGGAGTTTGCTATTGAACCTTACTTACAGAAACAAAAAGAGGACAGACCTTGATATACGAGGCCATGTAAAGTAGCAGACAATAGAAGAGACGCTCTGTTCTGAATGGAGTAAGAAACATTTCAAAGCAGCGGGTGACATTCTTCGGAGGTGCTACTGAATACATTTCAACTGGCGTGTAAGGAAAGGCTCATTTTGAGCCTTCTGCAAATGGTTGATTATTATTGTTTCTGCATTTAACTTCAGGCTTTGTAAAGGAGAAAAACACTAAATCAGGTTACAGACCTAGGCCAGAAGAGCATCTTCACCTACTAGTTTGGGACATTAGGCTTATTCATAGCCTCGTAAGAAGCTTGGGCAAAGAGCAACACATGTTATGTGGCCAACGCGTTCAAGTGAAACCCTTTGAACGAAAAAAGAAAAACACACAAGTTTGAACTAAACTAAACATATTGTTGCCTGAAGTTCATAAGATTTGATCTAGCTCACCTAAGCATGCTAAGCCATCTTACAAGGGAGAGACTGAGAACTTGGGTTGTTTGTCCACTAGGAAAGGGTGCATCATTTCCAATAAAGAGCATACAGACTTGCAGAGGCTGATTAATTATTGTCCTCTTACTTTTCTATCGACAGAAAAAGGTAACACATTTAGAGTTGGAAAAATAAGAAAATTGAAGGAGGCAACATTTAATATCTAAATAATAATCAAGGTTCTTCTATATTCATGCTAATGTATGTAGGTTATGCTGTTTAAACCACGTTACAAACCCAAAATATAATATTGGCTTATCAAAGACCACACAAACTTTGGCATCATGCTAATAGTAGACGGCAGATTGCAAATAAATCTCTTGAATGACTTTTAAAGACTACAGTGAAAGTAATTTTTGAGTTGTACCACAAATAGGGATAATTTGTGTGATAAATTTTTAGTCTTACCAAGCGAGACAACAGAAATACATGGTAGAGAAATAGAAGAGAACCATTGTTTCTCTAGGTGTTCCATGGGAGATCAAGATTCAGCTTATTGAATGCTTAGACACACAACTTTTATTTTTGCGTCACACAATAGCATCCAAACTAAGTAATGAAAATACTGAAAAAGGGTATTATGTTCAGATGCCTATGAAAAAAATATATAGAATATTACAGTAAAGGAAATGATAAATTTATGCCAATATACCATGGAGCCACATGTTAATTTCTGTCTAAAAATGAACATCAATAGCAATGTTTATTTTCACCTGTGTGACTGCTAGTCCATTCCCCATGAGGGTAATGTAATTATTAAGAAGTGAACTCTGATAAGAATTGCAGTTTTGTGCAGTTCATGTGAGGTTGAGCTGCAAAGTGCTTGAAAAACAAGAAACAATAAGTGCTTTCACAGCATTATAGAAGCACACCTATTATGAAAATCAGCCTGTGAAAGTAAGTAAAGCTAGCCACAGAATCACTGTATTTAACAAGAATTTCTGGTAGCACCCACAAAGCACCCATAGGAGGAGGACTCTTTGGCATAAAAAAGGTCACAGTCTAAGTAGAGAATTAAACAGCGAGTTGGCAAGACAGGGATCAGACTTGTATTTTAGATCAAATATTAGCTGCCTCTGTCCCCCAGCATCATCATAATTGAAGTTAAGTCTTGAGGAGAGGAGGTGTACAAGAGAAGCAAGTAAGAGTACAGATGCCTTGAACTTTTCAAATAAAACAGCTCTGAAGGTCCTTCAGAAGACCTGAGGTTTGTGGCAGTTCTAACAAACACAATTCCGCTTCCAGATGAGTTATTTCTAGATTCCTACTGGACTGCCATAGAACCAGAAACACTGGAACAGCTTCGGCCCTGATCATAGATCCAAGACAAACCTCACTGGGTTTTGAGGCAAACAGGAGTCCTGGAGGCCCCCTGGGGTTATTCAGTAAAAATGGTCGAGCTCTGAAATGAGTCTTTTAGCTTTTTGCTTGAAAAAAAAAGGATGACTTATTTATGAAAGTGAACCACAGTTCAAGAATAAAAATTAAAAACATTTAATTTCCCCATGCCTCCCCCTTTAAAAGTGTTTATTTGAATCAAAATTAAATCTTTTCTTTCTCTGACTTTGTTAAATGTTGTTGTGGCTCAGGCTGAACCAGATCTGTTCTCCATGCAAATTAATACACAGGTGACAAAGGGCTGCACATATGACTGATATGAGGGGAGAAGAAATAGCAGAACACCATCATAACATTTCCCCAGGAATTATTTGGATGAAGGAGTAAGGAGAAGATATCAAAGCAATTTGGGAGGAAGATCTGGATGGCGCTCAGTCTTTTCTGGGTCATTAACTTTCATTAGTAACATTTATTGCTTAAAACTTTTTTCTGCTTTGTTTGCAAAGATCATATAGTTTTATTGTTCCATATTTCTTTCTTTTTTGCTTCCCCTTCTTTCCCTCAAGAGTTTATAGCTTGCTGGAACTTAGAATCAATTTTTACTATAATGAAACTTATTGTAAATTTATTAAAACTCTCAGAGTTGCAATATGAGGAGAGTAAGTGAAAGCTCAACAGTGGAGAAATGGAATTAGTCTACAGGGGCAAACCTAGCACAGGTGTTACTGGGATTTTGTAAAACCAAAACTGGAGGTTTTCCACTTCCAGTTGGTCTTTATCCTCATATTTCACAGCTTAAAGGACAGCTGGAAATGCTTGTGAGAGGCCCAAACCCCTGTGAACAATGAATAATTGAATTATGAAGGGAAGAAGGAGCAGAAAGAAAAAGCTGGCTGAGGTTGTATCAGTAACAAACCAAATCCCAGGCGTCCTCTTGTTTTACACCAGTAGTTTACTTGGTCTACTCATTTCATGCAAGTTAATGAAATTGAATTTCCCCTTTATTCCTTCTTTCCTTGCTACAAAAAAAAAAAAANTAAGAGAGGCAAAAATCCAGCCAAAACACTTACTCTATCTGCCTTTGGAAAAAACTTTGCAAAGTGAGGAACCTGGAGGAGCATTAAGATCATGTTCTTTCTCTTCCAGTAGGCAGCAATGTAGAACAGACTTAGAGAGTCTTTCACTGCAGCCACGTTTTTTGGTTAAGAGTCATGTTTTATTTATTTTGGTTTGCTTTGCTTATGTTTGAGGTAGGTTTGGAGCATTTCTACCTGAGATAAAAATAAAGGCCAGTTTTCCTCCCTGTTAGTGCTGAACATTGATAAGTCCAACTCTGGAAAAATGCACATGACTCCCTTTGGAGAGCAAATATTTTTCTAGTTCTCAGTGCCCAGGGATCTCAGATTTATTCTGCTGAGGCCCAAAAGGCAAAATAACTTTTCTTTGTGACAACCACATATAAAATGAATTGTTAATAACTGAAGGCCTGATAAAATTCCGCGTAACGTAGTGCTGCTTGGGAAATACCTACCTAATGCAGACTTTGAGGAAAAATCCTCAGGAAAAGATGACACGTTTTCATACACATATGACCAGTCATGAGTATATGACTAAGTCTGTACCTCTATATCTTTCGCTTTGCTGTGATTTTCTATTCTTATTTTTAATTGAAAACAAACTAAATACAAGGATCCTGTATATGGATGTTTGGGGAGCTAGATCTTCCTGTAAGGAAAACATGAAGACAAACTTCAAGGGTTTATGAGATCTGAAGTAATAAGGACACTCAAACAGGAAGGAAAGGTTCCCTCTACAATTGGCGTCTATGTTGTATTGTGTCTTTGGAAAAACCTTGCTGGTTTCTAGCAATGTCTTGGTTAACAACTCTTGTTTAACGTGAAGATGTGATTAGACCATTATTAAAAATGGACACTGTTGTGTAATTTCAAACTCCTCAGAAGGTTACTTGAGTTGTAATCAAACTTTCAAATAAATTCATACCAAGAATGGAAAATTTCAGCCTCAAAATATTTGTGTTTCAGGAAGCTAGAAGTAACCAAAACCAGAATTACATTATAAATAACGGACTGTGCTCTGAAATATTAACTACATAAAAACCTCTCCACTCTAACTGGTCTTAACTATTTTATTTCAAAGAGCAGTAACCTACTTTACTCTGAACATTTGAAAGATAGTGGTGCTCTTCAGAATAGTAGACGTGGGCAAAACAAGGGAATATTCACATTGACCAAACTCTACAGCCAAAGCAGGTTCTTATCTGTTCGTGTATTAAACAATAGCCTCTTAAAAGAAAACTTTGATCATTACTTGCAAAAATAAAAGCTGCTGTTACAGCAAATAGTAAGTTATTTAGGAGTCTGATTGAATATAATTGACTCTTTCTTAAGTCTCAATAGCAATCTGTTCTTTTTCTGTACCGGTATATCTGGGATACCTCAGAGCACTACAGCATTCTCTAGCATACCGAGCAGTGTCTTCCCATTAATCAAACTACACCTAATTGTAGTCCAAGTCAGCCTCAAAAGTCCATGTTGCCACTATGGCTTTCTGTTCACACAAATCCCACAGACCCCATTATTCACTATAGTCACCACTGTCATCCTGACTATAAGATGAACATCGTGCATACGTGTACCTTAGGTCTCCAGAATCTTGATGAAGACAATAAATGGCACTCACAAACTCCATTAAAAGCCTGAAATATTCACAGATTGATCCAGAATCCTATGCTTATGCTGTAACCTCTTTCTCTGTGTAATCACAAACCATCCCTTCCAAAAACACACACACTGAAGACTTGATATCCTGTTCTGAAATCAAACTCAAGTAACTTAACTCACGTATCCTGCTGAGTTCACTGTGCCTGCCTGTACAAATAGAGTTATTCAAGTGTATACATTCCTAAATCTGTCTTTAAGGCAGCAGATATTTATGTCTGAACAGAGAGATCTTTAGCTTGTGGGGATTTTTGAATTTATTTTTTTTTCCTGGGTTGATGAAGTTTTGGGGTAGTCATGAGTATTTCTCAGTCTTTTTCAAAAAGTTTCTGAAATAATAATATCAGGGAACATCTCATGCACAACCACTGCATACAAAAGTGAATTCATTGTCATTGCATGTGCTAGAATTCTTGAGAAAAAAAATCAAACTGGCTGCAGCTGCTGACAACTCCTGAATATTCATGTTGTTCAGTGGGTGGTTTGGAGCCTGGCAAAAGCAAACAATGAATCTGTCACAAAAAAAATGAAATAAATAAAAGCTAATTCCTGCACATATTTCTCTGCTGTGCAACTTTGAGTTCAGATAAAGGAGAATAGTGCAGTCCTTTAAAATATGGTGTTTTTTAAAAAATCGAAAACATAAGGCACAATGAAATACTGGGCGTGCCTGGAAATTTATTCATGTGACTGAGTTATATATGAATTGTATACGTAACTTGCTTTACTTTGATAGGCATTGAAACACACTTTGTACAGAGTGCTGGTAGTCTAAAAGAACAGTAATAACTGTGGAATTTTTGGCTCTACAGGAAGTACTCTATCTGAAAATATCAGGAAGTTTCAGAAGCTCCTGGGAGCTGGAGCTATTTGTCCTGTGTTTGTAGAGCACAGCAGAATCCCAATTCACGACCACTGTGAGGCACTACCGTACATGCTCACAAATCACAGTAGCAGGTAAATGAAAGACTACAGGGTATTCACATTTCTGCCTCAGAAGGATCTATAGATGTGACAACAAGACACAAATCATCCTCCTTTCAGTAAACTGGAATATTTTACAGTAACAAAATTGTAAAGAAGCTGTATCTCTGCAAAAAAGACCTAATGTTTTGACTTGGCTGGCCTGAACTGGTTGGCACTGTACCGCTTTGCCCTGGATACGTTACTAAGAACCACCCTTTTACCTGTAACTGGTGTTGCTCTTGCAGTTTTCTCAGACCATCTAATTCAAAATAACTAGTTTTTCTTCACGAGTTACTGAATTCTTGCTCAGCTCACTGAACTGACATTCTTTCAGCACTCGAAAAATGGATAATCTAACTCAGCTACTTGTGTGAGAACTATTGGTTCCCATCCAGTTAATCAAACGTAAATATCCACAGGGAGATGCCTTCCTTTTCTTCATGTACACGCCTCTATTTACAGCTGAGTCCCCTGGTTAAAGGTATCTACCCTGACGATTGGCTCCAGGGACACAGGAGCAGACTTTGCACCTAGAGCCCAGCTGCCATGGGGACTGTTTGCAGTCCCTGGGGAGCTGTGGCATCCCCCATGTGTGGGTGCCTTAACGGCAGCATAGCTGCATCAGAGCATCTGTGGACATGAAAAGCTGTCAGGTGTAGATGTCTCTCAGGGGATGCTGACTTTGTGTGATATTCCCACAACAACTGACTGGACACGCAGCAAGTGTGGCAATGGGAACACAGAGTCCAGAGCCTAAATATCCCATTTGTTGCTGTCCTTTGCACAGGTGAAACACACACTTGGGACTTGGAGACCCACCTGGTGCCCAGGCAGCATTTGGGGAGTAGTTGGACTAAGTCACCATTAAAAATGAGGTCATCTAAAACAGCACTGCACACCTAAATGTGCACAACAGGACAGAGCATCCATGTGTGAAAGAGGTGACACAGGAATTTCCCTTCCCTGTGACACCTTGTTTGCATTTTCCTGGGGTGCAGTTAATTAATAAAATAACCCAAGCTAAAAACAGCCTTCATGTAAAGGTCTCCTTGAGTAATTTGGACCACTTACTGAATGACTATAAAGACACCAGAAACATGGAATAAATCCTTAGCAAAATCCCTGCCTGAAAAGCTACAATAGATCTATCAGTAAAGCAAACCTGAGGATGAATATTTACTTTACTTCGCCTTTTTCTTTAAATAAAATTACCTTTTCCTCTTTCACTTAATCCTCACAATTAAATTTACCTACAAATATTTGCACTGTTTTTCATGAATTCTTTATTCAGTCTAGTTCATCGTGTTAGTTTGTTTCCAAACTGTCCATGTTTATTTTTATCTGAATAATTTAGTACAAATGCTGGCACTGTACAAGTCAAGCATTCATTATAACAACATTTGCTTGAATAGTTTGGACTTCTTATTAATGAGACAGTAAATTAAAGAAAGGAAAGGAAAGTAACTGCTTGAAAGACAGGGAAATCAAAAAGAAAAAAAAAAAGAAAAGGCTGGCCTTTTAAGATCCAGTTCTTATATTTTCTGCATGTAAAATAACAGCTGGAGTCCTGAGGTGAAACTAGGGCTTGCTATAGTCAAATGTAAAGCTTCTCTTTATTCCAGTGGGGAGAAAATTCATCTTAGTAGACAGCAAATGCGATATCAGATCCTCTGGAGTGAATGCTGAATGCTTTGAATATTATCAGAAAAGGAATTTCAGCTTCCAGTCTATACAGACATCTGTTACAACCTCAAAGGTGACATTGAATTTGATTTAAACAAGTCAGACAGGACTAAAATCCCTTTTTTGGTTACACTTCAGTGATTTGAGTTTATTATTAATAATGTTAAACTAACCGTCCAAAAAGTAAACAAAAGATTTTTCTAACTATCTAGTTATTTTTTCATAAAAAAAAAGTTCACTAGATTTTACAAGTTATCCTTTTCATTGGTCCCAACTATCCTCTTTTTCTCAATTCCCAATAATAAGTACGTATGCATTCACCCAAACAAAAAGATTCAGCAATAAATGGTTACAGGAGCTGTTAAGATCTATTTGTTCTGCACTGTGACTGTAACCTCCTGTTTTCCAAAGCTTACGGATCTTTAGAGCTCCACTCCACCTCTTGCATTACTGATGTCTTCACATCACCTATTTGTAAGAGAAATCACTGAAAATAAGTCAGATCCAGGTTATCAGAGACCCAACGTGCAGGTCAGTCATTGCCTCTGTTAGTACAAGTGTCTCCCTGACCTCAGGCATGCTGGCCATGTGGACCATCCATGGGCAGGCAACGAGGGCAGCAGATTAAAGCTCCATCAGGATCACATCCCGCATGGCCTTGCTGGCTCCCCAGCTGCCTCCCCACCAGCCACAAAGAGTCAGGCTGGCAAGATGTCACAACGAAACGGCTATTCTCTACGCTGTGAGTTCCCAGAAAGTACTAGACTGAACACAATACCAATGTAATTTCTTAGGTTTTTGATTTTGCAGGGGAAAAAAAAGCATTTGACGTAGTGCTAATGGTAAGCTAAAGAAGTTTTCTGTTAAAGTTCACCTAGACTCCGCAGCAGCAGTACAGGGGTGAAAGAAGGGGTGCATGCTATAAAAAAGGGCATTACACATTTTTTATTAAGTATAGGATTAATATACTCTGCATGCCTAGCCATTACAGTGTGCTACATGTGTTAGTGCTACAACCATGAAACAACCATCCTGTGGTTCCTCAGAACTGTTGGAAAAGGAGGAGAAAAAACCCCAAGGGGTTGTTTTGCTTTGGTTCTCTACACAGGCATTTTTTTTTTCATCATGTCTCTCTCACATTCTGTATACATCAGTTAGTTTTTAATAAATGAAATAGACTGGTAATTAGAAGAAGGATCCCACATTTCTGTACGTGCCAAGCTGACATTGTGGTCAAACAATCAGCTGATGAGATTTTATTTGTAAAGGATGGGAAAAAAATGCCTCCACTCTATAACGTCAAAGGAAAGTAAGTACCTGATGCCTTAACTGAACCAAAATCTGAGCTAGTATAAAGTAACCGGCATCGAAGTCATGAGAAGTGTGCTGATTTACACCTGTTACATAGCGATTTCATGAAGGTTTGCAATTTAAAGGTAGTGAAATTTCAAAGGCTTGACTTTTAACAAAACAAGGCAATACGGCAAAGCATAGAATTAAACTCTGGCGGAAGATCGCGTCTACCCTTACATTCAATTTGAAATAAGAATATTAAAAATCATGCACTGTGTAATACACTTTAGAGCAGCATTTTGAAAAATTTAACTTCTATAAATTGAGAAGCAAATTCAGCATCTCACCTAGGGTGAATTCCTCCTATTCCTAATCACTTCCTGAAACTCTTAGTGCATGTTCAGTGCATTTTAGAGAACATATTTCACTGTTTTCAGCTCTAGATTACATTTACAAGCTTCTTAATCTCAGATATCAATATAAGAAAGCCCAGATCCTGGGTTACTGGATCAAGCTCTGAATTCAAGCTGCATGCAGAAAAGGGATGGGGAAGAAAAAGGAAATCTAAGGGCCATATATACAAAGCATCCTATGCGAATAGACACATGCACACTAATGCTAAAGCTGGAAATGAACACCAGATCTTTCTACGAGCTGCCTCTCCACTGCCTAAATCCCATTATGATAAGAAAATAATCTCCTACGTCTAAATGCATTGTGGCCATAGGTCCTCTTCTACCATTTGGCCAAAGCTGTACCAAAAGTGAGCTGCCACAGTGCTTCCATACCACCTTATGGTTTTAATTTGACAAAAAAAGTCAAGTCTGGCAGCACAAAGCAACTATATTACAGGAGGAATCCACCCAAAAGTTGTCCAATTTTTAGTGCTCCAAGATTCATGAAAATTATGCACATATGCAAAATTCTTTTCAGCTATAGCAAAGGTTAAAGCTTTTCAGTGTACATGGATGCTCAGTGTTTCAATCAGTTATTGCTCTCACTTTTTTTCTTAAACCATGTTCTGCCAGTCAAATTTCATTATGTAGGTCACTATTTCCACTTGGATCTATCTCTGACATTGTCACAGGCTTCCCTTTCCCTTCTGACTACTGATAATTTCTGTAAAGCTGCAATAGACACTGATTTTGCCATAAAGGTCATATGTAGCTTTCAGATTAGAATTGAATGGATTCCCCTTCATTTGAAAAAGGAATTCATCTCACACATATACTCATAAACTAGAGCAATCTAACCACCCCCTGAAAAAAAAAAAAAAAAAAAAAACAAAACAAAAATACCAAAAGATGATTTACGACAGCAGAAACCTGGAGCTCACTCTGCATTGCCTTATCTGTAGCTGACATGCCCATGTTTTGCAAGTGAAAGATAGAAAACCCTATTTGTATTTACAGGTGGTGACTCTGGGACATGCTGAAAGCTGCATAGTTTTATGGTGTGCATTTTGGGATCTTCTACCATAGCTATTGCCACCTGCCAATATCTTTACTTGCTTGCTTTGGGATGAGAGAGAGTCTGAAGAATCACTGCCTGAATGAACAGGTCAGCATCCCGGGGAGTGACAGACTAATGCATAACATGATTTTGATTTCTTAAGCTATTTTATTATAATTGGCAAGATTCCTGAGAAATTTCTCTAGTGAAGGAGTCAGAAATTCTTCTGAGAAGCACCACCATAGCAGAGGGCTTTTTAGTTTCAGTCTGGGCTTTGCACCACGTAGGCTTTTATAGCTGGGCAAAAAGTCTTCTCCTTATTTAAAATCATATATTTTTCCTCAACTCTATTGAACCTTGCAAAACAGATATCCAGTACAAAATTCACCCTATATTTACCCTAAAGCATAGTCTCTTCTTAATATTTTGATTAATTTAAGTTTTGCATATGACTGCAATTTCGGAAAAATCTCCAGAGGTCACACACAGCGGAGGAAGGTAACAATTCTGGTTTGGATATACATGAAAGAAAAGTTGAAAGTTAAACAATTAGTGCAAGCTTTCACTTCTTCTCAGTTTGGTCTCCCTTTAATTCCTTGATTTGTATCTCCTGTTCCATAAGGATCAGAGGAAACTTAGATGGACAATCTAAGCATCACCTCTCCCATCTCCTGCATATCTACAACTCTTAGGCAATAGTGACTATTTCCTAGTCTCTGGCAATTTGTATCTCTTATAACATTCCACTATGGATGCCAAAAAATTCTGCAGTTATCAGCTAGATGTACAACTGATGTAGAGAGAATGTGAAGAAGGGAGTGTGGTACCTGTAGACAGGGAGCTAGAGATATGAAAAGGATTGAAAAGCAAGGAGGAAATCTTTCATTTCATTAATGTTTTTGAAAAAAATGTACTCCTGTTTACTAAAAAAAAAAATAAATAAAAAGGGGGTATTTTTCACCAGCTCTGTCCAAACAGCATAACAAAAGACTATACTTGTCTCTATTCTGCCTTGTAGCTTTTGTAGATTTACATTGGTTGAGGACAGCAGAGATAAACTAACAAACATAAATACTTTTATGACTAGAATGAGTCTCATAAGAGAGACCAAACAATTCATTTTCTGCCTTATTCCCTGCCTGTTCCTCACTACAACCTTAAACGCTACTGCAATAGCATTTATCAAGCAAGGTAGTTGGAGGAACAACTGTGTGTTATGCATACTATCTTTGATACAATTAATACTAGACTGAAACAGCCATTCATTTTCAAGCATAGTTAGATACTTCCCTACTGTAGCAGGGTACCCAATGTGCCAACTACCAAAAACTCTACATGTGGCGTTCCTCTACATGCAACAAATATGATACCTTCCTATCATCATTCCCTATAAATAAGAATAAATCTTATGTAAGATAGGAAATAATAAGTTCCTATAAATTTGAAGCGTGGCAACACAGAGATTTACAACTAAGTAAAACCCACCCACAGTGGAAACATTGGGAGTGTGCTAAAGTAGTTGGAGGTTCTCACAGTGTGTCTTGAGTCCAAATGGCTTCTCTACAAATAACTAAGAAAAGTTTGAAGTTTTTAAGGGATATTTTCAATAAATCTGATTCAATAAAGGCTGGGTGTTTTCTACGCCTTGGAAGGTCTCTGATGAAAAGGCGTCTAATACGCTAGTGCTCTGGAACAAAATATCACATAGGTTGTGTAAGAACAGACTCTTACACTTACTACAAAGAGAATATTTCCAAAATAGCAAAAAGGGGAATATTGACACTACATCGAGAAAATGTTCTTGGGAAGTTATGACATGGGATGATGAGCTCTGTCAGAATTCTAAGGACCAGTAACTTCACAATGCTCTACTAGATACTACCTCCATGATTAATGAACATTTGTTATTATAATTATATTAAAAATCAAACCTTTGCCCTTTTTCCTTCCAAAATGAATGCAGTCTTAATTAAAGTAGTATGTGATGGAGCTGGGATGAAGTTATGTCAGTATTAATGTTCTCATAAGAAAAGCATATTCTTATTAGATCAGGACATACTACATAATACATGTCAAAATAAAATTCACTACTAAAACAGTTGTAGGAGCATATGGCAATTTAAATTCAACTATTGATGCAAGATGTAATTCAGTCATTAATATAAATCCTGAGTGTTATCACTGCCTTCTGAAGAATTAAATGCCAACCGTGGAAGGTCCTCATCTTCCAGCAGCATCTGGCTTCTTGGCAAGGTCCGCAGGCAGCCGTGTTGGCAGTGTGAGAGAGGATTTTGGGACTGTCACATGGTTAAACTGCTCATGGCTGTGCTGCCTTGTTGACCTGGATGTGATTTTCATTTGATTCACTGATGTTTGTGCAATTGTATTTGTCTATGAAAGGTTTCCAGATAAGATTAGAATGATAATGTTAAATATTCTCATCTCACATCATAGCTATACTTATCTGTTGTTCATTTTGCACATTTTTCTTCATACATTTTTGCCTTTTTCTCACTACCAATCAACATTGAATGTCAATATTTCTTGCTCTGCCACTTCTATTCATGTATGACAACTCTTTCATTTTCTTTAAGACTTCCTCAGTGCATATCTCTCCACTCTCCTTCCCGTGGTTCAGCTTTCGTAAATAAATGTGAAGAGTTTGTCAGAAAAAAGACCCAACACCTAAATATGTTAGCTTTTGTTTTGTTTTTTTAATCTATATCCTGAGCAGATCCTCTTGCGCCAGGTCAATCTCGGGCACACCAAATTCATATATGAATATCTGACTATATTTATATATTTCTATTTTAACTATTTCCTTTAATTAAGCATGAGTTTTCCACTGAAGATCACAAGAAATTTCCATATATGGTGTATTTTTAAGTATGCTGAGATGAAAGCATCCATTCTCCTATCCACTCAGGTATTCTCTTTCTGGCACATGTTACGGTAAAGATTTGTTGTACCCATGTACTACATGGATTCCAGGAGAGCTGTGCCCATCACATAGCAGGGCTTTTAGAAAAACTCAGAGATAAAACCTCAAAGAGACTTACACATCATTTAGTTACTTCATCACTACCGAAGTCCAAAGTTTAGATCATGCTTCATTTCCTGAGGGCACAAAGTTTCCTAGGTGCCTACATTTTTGATTTGATTTTAAGATCAAATACCTCTGCCTCTAAGGTAGAGGTGAAATAATTCTGCCTCATTCAGGACTTTAACGGCATAAACTTAATTTACTCCTAACAACTGTCACGATCCTTACCCTTAGCTCTTCATACCTGAATAAGCTCTGTGGCTTGTTTCTGCTCTCCCACAGGGGTTTGCAGAAGCAGCCAGAAAAGGAAGGGAGCTCTGCTCCCCAGCTTCCAGGACAGAGAGACAACTCAGGATAGAGTCAGCTACCGATCATGACAGCAAAGGAAGGAGGATGACTCTCTCTCCCCGCTGCTGTACACCATAACGTGAAAAATCAAACCTTAAAACAAAGAATGATATAAAAGGAGAGAAAACAAGAAGATAAAACCCCCAATTAACACCGTGCTTTTTGTATGTGGAAGCACCCGGTCTTGCCCCTCTTTTCCAATACATTCTTTGCAAAACCGAACTGTGTCATCTTTTCCCTTCGCCTCAGAACCCGTTATGTTAACGAACTGATTCCTCAGAGGCATTTGTGATGTAAGGCTGAGTTTTTCAATACTGCCTAAAGGATTAGTTAATAGAAATTGAGCATATAATTCCTCTTTGAAAATTCTATCCTTACACTTTGCCCTCTAAGAGTTTACAAATCCCAAGAAGTTAACATTTAAGATTGAGAATCACTTCATTATGAAAGCTATGCTATTTCATTACAAAACCCTGATGATTTCTGAGCAAACTTTGGAAGTCTTTTATCCCATGTAAAGGCATTATTTCCCCAAATTCATCCATTCTGTGGCATCTTTACTTCCAGAGAGAGCTGTGGGTTTTGCATGCTTGCTGAAAACACACCTTTCACCAGCATAGAAGACAGACCAGCACATTAACGTGTTACTGGGACCATTCAGGATGTCACTCTCTCAGCAAAGTTCGTACGAACTAGAAGTGAAATAATGACTGCAACTTCATTGCAGTAGTCCATCACTGCTGACAGTATTTACCCTTCCAATATTTTGACTTTCTTTGGAACAATCTGAAAATATTTTAATATATGCAGCTTGGCTCAGGAAGCTTTTAAAAGCAGAAAGCAATACACAGGTACAATAAACCTACTATTAAACAAATTCATAGTATGTGCATTTCAGAACATACACTTTGCTGAAGCATTAAGGAAATGCTGCCTTAAATCCTAAAATTAGGATGAGGTCGATAATCTAGACCTTATTCAAAACTATCATTCTTATTCTCAATAGACTTGCTTACACACAATAAAAAAGTATTTGTAAAAAGAAGTAAAACTAAGAACCTCCAAGAAATTATGACTACATCACTGCGGCATTTGATTCTCTGCTATCACAGGGCACTTTAAATTTAGTATCCCGGAAGCAAATGAATGTAGAGGTGAGAATGGGCAAGATCACACGTAATTGTTTTTTCCAGCTCCAAACAGATTCACTCCAGGGCTGTTTCAGTAAAAGGTGTAATGAGTGCCCTGAGAATTAATGTGAGGTGTGAAATGATGAACTTTGATGTTTGGAATATTGTTGTCTCACTTATTGCAGAAGTTGCACAGCCCCATGACCTGGGTGTCTGCACACTGCTGAACCCTATCTTACTTCCAAGATCCTGGCCATATAATTTAAACTAAAACCACTGGCAGCTGTCAATAGATTCTATATTCTTCACAGCTGGTTTTCCAGGTTCAGATAACTGGAGTTACCCACATCTGCAGAAGCACTGAAAATCTGAAACTTAAGTTAAAAGAGGATGAGATTGTGCTCTAGAGAAATCTAGGGCTAGAAATTACCAACATATTTGGAAAAATAGTCATTTCAAAGTGATATGCAAAAGGACTGATCTCTTCTGACATCTGTGTGACCGCAAACTTCTGTGAAGAATAATTTGGGATCATTATGAAGACACACTCATGCCTATCCCTGATATTAGTTATGTGAGCTGTTGAAACACCTATGAAGATGCAGGATTTATGCACTTTGCAATAAAAAAGGCAAGGGACATGCATTTGATGAGGACATAAAATGGAATGGATGTTCTTTCAGTGAACACCACATATATTATTTGACAGGAATGACAAGAAAGTCTTCTGGAAAACATTTTATAGGTGATATCATTATAGCTATGTACTAAGTAAGGGATACGTACAAAGGAACAGGAACCAATTAGGTTTATGTGGACAACGTCATTTCAGGTGTTTTCTTACTGTTGACTGATTATTTAAGATCTTTTATATTCATATAAATATTCCATATGATAGTGAATTTCATTTAAATATTTACCTTTTCCCCTGAAAATTTCATAAAGGAAATTTTTTTGTAAAAAGCCTGAGGTATGGGCAGATTATGGATCATTTCTGAGAACTGCATTTCCTCATACTGACTGTTTCATACCTTTATAATTTGAAATAACCTGAAGGTCCTCCAAAGATGTAAAAGCAGGCAGAGCCAGGATACCAACCCACATCATTGAAGACTATTTTTTACTCTGAGCTTAACATATAGGTTAGCTCTAAAGCTTTAAACTGTAATTGCAAAATTATTTCAGGCTTATGGTTTTATTATGGATTTCTTAAAGGAATATTGTGCTAATAAACTGAAAACAGTCAGCTGTAAAATTTCAGACAAAACAAATCATATTTTGGCTTTAGGGGCATACTGAACTACTGTGATAATACACCATACACCATGTTGTGGGGAAAAAAAGCCGGAAAGCATGGCTTAAAACCTAATGCAAGGCCATAATGCCTCAATCTGAGGCTCTGAGCAATCTGATCTAGTTAAAGATGTCCCTGCTTACTGCAGGGGGGTTGGACGAGATGACCTTTAAAGGTCTCTTCCAACCCAACACATTCTATGACTCTATGATCATTAAATATCTTTAAAAAAAATTTAATCTTTTTCTTCACTCAGAGTCTTGTTATTTTCCTACATGGAGCCAGGTCAACATATCACAAACATTAAGGTTGTTTTGTCGGCTGACTAAACAAACCCTGCATCTAAATTAATAAGAGAATCAGCGAGCTAGCCTATTTCTCTGCTTCTGAGCATTGATATGGTGCAGCGAGGCAGTTCGCAGAAGTAAGACTTCTTGCACGTTTTCACCACCCCGGGTGCTATCAGGAGTGAATAACTTAGAAGTATACACACTAAAAATACAGAGAAGTACAAAGTCTATACCTCAGTCCTAGCTGAATTGAATTGACCTTTCTGTGTCACACGCATATGAAGATGTGTGGGTACGTGATTTATCTGCAGAAGTACACAAACATAAAGAAAATCCCTCCAAAGAATCAAAGTGACAAGCATTTGCCTAGCTTGAAACAGTGACATCTCACAATAAAGTACAAAATCTTTACATATTGCATATTTTGAGGATTCTCTGGCTTACAGTGCTACTCGGAAGACTCTCTTCCATCAAGTATTTTATGCATACAATAGTACTCATAGTTTCTTACAATCTAAATACACAAAGCGAATGGGCGATGGATAGCAAGACTGGAAGACCCACTACACAGAACAGATCAATGGCCAGCTTAGGGAAGAGAATTTCAGTTTTTTGCCTCTCTTACCACTGTTTCTTTGCCTCGTATATTCTCTCTGTGCAACCTCACATTATCACAGGAAAGCTTACAGCTTTTGAGAGGAAATTGTGTAGCAGAAAACAGGTGCGTGCAGTTTTTGATAAGCTGCTACCACAATCTGCATTTGTAACATGGGGAATTTGTTTTCTATTTGTAGGCCATTACAAAGGATGTCAATACCAGGCTCTTCAGGCCCATTGCAGTGTAAATAGCTCAAAGATAGAAGGCTCGCTAACCTGACATAAAAATGGAGAAATCACCAGAAGAAAGGAACAAAAGAGAACATACGTAGAAATGTCTATTGTGGCAAGACAGGAGCTAGAGAGGGCTGTTACAAAAGGAGGGACTGTGCTATTACTGACCTTGTCCTCCTTGAGAGCCTCTCCAGGACACATATGCACACACCACGACAAGCACCACCCAGCTTTCAGAAGGTTTGGAATCTGAACCTTCTTTCTGGAAAGCCTCAATCCAGCCTCCATCCAACAATACTCCAGGGGATAACCCTGTGATTTGGTAGGTAAAGTATCATTTACTATCGACTCCTTAGGAAACAGTTATCCTCCTCATCACATCACTCATCCTAGTCCAAGTCAAAATGCTGTGAGTATATTTCTCTTCTACTACTGAACATGGCCCATAAAACATGCAATAAGGAAAAAAAAAAATAATCATTTTGATCATACAGAAGTCAAATAAATCATACATACAAGATTTAAAAACATGCAAGCAAACATGCACTGCGGAAAGTTCTGATCTCTGATACAGAGAAAGAAAAGGTGGAGATGCTCCTTACTCCCACTCTAAGAGATACTGAGTGTACTGAGAAGTCCTAAGGACTATGATGACAACTCATAATTGATCTGTGCTATTTGGAAGCACATGGAAGAACTAAGGTGATCCTCACTTATTACTTGTGGCATACATTTATAGAAAAAGTCTTCATAATGCCATGATTACATATTAATTAAACAAGAATGAAAAAGAAATAAAAACTAATCAACAAGTATTCACTGGCAATAACCCTCAAACGTTTGTAAGCACCAAATGTTAGTCGATTTCTTTCCAGATGACTTTTTAAACTAATGAGTATCAAAATGTCATGCTGTCCTCAGGAAATTAAGGTGTCCTCAGTTAGCCAGTCAGAAAATTGCTATGTCAGTTTGGATGACCAGTTTCTCTGGAGAATGAAGGAATTGTCCACCAAGCAGAAACAGCAAATCTCCAATGAGTAGATTTCACGCCTCTTTGGTTTAACACCGTGCATTTTATATTCTAGCATTTCTGTCTTGCTAGCAAATAAAAATTTTATGTGAATGCTTCAATAAACCAAATTTTTAATAAATACTATATTAACAAGATAAAGCTGTCACTATCCTAATCAACATTATAAATTATAAATATATGACTGAAATTTGGTATAAAAATTACAGTATTGTCATTCCACACTTGGAAGTATAAAAGGAGAAGTTGTTGTTCAGCTTTGCCTTACCATAAATTCACAAGCTGCTGATAATACGCATTCTGCTTCCCTGTTTCTTCCCTGTCTGTTTTTGGTAAACAAAGATCAAATAAAACTTGGATTGTTTATGTTATCCTATGTGAAACAAAATATGAAAACTAGCTGTTATAGTATAGAAGTATCTTTACAAAACACTTCTTAGACTCTAATGCATCATTTCTAGAAAGAAAGGATAGTTCTAGAAAGAGGATAGAACTTTATCATTGGTAAATAGATAGAATTTACTATTGCTCTCCTCCACCTTTTGATAATCATTAATGACAGCTTCAGGACAGAAAAGGGCAGAGATAGCAACAGGGTGAATGTTACGACACTTTCCTAAGAAATGCCATGGCCAGAGGCTACATTTTCTGTCTTAAAGACCTCTGAAAATTTTCTTTCCAATGACCATATTCTTTTTCATCTCTGAATATAAAGTCAATAAGGTAGTATTCTAGACAAGCAAAATTGGAAATACCTTCTTCAATGCTTGAATAAATACCTCATCTTAAACTCCTTCTTCTACTAACATTAAAAAAAAATCTTTACAAATCTGTTTTTATAGTGCAGTGCCTAGTGTTAACTTACTAAATTCTTGTCAGTGCTTCTGATAAGCAGGATACCACTTAATGTTTGTGGATATAAATGTATAAATTCAACTTTTGGTTACTCCACTAAGTACTTCAGAGAGTTAATTTTTAACATTGTGTTCAAGCTGTTGCATTGAAACTCTTTAAGAGAGTAACTGGGGTAGAACCAATTAAGGAATGAACCCTTAATTTTCAACACCAGTAAATTTCAGCAAAAGAGTAACTTTGCTTAATAATTCGTTGACTCCCAAAATATGCAAGAAAAGACTTTATAGTAGCAGTACGACCCAAGGAAAAAAATAGAATCTTGAGGATTAGACTTGAAATACAGCTTCAACAAATAAGAAACTCTTACCAGTGAAGGTCTATGATTTACTCATTTATACACATTGACTGACAACTTCGAGTACTTGCAAATTACAAAAGGGGTGGTGTGGTTTGGGGGGGGTGGGAGTGTCTATTCATGGCAGGTTTTGGCTACGAAAGATGCCCAATATGAAGTAGGAGAAAGCTCAGGCATTTCTCTACAATGTGGTTCACAGTTCAAACGTAAGCATGTATAAAATTATGCTTGTGGGGTTTACACTTGCTAGGTACACCAGATTTTTGTTGCCATAGATTAATGATTCTATGTTGCATAATCAGACTGAAAGGGGTCTCAAGGGAACACTGAGATTATCATTCTGCCCCAACGTAAAATGAGTTGCTCTCTCTTTCAAATGAAAGCAAATTCACAGCCTTCTCAGGCAGTGACTTTTTTTCCTGACAGGAAACACTTCTATTATCTAATCCAATTTCTTCATGCTGGAATTTAAGCCCACTGCTTCTTGTCGTACCCATCAGGAATTGAGAAACAGACCCTTCTTTTGTCTTTGTAACAGCTTTCCGTGTATTTAAAAATATATGTCTTTTCTGTTCTATAGGTTAAAAATATCACACATTTGTTCAACCTGTCCTCCTACAGCAAGAGTTGGTGTTTTGTGTTGGGTTTGGTTCTTTTTTTTGGGGGGGAGGGGTGAGGGAAAAGGGGTTGGGTGGGTTTTTTTTGTGTGGTTTGTTGCTTTTGGTTTTTTGATTATTTTTTTTTTTAAACAACAGCAACAAAAAAACCACTTTGGGACATTCTTTTTTCTCTTATCTGGACTATTTCCAATTGATTCAACCCTTGGTTGATGTGAGATGACCAAAGGGAGCACAGCATTCCTGTTGAGTAGTCTTTCATGTGGCTATGCATTGTGCAACACCTTTGGGTTGTACACATATAAACCATAACTTGGGGTTTATATGTATAGAATAATGTACCTATCTAATTAGAAGAGTTATTCATAAATGGGACATTAAAAAAATGCATCACAGCCATTCTACTCAATAATAACAATAATCATGAATAGAGAAACCTTATTTAATGGCTCCTCAGGGATACACAGTTTAGTTCCTGAATTTTATAGAAACAGCAAAGCGTGGTGCAGACTGCAAAATGGCTTTTTCAGTACAGCCCCTAGCATATTGAAGTAACTCTTCTGCACCTTCTGAAAAAAGTACTCTAAGGATAAATATTGGTATTCTTTCATTGAGGAAATAGTTCATCAAAGGCAGAAGTCACATATCTCTTTTGTTCCTATCAGGAAAATTATAATAATCCTATTTGAAATATTCCTCTGCTTAGGAAATTCCAAAATTGCTACAGTCACAGTATGTGCTTGAAGAGCATTGCCTGTCCAAGGCTCTTCTTATGTCATAAAATCCTAAAATCATTTAGGTTGGAAAAGGCCTTTAAGATCATCGAATCCAACTGCAAACCTAACGCTGCCAAGTCCACCATGACTAATACTGTATATCATGCCAAGCAATAAAAAGCAGGCCTCCATTTTTCACATCACGTACACATGCAGTAAATTTCCTTCTAACTCTAAGCTGCTAGTGGTGAAAGACTGAAGTGGCCCTCCCATAATATCAGTTCATCTTGCAGCCTACATTAGTGACAGATTTTATAATCTTACACTGAACCTTCCATATGGATCACAAGCTGCAGTCAGCCCTAAAAATAAAGGAACTTAAAAAAGCTTCTTCATGGCAGCCACCCCCACTACGTGGCAAGTGCATCTCTTCACATACAGAACAAGGAAGACCAAACACAACAGCTTATAAGGATGAGCTCTGCTTGTTTATATTGTTTATTACCATATTTTTGCTGAAACACAGCAAGCTTGTCTGGAAAACTCAAGATTTTGGCTCAGTAGGGACAGGAAACAATTAACTGTCTGCACATATCCTTCATAGGAGGTTTATTATAGGATGAAACCAAGACTTATGAAGCGTATGTATCACATTTGCTTAAAAATTGCATGAAACCCTGTTGTCACAGCATGTCATGACCAGAGCTACATCTTAGTGATAAGTGTCACAAGAGATCAAAGTGAAAAAGTTTGGTTCACAACTCAAGGTCAACTTCACTCCCCTGCTGAAGCCTTCAGTCTGTCTTCGAAAAGGTCATCTCTGACTCACAGCTGTAGAGATTTCTCAAAGCAGTGTGTTGTTGATAGTTCAGTCCCCAGAGGACACAAGGAAATAGTGTAATTCTGTCACTAATTCAGTCATACCCTCCAGGGGAAGCAGAGGATAAATACGAAGGAGGAAAACTTGCTTTGGGTACTCAGGCACTAGATTGGAACAGCTTTGAGCTGGGGAATGAAAACTGACTCAGGATATTACGCTATGGAACACACACTCCTGTGTATCAGAATGCTCTTTCAAGAGATAATATTTTTGTGCTTTTTGTCAAGTATTCAATATAGAATACCGGCAGTTTGTAAGAAACACGAATTATTAGCGTCACAGACTGTTTTTGCTCTCACTTTTGTCGACATAAATCTGCTGTGGCCCGGATCAAGAAACTTAACCTAGCAACGCCATGGTAAGATCAGTCCAAACAAGAAACAATTCAGCACCTGACTCTTTAAAGTTATCGGTAGGTTTACTGCAACCATGAAAAAAGCTATTTAGGCATATATGCAACTCCCACTGTTCTAAATTAAAAGTGCTTGTTTGTGTCTCTCTGCATCTAAGTCTCTCCATCTGTGAAATTAGGAATTGGCTCTCTTGCTTCATATAAACTGTGTGGAGTTAGAAGGATCGAACATCGCTATACCAGGAGTTCCAGTTTACATTGTTCTTTTTCACTATTACTTGCACAATAATTAAGTTCAAATAAAACGCACAATATTATTCACATTTTACTTGTACAGAGTATAAGGGTTGTGACCACACAACCTCAGACCCTTCTGCTCAAGGTCTAGAAAATACCTAGCTATATACAGCCTAAGGCAATAATTCAAAGGAAAAAAATTATCACATGCAAGTGTGTGAAGAGCTCTCCCTGCTTTTCTTCAGTTCATCTTTTGGAAGGGAGATGTGGACCTAGCCAACACATCCTTATCATTCGAGGAATAATTCCTTCAAAAGGACTCAACCAGCCCCATATTAGCACATATTACTTCCTCAGTTACCTTTTCTTGCCCTTGGTCTCAAAACCTTATAATACTGAGCATTCCTTTTAAAGCCTTGCTCCAAACAATACGCCAGACTTTCACTTCTACATTTCTACTGATTTGCACTCACCAGATTAGTTGCTAGCCACCACGCATGCTACAGCTTCACTTCCACCAAGCTTAACTCCATCTAGATGCCCACACTGCCTCTCCAAATTAGAGATTCTGAAACCAGCTGATGCTATTCTGCCCATTATGAAAAAACTCCCAGCACACCTGTTAAGTCATGGCTGAGTCCCATTGCTACTCCTCTTAAAGGTCCAGGTCTTGCAGAGTACCAGGTCAACTTCTCAGGCAGTCCTGATGGTGCATTGTATAGCTGGAACATGCTGAGTTCCAGATAAAAGCTTTAAGATTGAGTTAGAAAACAAATTCTGTAGAATATAGATATACGCACTCTACCACTGTTCCACTGTAGCATAAGGAGTCCTGTCTCAAGGAAATCAAGAGAAGTGAATGTGCTTTAAAAAGATTCTGGCGATAGACCCCTTACTTTAAATAATTGTATTAGCACTACCAAAGAAAAAGCTGAAGCTGTAAGCGGCTTGCAGTCACTGAGGCACTTACCAAAGCTGAAATTACAGAATGTTACAAAATGGGAAGGAAGCAGGATGAGAAATGCAGGAAGACCTCAGAACAAGTATCTGTTAAGTGCTGCAATATACCATGCGTTAGACAACGCTGAGATAAAATTGCTACAGAAAATAAGCTGCTTCTAAAAGTGTATCGCTGTGGCATGGTAGCAGGGTGTCATTACGCTCGGTGCAGAACTGGCGGCCTGATTTTGAACGCCTCGTAGTGAGCGCTCCCACCAGTGTCTGTGCACTGGCGCAATCCCCGTCATTCTCCCAGCCCAAGGAGGAGAAGTGGCTGACCCGAGGACAGCCACGTCACTGTGCGCGTCGCCCTGGGCGAAGCCAGAGTGGGCTCTTGGTACATCAAACCCACTTGCCACCTTGTTTAGGAAGGCCTTTGGCCTGGATTTTTAATTGAATTCTCACACAGAGTTTAGTAATTTAGCACTCAGGAACTGGGGAAGAGCATGAGCTTTCCTGCAGTCATCAGTAGTAATGACGAAACCAATGGCCCAGGGGATTCGTTTAGATGATCCACAGCCTCCTAAGACTTACATACATGGCCTGAACCTTTTCTCTTTCTGCTCTCTACAGTTTTCTCAACTGATGTGTGTCTTGGATTGAAACTGTAATCTCATTGTCTGAAAGGGACAGGAAAAAGGGTGCATGTGTCTGTAGAGCAATGGAAGGGCCCTGAGCCAAACCTGAGCAAGCTGAACGGTAGGTTTCATCTGAGACAGGAGCGACGTGTCTCGGGAAACACAGCACTACACTGAAAAAAATAATAAAAAAGAAATAAAAAGTAAAGAATCTATGAGCAAGTGTGCTGGCAACTCCAGGGAAGCTGTCATTTCTGTTTCTTGGATTTACCTTTCTGTGCCACGCTGTGCACAGAACTATGCACTGTGCACTTGTCACTGTGCACTGTGACTAATCTGAAACTGCAAATACCCCGAATCTGGGGTCCCCAGACTCCTCGTTCAGTCTAATACTCAATAAAAATGGTCACCAGTGCAGCTATTAGTAAGAGTAAGTAACATGCTGCCTGTGGATTTTTCCAATTGCTCTCTGGTAACTGTCAGAGCTATTAATGTGTTCAGTGCCAGGGATGCTTCCCCTGAAGAATTTCTTTCAAGGAACAAGTTATTCGCACTGCCAGAATAACTCGCCTTATTTTTCCCTTATAGTCTGAACTAGAGTTTAGCCCAAAATATCTGCTATAGGAAAAAAACGAGACTCAGGGATTCAATGGAAGTAAGAGATAACCTTCTTTCTACACAAGTGTTTTAATTTAGATTTAAGAATATTGATTAACAAATCAGATTTTTCATATGAAAATTAGTCTAGCTGAAAAATGCCTTTTCCAACCCAGAATTAGAACTCACCATGAAAAATAAATGCTAAGGAAAATTATGTTTTACCATTCACCATTCCTTATTAGAGAACAGGAAATCAGTACAAGGCTTGTTGAAGGAAATTTTCTGAAAATCATACTGCTGAAAACGTGACACTGCTCACTGCTATTGCTACATTGAAGCCTCAATGTCATTGATGGATCAAGCATAAGAGCAGAAGTGGGGACCTCTTCAAGTTGGAAAAGGTTTGATGGTAAAGCTACACTACTTCATCAGCATACTCACATAGGTATGTGAAGACATCGCTGCAATGAAGACAGAACTTCTCCTCAAAAAACACTGCTTTTGACATTATTACATCTACAGGAGCAAAAACAGCTGGCAAGAGACTTATTCTCACCATGTGCCTGAATGCCTATCAGGGCTTTTACCAATCCACCTACGTCTGCTTCAAGGAGTGAATAAACCCAGGCCCAAGTAAAGACACAATAACATGAAGCATAAACTACAGCAGAGAGCACCAACCTCTCATGTAAGGCTGCAAACATTTCAAAGGGATGTTGAAAGCTTTCTCTTAATAACTTAAATTGCTGAAAAAGCCATATCTCTGCATGAAGTATTTCTAAAGCGTGTTCAGAAATCTCACTCTGCGGAAGATTGCTGCTGAAATACAGGGAAGAAACAAAGTGGTAGTTTGATTAGTACATATATTTGCACACTTAGGCCTTTTATCAGTGTCTAAAAATAGTGAGAAATCATAAATAAAGGATACTGAAAGATGACCCCCACTTTATTTCCTTTTCTCTGGGCAAAGGCAAGGTTTATCAAGTCTCCCTGCACTCAGGAAAGCCCAACAACTGTTTTTTTCTGGCAAATGCATTGAACAAAAAACATGAGGAGATGCTGCAACATGGCTTGATGAATAATGGGGGGCACATGTTCAGCCCTCAAGAGAACCAGGTGCTATTCTCAGCTCTTCCATTAACCTGCTTTATGGTCCTGGCAAGTGATTTCACTTTTTGTTTCCATTTCCCCTTTGACTGTCTTGTTGATTTAAATTACAAGCATTTGTTGCTGGGACAGGCTTTCACTATTGCCTGTAGGTTTCTTTACTAAAGAGACTTTTAATTCCAGGCCGTGTCTCTAGGCATTACTTGAATATTAACTTTGGGAAGCAGATGTCCACTACAGACCTGGAGGGTGACCACTGGACCAAGAAGGCATGAGCCCTTTCCCTGTAAATAACATGTGTTTCCTTTATGTGTGACTAATGTAGGACCCAGACAGATGATGATCTTCCCAAAATATTCCCTGCCTTATGTTGTCTGTCCTGGTGGCAACACATCTCTTGTCTTTCAAAGGCTGCCCACACCCTAAGAAGTCTTAGTCCCTGTTCTGACACCACGTTTCCTGTGGTTTCTCAACCAATTACCAACACAAACGTGAATATCCGTGTCAAAAACATGTACTGGAGTTAGAATTCAGGATTCAGCCGAAGATAACTTCTTCATCAGCCATTATCTACTTGTTTTTTTGGGAAGGAAGGGACAGGCATCTACAAATGGGGACTCTTTCACCCTTTTCCTCAGCTGCTTCAATGGCTTGGACACTGAGGCAGATGCACATACAGCTCCAGGTTTCAGAAGCTATTTCTACTATGGAAACTAGGACCAGACTGCGGTGTTTGGCAGCAGATGAAGCTGTATCACAGCCTCCCTCCCTTCCAAAACCTGTTGTGCTGCTTGGACCACCAGCTCATTTGCCAGTAAGTGCCAGTTTCTGTCTCTAATCTGGAGGTAGCGTCCCTTGAATTACTTAATTCAGTGACTAGTACATGTGGGCGATGAAGAAATTTAGACATAAACAGCGCTTGAGATCACACCTCAGTTCTTTCAGGAAAAGTATTGCTCCAAAGTGGAGCTAAGGTGTAAACTAATGGGGTGTGCGGTGGAGAAGTGGAGGACCCCAGTAAAACACAAGACGCCCTCTAACATGTCAGTAATGGGATTCAGTGAGAAAAAAAAAGGTGTTTGGACTTCAACTTGTGGACCTGGAAAATAGAATGATGTCAAATATGTTCACCCACTAAAGAAGTTCCCACACAGCAGAGAGTTAGTACCTGAGGTAGTTAATGAAATCTTAAATCACCATTACATGGCTTGGAAAAATGGAATTGCTGTGACAACGGGTTCTTTAAAAAGTGTGAATTCTTCTTAAATATGTGAACACATCAGAGCTAGGGATTTTTTCCTCCCTGAAAATTAAGGGAATACTACATTTTCTGAGAGAACACACTAAATGCTGTTTGAGGTTGTTATTGAAAAGATATAGAAATAGGTAAGTCCCCATAATAAATAGCGGACGTGCTAATAAATGTAACTATTCATTATAAATGAAATGGCTTTTTTTTGTTACAATAATACGCACACACACACATAGCATTGTCATACAATTTAGAGGTCATTTAATGCATTTAAAGGCATCAAATTGCTACAGAATAAAGCAGCTGTTCTGTCTCTGTTTGGATATGTTTCTAGAATGACAAACAAAAAAGCTGAGCTAAAACCCACTTTGTTTCTAATAACGCAATGGTCCTGAAAGAAGTCCTCCATAGTGAGGCAAAAGAGGGAAAGATCTAGTTCAAAAATATGTATGCGGAGTATGTGACACAGACAAAAACCTTGCTTAGGAAGAGAATAAAAGTTCTGACTCTGCACTGCTTTACATGCGGTGTAAGTATTTGTATCCACAGAACAAAGGTGTGAGCAACGCTAGTGTATTTTTCTGCTGGTCACTCAATTTCGTAACGAGTCTGCGCACATTCAAATGAGTAAAGAATTGCGTCCATAAAGGAGATGGCAACGTGCTGAATGAAATGCAGTCTTGGCAGAGTCCATCGATTGACAGGCTGAAACCCTCGCCTGCCGGAATGACAACGCTTTCCCCGCTTTGATTGGAGACAAGGTTTCTTCCACGGATGTTAGGATCAGAGATGTTATTAACATTATCTCGTCTGATGCAAAGCAGAGGAAGTGATAGACTGTCACCCTGCAATTCCTGAGCTGTAATTCAACTGGAGTAGATCATCTAAAAGAAATCTTATTTTAAGTTATTCAGATGATTGATTTATTGCCCTTTGAGATAAATACGAGAGAAAAAAAAAAATATTCTCATTTTGTCAAAAAAAAATTGCTGCTGTTTGAAGACAATAGATAAAATTTAATGAGTATTTAAGAGAGGTGGGAACTCAGTTTTATTAATTTAGGCATGGAAGTCACACAGGAACATTTGAAATTATAATTTAATAGCCGATTAGGACATAATACGTAATCTTTTCCCCTTGCTGCTGACTAGAGGCTGTTGATGTTGTCATGTTTACAATTTAATATATAGAATCAATTCAAACAAGATGAATTGGTGTGTTCATTCAAATTTTCAACTTGTTTATATGCCCTTTGACATTTGCAAAATAAACACATGCACATAAAATAAATAGTTACAATCTTCTGTAACTATGCAAGTCTCTTTTTTTATAATGACTTACGTGACTCATTAGACTATGGTGACAGTGTCAAGCTGTATCAAAGAATGTCAAATTGTTTGAATCATGCCTGATTCATGCAGTCTTAAACAGCCGGGCTGAGGTAATCTAACATGACATGGAACCTGATATAGTATCAGAAAGGTCATTATCTTTATCTACACGTTACTTTAGGAATCCAAGCAAGATTTCTTCTTTTAATTTGATGTTCTGTTGAAGTTGTCACTGGTAACAACAGGAGAGATTGTGATTTCATTGTTGTTTATCATGAATCCAATACAACCCAATGAAAGTCTTAAGATGTCTGGACTTACACAAGCACAAAACAGGTAACTGATCCTTGGCAGAGAAAATTCCTACTGTTAGTTACACACTGCTACAAAATGTTAGATCCATAGGAGTGAGGAAACACCATGTAATTCTCCAATATATTTCTGCAATACTTTTAACAGATTAAATTACAGCAACACAAGTTAAGGTCAAAATTTTAACATATTTGTACCTTGATTTTTAAAAATAAACCTTTATCAAAATAAAATCTTCAAAATGTACTCATTTACAGTAGTAGCTTCATCAAGGAACCAAAGAGATAACTTTAACAGCTATATCCACAAATTAGAAAATTCTGTGATATGATTTGTAACTTGAAGAAATACAAAGATGAATTTTATTTGTTACAGCCCACTCTGCATCTCATTTCTTTGAAAATAGTAACACTGGCGGTGTTCAGCATAGTACTGGAAAGTAAAACAGTGCTTTATATGTTTTTCTTATTTCTACAGAACCACCTGTCTGTTACGCATCCCACCCTCATAATTTTTATCTTCATTAGCAATTCCCTTGTCAGTATTCTATAAAAAAAAGTACAAAATGAATACTCTTTTGGAAACACAAACTCAGCTGTCTCAGCTGTGTCTGTCAAACTGATATGTGCCATCTTTATTTAGAAAACCAAGTCATGTTGTTGTTTCATCAGTGTATATAAATATTGATACTTTATGTAAAGTATATAATATTGCACATTGGAAAAATCCTCGGAATTTGTACTTCTAGTCTATATAGTTGAATTATGGTATAAAGCTATTTAGTGCAAGATTCTAACAACCATGCGTCTGATATAATCAATTTATACCACAGTCTAATCTTTGCTTTAGAAAATCTCTTTTCATGCTAATAACAAGGGACAAAGATACCTCATTCTTAATCATAACTATTTCTATTTCAGTCATGAATACTTTATATTTGCTGTATAAAGCAGGTGCCAAGATTATACTTCCTCAATCTCCTTTGGTTGTGTCATGAAGATTAAAACTGTGGATCATCTAGAGAAGGACGTCCATCTAGAGAGCAGTTAACCTCCAGATTTTTAGGATGTCATGTTAGAAAACTCTTTTATGATTTTAGATACAGCTTTTCCAGCTAATACTAATAGATTCTTCAAAGGAAGCCAATTTAGGAAATGACTAAAGGAAAACAGGAATTTGGGAAATATTTATCAATATGTGACAAATGTGTAACACTATCTGTACCTTCAAAAGATTAATCAGTTTGAGCTTCCGAGAGAAATCAGCAGGATCCAACAGCTTTTCTTTTGGAACAATAAGAAAAAACTAATTTGAACATTCCTTTGAAGCTGTTTAAAGTAAGAAATTCTACAGAGTTCATGAATAACAAACATTTCATTTCTGTTTCTGATTCATGTAGACCAGATTCTGATATCCCTCCCATTCTGAAAAGCAACTCACTCCCCTGAAGAGTTGTCCTGGGGATTTCATATCTCACATAAGCAGGTAAGCCTACCGGAAGGAGGGCAGGGACCCTTTATCAGGGAGTGTAACGATAGGACACAGGGCAACAGCTTCAAACTGAAAGAGGGTAGATTTAGATTGGATATCAGGAAGAAATTCTTTACTGTGAGGGTGGTGAGGCACTGGCACAGGTTGCCCAGGGAAGCTGTGGATGCCCCATCCCTGGAGGTGTTCAAGGCCAGGCTGGTCAGTGGGAGGTGTCCCTGCCCATGGCAGTGGGGCTGGAACTAGGTGATCTTTAAGGTCCCTTCCAACCTGAACCATTCTGTGATTGTGTGTTTCTGTGAAGCTCATGCTCACTTACGAGAGACTGGGGTTATTGGAGAGTGAGGTCTCTCTCTCTCATATTCCATGAAATAATTCAAAAAGCATCAGTTCCATCCCCATATTTAACAAAATCAAAGAAATAATCAGACCTGGAAACATTTTTCAAAATGAGGTTCTTCCTTTCTAATTAGTCCTACTCAAAAGTTCCTTGTCAGAGATCCACTGTAGAGACATTTCTTAAGAGTACTTTCAGCACTTCTGAATTGGCTTGATAAATAACTAAAGTCATGCATGCCTGACAATAAAGATTTTCTGTTCTTCCTAAAGTAAGAAACAAACAGTGAATGTTATAGCTTCATCTGTTTGTTTGCAGCTTCATTTTTTAACAGCTGACTATTCCTTCCATGTGAAGCATACTGACACGCACAATCTATAAGGAAAGGAATCAACCGGCTGCTTGCGAAGAGCTGGCAATCTGTATCTTGTGGGAGTTTCCTTCCCTGCTTACAAGAAACTTCCACTTCAAGGAATGCCCACTTCAGAGCGTGGACAAGGAGAATGTATTAAAATACATAGGTCACCGTAATTTACATCCTACAACTTCAAAGCTGCTGAGGAGTTTTCTGGATCATTACAGACGAATTTTAGGAAGGCATGTCACCCTATAGAAAGAAAGCTAAAATTTTGCCAGTATCTAGAAGGGACAAACACTGTGACCTGGACGAATCTGGAAGGAACACTTCTGCGTAGCACTCTCTGGGTGTAACTCCCTGTGATGCTCGGTGCCCACACCAGGCAGAGCGCGGGAGGGAGGCAGCCTTCAGTTCCCTCCCCAGGATGCCTCACCGGCTGCGGGCAGGGTATGCCCCCGCAAAGAATCGGATAACAACCCATTATAAGTTTTGCTAAATGTGACCCTCAATGTCATGTTTTCACCTGCAAATAGATTTCAGAATGCCATGCTTTATCCCGAATGAACTGGCAACAAGAAGAAGGGACTGAGCAAATTAAGCTTGTGACCTCAAATGCAGTAAAGCACAGCCTTCCATGTGTGAAGGCAGCTTTTTAACTGAAAATATATTTTTTTTACTCTTTTTTAGATTTAAACAGGATATTCTTGAAAACTTATAAATATCTGTATTATTTTAAACGCAAACATTAATTTGCTTTACTTAAGTTTTGCAAATATCTTCATTGTTACTGTTAGTTTAACCATGCTTCAAATAGGATGCTGACTGCAAGCTTCTTGCTTGTAACAACTTTTAGGTCTGTGCTTTATCTGAGAGGAAAAAGATTGATGGAAAATACGATGTTTCCATTTGCTTCATGAAAAATTAATTATCCATTTCCTGCTTTATAATGTCTTGTAAGTGTCTCACATGACCACATAGGAACCATCCTACTACATTTCATATGGATTCATGTTAGTATTTTCTGTTACAGCCAAGGCCTCATTTCTCTCTGTAACTTTCTACTTGTAACCTTGAATAACTTATAGATATTTATTTTCAACTCAATCTGACTTAACAATATTTATAATGTATTATGAAGCCTAGAAAAATTTCTCTTTGGTGTGCTAAAAAGGAGCTGATGTATCGCAACACCAGAGGTCTCTGACTTAACTCTGCAAAGTACATCTGAAAGCAATTTTGTTTGTCATTTCTCTCAGGGATTTTCAAGGGTTAGCTTTAGCAAAATCCCATGCCAATGAAAGTGAACTTGACAATACAGAATATAGGAAGCCTCTTCTCATTAAAGCTTCTGATACGGCTCTCAAAGACTTCAGAAGACTGCTAGATAAGGCTCACAGCAGGAAAACTTTTATTAGTACATGTTTAAAAGCGGTTTACCTCGCTGCTTGGCCAGGTCTCCAAGGATGAATTTAGCAGTGAAAATGAGAGAGCACTAAAGACCTTAAACCAAACTAGGGACCTTTTTGTGTGGATGCAAGGCACTCGAATAGCCTCTTTGGAGTTCAGAAGAGATTAACTTCTCCACGTAGGCATATCCTAGGCATGTCAGAAATACACAGAGGAATTAATACAGCTTAATATATAACAGGAATTGTTCATGGAGCACTATTATATCACCAAACTTAGCAACCTCGTCATGAGGAATATAAAACATCTCATAACTTTAAAGACCCAGACTCTGCTAAGAAGAATCATCACAGTATCCTGAAACAACATGCTTAGTCCTTTTACAAAATAATTACCAATATTTGCAGTTTCTAATAGTGAATTAATATTATTGATTCTTATTGAAAAAATCTTTAAAGCGCAAAAAATTTTGACTTGCTTGTTGTCCATCACACACTGTACTTTGTCTGCATATAGAAACCCATAATTCAGGTTTAAAGTGAGGGTCGTTGTTATGTGTTTGAAGCTCTCACAGCATTCCCTCTTCTAAAGTGATAGAATTGTTAAGGGGCTATTGCTGGACTGTTTTTGATGCAGCAGTTTTTGAAAGCAGCAGAACATTAATATTAATACCACGTTTAATATTAATGATAGTATTTACAATATGCTATTAAAATTTAAATGAACAGAGTACTGTGCAAATACCAGTTGTGCAAATGAATATAAAATGGAGTATCTCGTATGGGAAATAGTTTTTTCCCCATCCCTGTCCAGTTCTGACTGCATATATTTGGTTCACAATCTGCTAAGGAGAGATCTAACCAACAACCTGAGTCAGATGGCTCGAGCTCCTTCCCAAATTCTTAGCTTAAATAGTCTTTTCTAGAGCTGAAATCTTGGAAGTACTTTGTTTTCAAAGTTCAACTATTCAGGGTTCTGAAAATAACCCTGTCAGATTAGAAAACACTAAGAAACATACAGACTGAAAATAACACCTCACAACTGTGGTTTCTGGATCACCTTCAAAATTAGGTGACATTTTTCCAGGGTATGTGTTCCCAAAGGATACCACATCGGCTTCGTCTTACACAGCTGCTACAAAGTGGTACATGAATACTGTCCAAAAATGCACAGGTCCTCCCTATATGTGCACGAAGTAAGGAACAGCTACTCTCCCAGCAGTTCCCGCTGCAACAACCAACATGCCCAGGCTCTGAGGTTTATGACCCCTGCTTAAAAAGGAGCATATGGCCCTCCTACAGCTGTCCATATGTCTTCACCACAGGAACACAGCTTCTGTGTGGCATCAGTTTCCTTCTCCCTACGCTGTTCCCACAATTAAATAAGACTCAACTATTATGAAAATACGCCCCTGCCTGACCTTTCTCTACCTCTGTGAACCTTCTGCATCTGTCCAGCTGCTACCTCCAGAGGTAGAGGGTTGGGTGAAGCAATCCCAGCACTTTAATCTTCCCTTCTGGCAAGCTGTTCTCCATCATCTTCATCTCCCCAGTGTCAGGGCGGAGGGCAGGCCTGACACCTTACCATTGGGTTCACCTGCTGGAGTATTCCAGGATCCAGCAATTTTTAAAACTGAAATGGAGTTAATGACCTATCAATATCACAGAGTTTCCTGCATTGCCACAGGTGCAAAGTCAGAGAGTTGTATTTTGAAACTGGAGCACTGGACTTGAAACGTGCTTGCTTTGTTTGTTTGTTTTTTTTTTTTTTCTCACAAACTACAGTGCTAATAGTTGCGCAGGTAATTACTATTGAGGTAAAAAACCGCGGTATTCTTTCTTGATAGTTGACAGGGACAGTAGTGCTGCAGGACAAACCCTAAATGTGATCAGAAATGGCAGAACATTCATTTTGTTGTGTAAAATACATATGAGTCCACATTTAGGGATAAGTATCATTTTTGAGTACCAGACTATTCTCTGCAGGAACGGTTTAGTCTGGAGATTAAATATTTCTCTACATTTGCCAAATGTGAGCAACTTCATGCATAGATTCATCAAAATGCCCTTTCCTACAAAGTATGTATAGCTGCATACAAATTGTGTCGCACATATAGATGAGCACAATTTCTTTTTCAATCTGCACTCTTTCTCCTCAAATACAAACTATCACTCTCTGCTCTCATCACTGAATGCTTGCTTAATCTGCAATTTTGAAGTAAAGGCTTGCACAAATGAGTTTGGGAAAGTCATTGAACTATCACACATGAAGTTCCTCTTTACTTCCTTTTTTTCTTTTCCGAGTTTTCATTTCTTCCCATTTTAGCTCTTGATTCATGTGGCTAAATTCAGTATGTCCTTATAGTGTGGAATATATGTGTGTATGAATATATAAGTATGTATGTATATATATGAAATGAAAACCCACTAAATAGAAGTTGCAGGCTGTGAAACCAAAATTGCTTATGCTTTTTCCACATGAGAATTCTTTTAATGAGTTATGCATATATAAAAACTCCAATAAGTGACTTGAATTATGAAAAGCTTCATTACAGATTTCTATTCTTTAAAGAATATTGTTCTCCTTGATTCCATATTCTATCTCATAAAGCAAAAAAAATATGACAACCATGATGATTAAAGTCTAAAGACTTCATAGATAAGAAAAAGCTAAAAGTACCATTTAATGAAAAGAGTTGTGTGGTATGATTACATTCATTCAATATAATGTCCTGAGTTTCTGAGGTTGGAATGGACGGTTGCTTTTTTATTAATAAGGTGTATTCTGTCAGGGATTTGTATACACTGGTACAGGATAAAGCTTAGGGTGTCTTTTTGTAGGAAAAAAAAGATAATTTTGCACACCAATGCATGAGGACAGAGTGGCTTGGAGTGGCAAGTGAGAATTCAAGGAGTTCTGAAGTCACAAAGTTTTGTGCCCTACAGAGCTTTGATGTAGGATGTAGACAAAAGACACGTGTTTTTAAATATCTCTCCATTCTTCAATACTCTGAGGTAGATCAACACGCTACTTCGATCCAGCCTTTCACTCTTATGAAGTGAAAGGCTTCACCATCACTTCCAACCTGACCTCTCCCTGGGTAGCAGCAGAGGAGCTGCCACGGCAGCAGGGTCTGAAGGCCGGAGCAGTACCTTTCATAACATGGGAAAGCGGGTTATAATCAGCCCTTTCACTTTGACGCTCTATGCTACATGTATGTAAAATTGGCCCTGATTTGTACTTTTTCATCCCACTGCAGTTGTGATCTGCAACAGGGGTCTCTGGTCACTGATACAATATAAATAGTAATAATTGAAGTTAAAAATCAGTAACTCCTGATTTTAGTGAGCTTCCTACATTTCCAGTAGGTGAAAAATGTTCGTGTACAACATGATTCAGCTTCTGACTACGTCAGACCAGAAGCAAAGCCTCTGCAATGGAGGCATTTAAGATATGTTGTCAGTTCTATATGAGCATGTACAAATCCAGAGGCAAGGCTTTGTCCAGCCTGCTCTGAGTGTGAAATTTATGACATTTCACCTATTTTTTTTTAGCAGCAACAGCAAGCAGAAGAAGTAGAAGTGTGAAACTGTCAAGCTTCTGACTTAACGGTAACAGAAACTGACATTCTTACACAGCAAGTTGTATTTCAGGATACCAAAGTAGTTTTAAAAGTAAACATAGAGGTCACTCCCTAGGGTAGTGGACTCTAGCTATCTCTGGAAAAGAAAGCAGAAGCCCTTTATTACATACAGTATAGCTTCAAACTGCTATTTCAAGAAGAAAATGAAAAATGTCACTTTTCACAGACAAAGGAAAGCTTACAGTTTCGACCTCACAACTAGGTAGCATTGAAATCCCATCAGACTGAATCCCACTGAAATGGGAGAACAAATGGAAATATGACTGAGTCAAGTTATAGTCACGGGTCCTGCTTTGGCTGAGCACTAATTGAAATTTCCATTTTCCTAGCCAGATATTCATTCCTCTGCATAAAAAACTTTCATCTCTTTAAGCTAATACACAAGCAGTTCAGGTTTCATTTTGCAAGCCCTAGCCACCCTTTCAAAAAGAAAAAGACCCTCCCCACCTCCAATAAAAACGACACTGTGAAATTGTTCAAGACCCTAAATAACCAAAATCACACAGAAGCACACAGAATGGTTCAGGTTGGAAGGGACCTTAAAAATCATCTAGTTCCAGCCCCACCGCCATGGACAGGGACACCTCCCACTGATCAGCCTGGCCTTGAACACCTCCAGGGATGGGGCAGCCACAGCTTCCCTGGGCAACCTGTGCCAGTGCCTCACCACCAGTAAAGAATTTCTTCCTGATATCCAATCTAAATCTACCCTCTTTCAGTTTGAAGCTGTTGCCCCGTGTCCTATCATTACACTCCCTGATAAAGAGTCCCTCCCCATCCTTCCTGTGGGCCCCAAAATGGGCAAACTGATCCTAAATATCCTCTCCAAGATGGCAATGTTGAGTGTCTAATAGTGCCAAAGCATGAACGCTGGTTTGATAATATTTTGTGGCCACTGATGGAAAGAGTGTAACCCCATCTTATAATAAAAGCATCTTTTCCATTTTTCAGCTCTTTGACTCGAACAGCAATACCACCTTCTCTGAGTCACAAGGGTCGTTGCTCTGCCACCAGGAAAATGTTCATTCCTCCTTGCGTCACTCAGGTATATCCCCTTTTCAGCAGCACCTCTTCATGCTGCTACGTCTTGTGGAATGACTACTAAATTGGCTAAAACCGCAAAAAGTACAGCATTGATCACACATCAAAGAAAGGTATAGAATCAAAAGGCTTCTGAGGTAGGCGGCTGCAGCTGGCATGAATTCCAGGCTGTATTGTCTCAGTACCTGCGGTTCGAAGTTACACGGGGGACGGAACGGAACGCAATCTTCCGTGGCCTTGCCCTGTGATGTGTAGCAGGTACAAGAACAAGATGAATGGATAAGTGACCAACTCGCTACCCTGAGCCCAGATTCTGCCAAATATTGATGAAATGCCGTCCTTTGTGTGAACTTTGCTCATTATAATGTCATTATAATACCAAAAGACATCTCCATCCCAAAGGCTACCTGCCTCCAAGGTGAGACCACTCCTCCTTGAGTCTGTGCCCTGAATTTTTCGTAAACTATACCTTTAAATTGAAGCGAGAGAATTTTACACCAATCATAATAAAGGTATGTATGACTAAAGTCACTCAAACTCCACCTTGAAAGTAAAAAATAGTATAAAAATAGCCCGAGAAAGGGGGGATATTAGGGAAGACACCACCGCGAACAAGTCAGGGAGAACTCCATCACAGACTGCCTTTGACTTCCGGGACCAGTCGACGGGCTGAGCCTTTCTTCCCCCCCATAGGGACGCCTGTGGGTAAGACTTAGACTATACCGAGCGCTTCTTCGGGAAACTTAGAAACTTCTCTAGAGAATCTCTTTTCTAACTTTGTCGCGCGTTTTGTGTAACTAACATTACTTTATTTGCACGTGCTTTGCAGACAGTGTATTTATCACCGGCAATCCAAAGAACCTTGATCTGTTGTTCAAATAAACTGCACTGTTTAAGTAGCTAGTCGTTTTAGTTTCTCACTGAACGCGACCAAGGACTCGGGAGTGGCCGTGCTAGTTCATGAGCACGACTAGACTGACAGTGTAGCCCACTATTAGTGCATCCAAATTGTAATAGTTTAACACATGTTAAACACGACTGGACTGATAGTGACGAATTGGGCATCACTCAGAATTTAAACCTAGCCGCACCTAGCCTCCCACCTCGGTGAGGAGTGTTAGAACGCAAGGGGGTTTATTTTCTGTCAAAACTGCTTTGTCCCTTTCATGCAACACGTCTGCTCTTACCATTTCAAACATCTGCCAAGGGCCAGAAAAGCCTGGATCAGGTATTCTTATAGAGATTTGGAAAGAAGAGAGATATTCAGGGAAGGATGGGGTCCCCAGCTGAGACCTGTACCCGCCTGCGATTATCCCCTCGCTCCTGTCCACTGCGCTGACACCTTCTAGGCACAGCACGTAGCACACATTGACTTCTCACCAGGCTTTCTGCATCTTCCTACAAATGCCTCTAAACTTCTCTTTTGGCATTAACTACAGTCACAATGAGTAATGGGAAATAATTATTCTACGTTTTATAGAATTCATGGAGCATATATTTGCTTTTGGCATGCAGTCCAGCAGAGAACTGTGAGATTACGTAGTTACATCTTGCAAGTTGAGAGGCACATTTGCTGTATCTTTAATAAACATCATGGCTTTGAGTGTATTTAAATTAATATAATTTGTTAAATCTTTCTGTACAGAAAATCAATTTTACTAGGGTAGAGACAAAAAGTTAATCAAGCTTAGTCAGAAGAAAATTGGCCTTTTCAATTTTGTTTACAGAAAAATAACCCCATACACTTTTAGCAAAAAGGAAAATCAGCAGCTGAGATTGTGAGGTAAAACCTCACTGAGTTGAATAAAAGATTTCTTAAAAGTCAGGAAGACTTGACAGGTTGTTTACGGTTCTTACTGAAGTTTCTCGAATTACACAGGGAGTTACAAGCCCAGCTTCTGTTTGCGCTAATGGAATGACAATGAAAAGGCAGCCCTTCAAGTGCTCTGAGGAGTTCGTGCTGTGAAAATATCCCTCCCAAATTATTTTGGATTATGTCATATGCCCAAGGCAAATCGGTAGTTTTCTGTGATCACTACCAAAGTCCTGATGCAAAAACATAGACATAAAATAGTCATCTAAAGGGCAGAACTCCCCCTGAAAAAGCACCCGTTTGTCCCTATCTCTCTCTCAGCAGTTTTAGCTGAACGGCTGTTGTCGAGGAGAAGTATTAAGACTTTTAAGTGTCTTCATTTTGCCTTTTGAAGAATTTATGAGCCAGAAATAGGTACTGGCAGGGACCAAATCAGAAAGAGAACAGAAGCTGGGAATAGAGTTCCTGATTGTCTGCTGTAGGTGGTCAAGAGCAATTCACCAGAACGTATTCCCAGCTGCTGGAACACACCCTTATAATTTTTCTTTCAATAGCAAAAAAGACAATTATTTTTATTTGTATGCCTCTACTTTTTGAAGTTTCCCACGGCATTACATTCATGTTCACGTAGGAATCAATTTATCCACTGCTGAAGCTCATCCCTGAGATAAAATAGGGCAATAACAGAGGGGTAGATTAGAACAACCTCACAGTGGCTGGAGAGGACACCCGTTGCGGAACTGCTTTGTCCCCCTTCAGCAGCAGCAAGAAATAGGCCTTTTCTTTCCTTCCGTCTCCAAGGATGACATCTCCCGATTCACACCAGTCATTTTCAGAAACCACATTAACATAATCTGAACCTGACTAAACACTGGACTGGTTGCCAAAGCCTTTCTCTGCAATGATGCTATTTCTTGATTAGTTAGAAATAAATAAATAAATATGTGTTACGTCTAGGAGGAATGGGCATTATCAAAACCATTTTAAATTTATATATAACCTTGCTGACTTCTGGTCTGATACTCTAGATTCATAGCAGTGATATGAAAAACTCAGACTACATGGCCTTGCAGTTAACACTACTTTTATATTTTGTATATTGTCCTGCTTTGGGGCGGAGCAGAGCCAACTTTCTGTTCAGTGAGAGGCTCTTGCTTATACTTGTGTCTGTGGCAACCAGGGCCAGCTGAGTTGGGTGCTGACCCCATGGAGGGGTTGCACCTGTGGGGAGGAGCGGACAGGACAGGTGACCCAGACTGACCAGTGGGGTGTTCCAGCCCATCTGCCATGCTCAGATAAAAGCTGAGGGACCAAAGGGGGTTAGGTTAGCTCTTTTTCTTTGTTTCTTTTGCAGTGAGTTCTTCTCCAAAGGATTGTTTCTTCAGTGGTGCTCTTTTGTCAATGACTGGTGTCTGAGGAGGACCACGTCAGCTCATCTGCCTTTTGATCCTGGTCAGTGTGTTCCAGTTCCCATTTGTCACTGAGTCCTGTCTGGAACTTCCCCAGTGCCTGCCAGTGACATCTCCCTGGGAGCTTGATGTGGTTTTGTATATATTTATATATATTCTATCTATTTCATTATTTTCTTTTTTATTTTATTATTAATGTTTCATTGAAGTAGTTTAGGTTTTTTTCTAAACTCATAACTCTCTTTAGCTCTCTTCCGCCTTTCTGTGGAGTGAGAGGTTGGGGAGAGCATCTGTTGTCTTGTCATTGGCCAGCCCAGCCCAGACTATGACATATATGCAAAGCAGAGGTAGGCAGAACTCGGAAAATAAGAAGTTTTGCATTCAGCCAATGTCTTCTGTTAACTTGACTTCTGTCATCACTCTGCCTTTAATCAGGATTCACATTATTGTCTCTTCTCAGATTACCTTTCTAACTTTTTCAAATCATTAAAATAGAAACTCTAAAATTGAACTTCAGAAGATACACTTCTATCTATTTTTCAGTATTCCTTCCTTCTTTTCACCAATCACTGAAAGCAGACTGCAAAGTCAAAATTAATCCTCCCTGTTCCTTTCCCCTCACATTCATGCTTTCATTTCCATCCTCACAAATCCACTCATCTTTTAGAAATCCAGCCCCTTCCTTCCCTTTACTTTTCTCTGTGTTTCCCAAATTGGCACTTCATTCTTTCTCAGCATTCTCTTCTGTGCACCAGTCTACATATATTTAACTCTTAATTGACTTTTGCAATATTTCTATAGCATCAGAATTTTCTTCTCTTTTTTTGTAGTTCCTTGCTTTACTCTGATTCAGGTTCTGACTCCATGTCCTCACTTTAGAACTTCTGCACAGTACACTTTCTACACAGGTCATGGCTCTCACCTCCATCTCCAGCTCTGATCATCACTTCTGCCACACTGATTCCTTTACCAAGTGCTTGGCTTTTTCCTTATAAACAAAATTTTTCACCTTTTGTCCCTCTATTTTTGTTTCTTTCCTGTTCAGCAAGTTAAATCCCTCGTTCCTTTGGAATTCTTCTTCATGATTTATATTTTAGAGCTGCTGTTCCACCAGCAGGCCTGTACACATGACCACTTCCTTCAGATGAATCTATACTAGTGAACCTGATTTAAAAGAATGTGGGTTACTTTTTCACAAGTGGTTCAGGAATAAATAGCAGCCATGTACTTAAGGAAACTCCACCAATACTCAAAGCCTCACTGACAATCATTTGCTCAGTAGTGATGCAGAGGAAAAAAGTTCAGCTACAGTTACAGAACTGGACCCGCATTGATGTTTTCCTTGAGGTTCCAGCTCCCAGTAGGTAACTAAACTGATTCTATGTGCATGACAAAATCATAACCATGAAAGTCAGATATACAATAATTGTAACTATCACCTCCAGAAACAGCATTCTTGCTTTACCCATAATGACTTCAGTAGCTGTATTGAGCTCATTTTTCTAATTATGATTCTAGGGACAAAACTTCCATGGATGGGAAGATAAGCACTTCTGAGTGTACATTTCACTTCCCTTTCAGAGTTGCGATGTTGATAAGTAGGTTGATGTTTGTAGCTAGACTTCAAGACCTTTTAATGTTTTTAAAAGTTCTCAAAGCCTGTCCACAAGCTCCACCTTGTCTCATACCCACCCAGAACAGGGCAGGCCCTCACAACAGCTCCTCTCTTCAGTAGGATGGGCACTGGGTCTCTGTTCTGTGCCCTGTGGTATGGCTGGAGGATGTGTGGGAGAAATTGAGGACATAAACCTACAGGGATAGCCAGCTGCAGTCTTGGCTGTATCTCTGGTTGCGAGAAATCACAGGAGCAAACTACCCCCAGAACTGCAGTGGATTTTATCTCATGGAGTCCAGTTGGTTCACCCCAAAGAAGAACAGAGGAGCAAACAATATAGGTACAGGGCAGATGCGCAAGAGACCAGGAACTGGAAATGGGGGAGGGTTGAAGTTATCTGACAGTAAACACATTGGCAAAGTTCACCAAATTCCCTTTTGGAGTTCTTTTCCTAAACTGAAAAGAATCCTTTTGGTTAAATCAGTGGATTATAGCCTGTGAACACTTGAATTCCAATCTAAATGAATGATAGAAAAAAAAAAAAGGGCTCTTTTTTCCCCTCTTTTATTGGAAATACAAACAAGATGATCTGACATGAATGCCTGCTCATGAAATAGGTCTCTTCATGGTGTGAGATACAGCCTCTGCATTGCCAGTGGGACTAGGGCTGTCTGCCAAAGGCGGGGAAGTGGATCCTGTCGCTGTGGAAAATGTTCAGCTGTTCTACATTGCGAGAATATAGAGACCTAGATACATGTACAGTGGCATCCCTATCAGAAGTTGCTGTTGTTCTAGACAATTATATATATTGTTAATATGTATACTAAAACGCTACTTATTTTACAAGCATGTTCCAAGTCAGTTCTTGTCCGCTTTTAAATTGTATGACCGATATCCTGATAGTACTGGCTTTACTAGCACTGGTTTCCAGCAGAACAAATTATACATTATGGACTAACTTAAGGATCTAATCTTCTCGGGTAAAAGATCTCCCTATTCTTTCTTTATCTGATTATGTTTTTGAGTAGTATAAAGCAAAATCAGCAGGCAGACTTCATTAATGTATTCTGCTTCAGGAACAGCAATTTTTTAAAATAAATTTTTCATTTTATTTATTATTTAGGAACCTGAAAGAGAGAAACTGTTTAAAAGTCCCTTCCTTTCTCAGCATTGCACTCCTAGGTGCTTGTCAATTTTTATCTAATTTTCAAAGCAGTGTAGGGCGGTTCAATCAGCCAGTCTCCATTGGTTGAGAGGTTCTCCTTAAAATCATTACTTTGTAGTTTAAATAATAGCCTATTCTCCTTCCTCTCATCCAAACTCAATGTCATATCTTCTAGCTTTTTACAATACAGAGAGAACAACATCAAAACCAAAGAACTAATATATGTATTTCTAATCCCTTGTCACGAAGATCTGGTTTCAAACTATTTAAATCGATATTTGTCTTTCAGATTGTAGAGCTACCTTCTTTTTCAGAGTCACTGATGTGATTATATATTTTCCCCAGATCTTAAACTACATTTATCTTATAATTAACCAGAGACAAATAGCTGTAGAAGAATAATCAGCGTGCTTTTTCACACATATATGCGAGTGTCTCACGGACAGCCATGGCAGAAGTAACCAGGCAGAGCAGCACCAAGACATGCCCCTGGGTGAAGAGGACCGGTAAATTAACTCCCTGGCACAAAGCTGCTTGTTAAAGTATTATCAGACTTATCAGTATAATAGAAAGAAAGGATGGGAAGTGGGTGCTGTGTGCCAAAGGCCAATGTTGGGTATACTTCAGGCTTCTGTAGGAGTGAGAAACCACCTCCCTGAGATCACACTGCCACTTTGTTGTCATGATTTGTGAAGGAAAACCAGTCACCCTATTTTTATAAGCCTCTAAAACGCTGAAGTCCCTTTTGGGGCTGTCTGCAGCCTGCACAGACTTACCACAGTGCATTAAATTCCAAAGGGGAGAGCTTCAGCATCCCTGGCTGAAGTCCCAAAAGGTCTGGAACCTTACAGAGAGAACAAGATGTTCAGACAAGAAGTAGATTGAAGAGCATTATGTCCATAATAGCAACCGAATACGTAATGACCAATGATAAGTGAAGAATAAATATATAGAGCTAAGTGCAAGATGTGCAGTGAGTCCTAACTTGGCTTGCACACCACTTCAAGCTGAATCCAGTGCCTGCTCTGGCAGTAACACAATTAGTGGTCCAAATGATGCCGCCATGACTGTAGAGTCTATAGTTACCATCTACACATCGCATGCCAAGATCATTCACTTCAACGAGAAGTGAATCACAGTATCCAAGTGGCACTGCTGAGCCCTTTCGGTATCCAGGCACACTGCAAAGTAGGCCACTCGGCATGACTATGCTATTTTCTTTTATATACGCTACCCATATGGTAAAAATAAGACCCAGATTTTGCAAAGTGGTCTGTACAACTAGACTCTTTTTTTTTAGCTAAACCAGGTCACTGTTTTGTTGATGCAGTTTCATGCTTATGAAAAAAAAATTCCTTGCACTGAATTGAAAGCACTAACAGTGATGTCAGATTCCTTACTACATGATTTTCTAGAAGCAGCCATCTGCATATCCTTGTAGCACATCTTTACAGATGAAAAATTATACCTGCAGAGACAGAAAAAGACTAAATTAAGACAGGTGCTAAAGGTCCCAGTTACTGGTATCATTTGTCACTACATGAAAATCAATGATTTTACTTAAAATAAGACAGCTATGTGCAATGCAAAGTTAGGATTCAAAACATAACTTGAACAATCTTTATATGAGTCTGCTGACATCTTAAAATATTTCAGGAGTGAATGTCCCTATTCATATTAACTTTGAGGCCTGCTGGGATCATCTGGGAAAGGCGTGAAAGGTCATAGTGTTTGAATTTCCATGTAATTATCTGAACCTGAAAATGCTCATCCCTGAAAATCAGGTCAGCAAGACAAAAAAGATCTTCAAATATACATTGCAAGCATGAGATAATGAAACCATGTGCATGGGGTATCAACGTAATTATATAGAGCTACACATTTATCAACAGTCATGACAGTTCATGACTCTGTTTCTCCCCAGGTCCCTGCCCATCTTGGCAGTGCTCCACTGGACACTTTCCTGTTTTCTCAACCTCATTCTTGAAACTGGATGAATTTCAGGTGCAGTCTCACCAGTGACAAGCAGAGGGAAATAGCAATGGCAACAATTTTTTTTGATCCACTGGCCATGCTCCTCCTACCTGTGTATTTCATCTGATCTGGTTTTTGAGGTTTATCTTATGTGAAATGAGAGCACCATGTTGTCTGATTGGCATGGTGTGGGCTGGACTGGACAATGAAAACAACAGATGCTCTCTAACTTCTCTCCCAAGTGAGAGAAGAATGAGGGAGAGAGACTTATGCGTTGAAAAGGAACTAAACTATTTTAATGAAATATTAATTAGAAAATAATGAAATATATACAATATATACAAAACGAGTATCAAGCTCCCGGGATGATGATCATGTCACCAGCAGGCACTGGGAAGGTCCCAGACTGGGCTCAGCAACAGATGGGAACTGGATTCTGGATCTGCATTCAGGAACGCACGGATTGGAATCAAAGGCAGACAAAAAGAGTCCTTCTTGGACGCCAGACATTGAAGAAAGAGAACTGACCCCTTTGATCCCTCAGCTTTTATACTGAGCATGGGACAGATGGGATGGAATACCCTGTTGGTCAGTTTTGGGTCACCTGACCTGTCCGCTCCTCCACGCAGGTCCGACCTCTCTACGCTTTTCCACTTCCAGCCCTCCAAAGAGGCAAGTAACGAAGTTAGCTGACCTTGGTTGTTATAGCAATAAGTATAAGCAGGAGCCTCTCTGCATACCATCCCTTGGTATTCACTATAAACATCAGACTTTATCTGCTAGAAGCAGACACAGTCTGAAAAATGTGCTGTTAATTTCAGAGAGTTAGTTAGAAGAGGCTCAGCTGAAAAGTAAAATTACTGAAAAGAAAATTGGTTCTGTTTTACTGTAAACCAGGACACCGTTATTCAAACCATCGCCCACTCTGACTGCTCAGGTCTTCTTTGGCAGGTCTGCTACTCAGGCAGTCAGTTCCCAGCCCGTGCATAGTTGCATGGTTATTTGTCTCTGGGCTGAGACATTTATACTTTTCATACTGAACATCGTGAGGCTTCAGCTGGTCCATTTTTGTATTTTATTCTGGTCCTTCTGGATTGAAATTCTGCCATTTGGCGTGTCAGTCAATTTTCTCCCCGATGTAGCATCATCCATAAATTTGCTGAGAGTGTATTCTGTCTCATCATCCAGGCTGCTGATAAAGGTATTCAATAATATCAGCTCCAGTATTGACACCAGGGTACTCTGTTACCTCTGCCAAATGAACATGAAGTTATTGATTACTGCGCTATGAGCTTGGCAGGTTGGCAGTCCAGCTGGTTTTCAACCCATATAACAGTCCCCTTGCACAGCCTCCGTTCCTCCGTTTCCAAGAAAGAATGCCTGGGAGCTGGTGTCAAAAGCATTGCTAGAGTCAAGGTGCAGTAACCCACATATCTGGTCTTTTCTTCAAAGGCGAGCAGCTGGGTCAAGTAATGTTTGCCCTGGTAAATCCACAGTGACTTATTTGTTTACTTTCTTGCTTGTAAATTAATTCCAAGATGACATGTTTCCTCATCAGGGACTGAGGTGAAGCCTACACTTAGAATCATAGAATGTGTTGGGTTGGCAGGGCCCTTTAAAGGTCATCTAGTCCAACCCGCCTGCAGCAAGCAGGGGCATCTTCAACTAGATCAGTTTGCTCAGAGCCTCATCAAGCCTGGCCTTGAATGTCTCCAGGGATGGGGCCTACGCCACCTCTCTGGGCAACCTGTTCCAGTGTCTCACCACCCTCATTGTAAAGAACTTCTTCCTAATATCTAATCTAAACCTACCCTGCTCTAATTTAAAACCCTTGCCCCTCATCCTATTGCTACATGTCCTTGCAAACAGCCCCTCCCCAGCTTTCCTGTAGGCCCTTCTTGCTGTTCGTAAGATGGAAGTAACATTCACTTTTTTCCGGTTGTTGAGTGTCACAACTTTTCATGAGACGATAGACAGAGTTCATGCTATTTCTTTTACCATCCATGGGTGACTCTCCTTGGTGGAACTGTATTTAAAAATGTACAACTTCTGCCTAGCCCCTAACCTGTGGTTCCCCCCCACCTTTGGCTGTCTTCTCCTTCCTAAACCACTGCATGACACACTTAAAAATCATTTTCCAAGCACAGCAGCCTTACGAGTACTACTGATGCAACTTCAGAATGTTTTCCTCAGCCAGCTGATTTCCACTCTACAGAGACGTTTTACAATTGACCATGAAAACTAATGCAACTGTGCTGCTTTTGTTACATAGGAAACTTGAACAGGAGTTAGGAAAAGTCCAGTGAGGCAGCACTACTCACAGACACTTCCAGCAAGGTCGTGACATAATCTTTTCAAATGACAATAAGAACAGATAGGCGAAACCTTGGGAGGAGGAGGGGTGTCATTCTGCTCCTGGCGGGAGAGGCTGCTTCCACAGCTCCACTCCCTCCTTGCTGCTGTTGCCATTGCTGCAGCTGACGGAGTTTGAGTATTGCATTTTTTTTCAGTCGCTGGGGTTATACCCAGTGATCTGTCAGTGCAGCCCCTGCACTCAGCCCACCACAAAAATAACAGGTTAAATCATTGATCCTGAATTGGTATTTTGATACAAATACAAAAAAAAAAAATAGAATTTTTTTTGAGGGACTTCAGCTGAAATGCAACTTCTTTTAGGTACTGTTTGCTCAAGACAGGCATTCCCAGGGTAAAAGAATCTAATGAATTTACAGAAGAATCTCATGCATATTTTAGGTTGAATGAAATAAGCCTTGACATATGTTCCATGTATTATTCCTGTTTTTCTTCTGCTCTGCAAATAACCTGAGTTGGCCACAATTCCCTCAGAGCAGGGGGAAAAAAAAACAACCCACCTTTTTCACACAAAAAAATAAATAAGTAAAACATTAATGAATGTTAGAAAAGATTCCAACAGGCATCTGCATTCTGATTTTTATTGGCATATATTTGAAATTCCTTGCCATAATCTCAGTAGTGGGGTGTTTGTCACTAGCTGTGCCGTTATCAAAGGGATCACCCTCTGTGGGAATTTTGGTCTGTTCTCTGCTTTATACATAAATCCCAAAACACGACCGTGATCTCAAGGGAGGGCTGACAGAAGCTACACGCGAACTTTATGTATGCCATGCTATGAGATAAACAAGATGATTTACGAATACCACATTATCTACAGGAATATTTGGCACTTTCACCAAATTCTGCCCCAAACTATCATCTTTTTGTTTTGGATCAGAAACGTCTTGACATGAGGACTATATCTAAGATAAATTGGAACAGTAGACATTACACTTGATCCCCGAATCTTCTAGCATAAGATGCATCCTAAGATCATAGAATCATAGAATCATAGGGTTGGAAGGGACCTCTGGAGATCATCTAGTCCAACCCCCCTGCCAGAGCAGGGCCACCTAGAGCAGGTTACACAGGAACGCGTCCAGGCGGGTTTTGAATGTCTCCAGAGATGGAGACTCAACCACCTCTCTGGGCAGCTTGTTCCAGTGCTCTGCCACCCTCAAAGTAAAGAAGTGCCTCCTCATGTTGAGATGGAACTTCCTACGCTCAAGTTTGTACCCATTACCTCTTGTCCTATTGCCGGGCACCATTGAAAAGAGCCCGGCCCCATCCTCCTGACACCCACCCTTTAAGTATTTGTACACATTAATTAGGTCACCCCTCAGCCGTCTCTTTTCCAGACTAAACAGACCCAATTCCCTCAGCCTTTCCTCATAAGAGAGGTGTTCCAGTCCCCTAATCATCTTGGTAGCCCTATGCTGCACCCTCTCCAGCAGTTCCCTGTCCTTCTTGAGCTGGGGAGCCCAGAACTGGACACAGTACTCGAGGTGTGGCTTCACCAAGGCAGAGGAGAGGGGGAGGATGACCTCCCTTGACCTGCTGGCCACACTCTTCCTGATGCACTCCAGGATGCCGTTGGCCTTCTTGGCCACAAGGGCACATTGCTGGCTCATGGTCATCCTGTTGTCCACCAGGACTCCCAGGTCTCTTTCCACCGAGCTGCTCGAGATAAGACTTGAGAAGGAAGTGGTGATAACTAATGGATAAGGTTATTTATTATTTGGACATCAATAGCTTCCAGAAACCCTGTGAAAATGCTTTGCAGGCTTCATGGAGGCCTTATGAAAGGAAGCACATATTGATTCCGTTGGTCGTCCTTCCTTTCCAGGATGAGAATAGCAGCCCAGAATTTCTCCCCGTGAAAGGACCTGAGAATTTTGCCTCAAGATCTGTTTCTCAAATCTCTAGTTGCAGAAGAGAAATCAATGTGGAATTTTCCCTCTAACAGCTAGAACTGTGTTTACCACTGGGAGCTGCAGTCCTCCTAAGAGTCGCAGCTTGATACGCAACAGCGCAGATGAAAGTGCACGTTGAAGTGAGCCTCACAGGGTCAAGGCGAATGGAAGAGGAACCGTGGGGAAAAAAAGTTTAAGAATTAACAGATATTTAATATGTCTGTGCATTAACATGTTTTAGTATAAATCTGTGGGGTAGTGTGGAATCAGGCCTGCCAATGGCAAAATGCACTCTGCCCTAACATATGATGCAGACCAGCTCCTTTCTGAGATTACCTGGCACTGGAGGTACCTGCACTCATTAAAATTCTCTCTACATCACCTGAAACTTTCCTTGTTGTTCCCTGCAACTGTCTGCAGTCTCAGAAATGCTTGGTTTTGGCGGACAGGTATTCATTTTTCAATTTTAAAAGTTTAAAGCCCAAATGTCCCACTAGTGTCCCTATTTTACAAAAAGAGGGTGGTGGTTTTGTTCATTTAGCTGCAGTCCTCAAAAGAGGACAAGACTGCATCCCATGTATATGCAGGAACGATGTATTTCTTATGAAAGAGCTCCTAGATCAGGTTGACTGTATTTTACCCACAATTATTACTGGTAAATCTGCACTTGCAGGTGCTTTCTGTGGCTGTGCTTAGAATCAGAGGGGATGGGATGAATTCTGGAACACCCAAGACTGCAGTACTCAAGACTGTCTTATATCAAAAACAATAACCTCATTATCTGGCTAGTATATAGCACTCATTGAGTGATCAAAATAAAACTATATTGCTTGGTCTTTTATGTCATTGAACCTAGATAATGTTAAAAAAACATACTGATCTCAGAAATAATCGGTTATATCACAGTGTTTGTAACCTCTGATTTCTTAGAGTATTTCAGATTTTTCAAAAGATTGATTTTTGGATGTAATTAGAATCTAGATCAGGCTCATCTTTGAAAAGGCAAACTTAACCTTATCTTTCTCACTGTAATAAAAGGAGAGTTCTTTCAAAACATGCCTTTTGTAGATACTGAGTTTCAGCTTCAAAAGAGGCTGCTGTATCACATCCCGTTAAGGATAACTAATGATAAATAGCACAAAGTTATTTTAAAAATGAATACAGCAATCAGCAGCTGAACTTGTTAGTGCATCAAAATATATAAATCCTTGAGCAAGAATTATATATGAATTTTGATGATTAAGATTTACCATAAGTCATGAGCAATTAGCAAACAATATAACGGTCTCACTAAGCTGTTCTAAATTTCAAATTCATATAGAAAATAGGCTGCATAACACACAAAAACATTTTGTGACACCTGCCTGCCTTTGATAAAATCTATGAGAGGTTTCCCTCTACTCACTATTGCAATTTACCCTGTGGATTTAAGGAAATGAGATGAATCATCACTTCTGGAAAAGCCATCAGAAGAGTCTTCCTGGGATAAGAAAATCATTAAAAATTTAATAAAGTAGGTTCTAGCATGGACACTTGCTCAGGTGACCACAGGGGGCTTTGGTGTTCATTTAAAATAATGAAAACCCAAAAGAGGTCTTTGGAACATGCTAGAAATCTGGCTGTAAGCCAGAAGGTTGTTTTTGTTTTTGTTTTTTATTATTAAATAAATCTATTATTATTTTGCAACTAGGAAGTACCATGGGAGTTTTGTGCTGAGTACAAAATAGAAAAAGGAGGAAGGAACAGTGATTAACCAAAATGAAGAATCAACACCCGTAGCACTGGTAATATCTCAAGGCAAAGTTTGCATAAAAAGCTAAGGAAACTGGGGAAAAGGAGAGAAAAAGTGAGAGAGAAAACAGGTGTCTGAAGCTGTATCTATACTGCTAAAAGCCATGCCTTGCAAGAAAGCTCCTTTAGCTCTCAGGCAGGTTGTAACAGGAGAATTGTGTCTGTACTGCGGAAGCTATGTCTGGAGCTCACCGATTAGAGCCGCACCGTATAACCCCTGCCCTGGGACTCCGCTGGGACTTTTGTGTCTGTGGCAGACACGCTCGTTACCTCTTGAGTCTTTCTTTCTATTCAAATGCTTCAATGTGACGGCTTGAAACACTGAGACTGGTGGGGTTTTTTTGAAGCGCTGCGTGCCTTAGGGCGCAGTAAGCAGGTATTAAAGGGTGCAAAACCAGTGGAGGGTCCACGGAGCCAAATCTGGTGCAGGTTTACCCACACGTCTATACTATACATGCATACATAAATCCACCTTGTGGATTGCTTCTAACATGGAAATGTTTGGCTTTAAAGTCTGCAATGATAGCTACACATTCACGATTCTTTTTTGTGTGTCTTAGAGAGTGTTTTGTTCAGATAGAACTATGATTCCAGGCAATGGCTGCTCACTGATCATCTCAGCAGGCTTAAAAGGTTGTATTTGGAAAGGAGTAAGTGAAACAGATAGGAGTCTGGGATACTCTAGGCCTTGAAAATCCATGAAAAAGAGCTCTGAAAGAGCTGAACCAATTCGTCCACAAGCAGGTGTTCCTGCCTAAACATTTTTCCTCCATTTTCTGGACAAACTGATCTGGACAAATTGATGAAATTCAAAAGCATCCTTTGTAACCTCGCATTCTTATTACAGCAGGATAAACTGAAAGATGAAAGGTGTAATTATGTACCTTCTAAACTATGACATATTAAACAGAAGAAGCAAATACTAGCGGACTGAGCATCTCCTTCCAATATGGAATGGAAAGTAGAAGTTAGAACTCCTAGGGAATAACTCTGGGCCTTGCAGCTGCAGTATGACTTTGAGAAAAGAAAGAAGTAGTTTTTTCACCTGCGTTAAGTTCTGCTTGTCTCTTTTGTAGGTGAAAATTAGGTCTGCAAACTGAAAACAACGAAGAACTTACGCTTCTAGCTACTTGAGTGACAAATCCAGATATGAAGAGGTAAAAATAATCAGCTCTCTCATCCCACCAACTGATGTTGCCAAACCGTTGGCATATGTAGTGTTGGTGCAATTTCCACCTCCATAGGAAAGCTACACTATTGACCCCTATTTCTTCTTGTACTTCCTTACATTTCCTTAAAAAAATAGCAAGGTTTCTTGTATGTTTTATACAGTTGTCCTGGGAAGCTAAATTAAATTATCCTTCTGAAGCACAATGAGGTGTTCAGGTCATAGCATTATGTACAAGTATTATTATTAATTACAATTAATTATCATTATTACTATCTGACTTCGAAATTTCTGAAAATCTTATTTAATAAAGCATTTCAAAACATATTCTTCCCATCTTCTTTTGTCCCCCACAAAGAAAGAAATATTCCCAAAGGTGACTTGACTTTGCAGGACATTAAATGTTTGCACTCTTCAACATCTTTCAGGTGAACTAGTAGAACTATGTCCTTTTGTCTTCCTTCTGACTATTACTCAAAAGGGTCAAGTACATTTCGAAATAGATTTTGGAAGGGATAGTGGGGTTACCTGGATTCTGTGGCCAGTGTTTCTCTCTCGGGGTGTGATACCTGAAGTGGTATGTGGTATATAATAAAGATAACTACAGGCTGCTACTTACTGTTCCTTATTCTGAGATTTACTGTGGATTCAGCTAAGGGAAAGCAGCATGAAAAAATATTTTTATTAATATTAGTTTAAAGTAATGATTTACTTTAACTGATCATGTGACATTCTGTAGACTATTAAGTATACACGTATATGCTAAATGAGTCAGTTAACAGTAATGTCTGTGAAAAATGGATTTTGAGTAGGAAATACTTGCTGAACAAGAATTTAGAATATGGAAACACTAAAATTTACACTAGAAGCATTATTCCGGAAAGACTGCATCCAGACAGGAAATGTAGCCCAGGTGTCTACATAAAAATAAAGAGAAGAAGAATGTATATTGAGGATAAACTGTTTTTGTAAAATCCATAGTCTAAGAATTAGTGACTAACATTACTCCTAAGTTTCATCACAAATCAAACTGAGAAATCATAATACACTTGGGGACATCCTATAAACCAAAAAAGAAGCAGCACTAGTTAAAAACATTTTTCAAACCAGTGTATAAATATTAGCTAACTAAACATTGAAGGCCAGAAATTTTGTCAGCCCAGATTCCCCAGTGGGAAATAGAAGCAAGAATCACTGTGGACCTACAAACCCAGGAAGATAAACTGGAAACACATTAGTGTGCGGCTTTCAGCCTTGTGCAATGTTCTGAAGAGCAAACAAACCACCTATCATATGACTCATTACCATATATATAATTCAAAATATATAACCTACTCTCCAAAGTCTAAATTTTGCCTTTCAAGTCTTGATCTTCTGATCACGGATGTTGACAGAGGGAGAAACGTCAGGGGTACCTAAATCCCAGTCTCTCTTCATTTAATGACTGAGGAGAGTTTGCAAGGTGCATTCCCGCTGCCCTCCATGGGATGTGAACCCTTTTGTGAGGAACACCTCAGTGAGGTAAACGTTAAGTCAGAACTGAGAGCTCTTTAAAATTTCCATTGTAAACATGATGGAATTCCTTAGAACCAGCTTAGACCGGATTCAAACCCACAGTAGTTACTGTGTATATTTCAATATATTTCAGTTAGACAGCAAGAGCAGGCCTTTAATGAGGCTGAGATTAACTCACTAGAACGAGGACCAAAACTGGGTCAGTTTTCTTCAACTTTTACTCCTGTCTGCTCTATAAACAGTAAAAAGAAAAAAATCTTTCCAAATTACTTTCTTTTGCTGATAGCTCGCCTGATAGCAAACAGATATCAAAAAACTGTGTCCCTGTAGAGTGCAAGAGCAGCCATTCAGACAAGAGGTCCACCAGGCACAGGATGCTGTCTCCAGCAGTGGATGCTGGAGAAAGAATAAGGATAGGCAAGTGGGTATGGCATTTCCCTGCATACTTTCACAGCCCTTACTATTTTCTGCCAAAGGAATATCATGAGCTTGATGTGTTTTTTTCTGTTTAGTGACAACATACCACTCTTCAAAGTACTTGTCTAACCTCCCCTTCAACTATTGTATACTTTTTGCACCCACAGCTTCCTTTGGCAAAGAGTCACAAAAGTCTGTGACCAGTGGCATGAGAATCCAACCCTTAAATCCTGTCAGACAGTGGCTCCTACTAGCCTCACCTGATGACCCTTGCTTTTTTATTGGAGGCCATGGTGAATAGTCCCTGCTTGTCCCACTTTCCCATATCACTTCAGGTTTTGTAGCCCTCCATCACATCCCATCTAAGCCACTCCAGCTAGAGGAGTTTGAGGCTTTACAACCGTTTTTACTTATATTTCTATCAGCAGAACAGGGAATACCTTTTTAATGATATTTTAAACAAATTGTTTCATTGTAAAACATTTGATAATTTTACAAGTGTATCTGTCACAGTCTTCTGTTTGGGGAACAATCAGGAGGAGTTTTTATCTTTAGGATTCTTCTTTATTGACATTTAGTCTGCAACTCTTTCATGGAAATGCATTACAGTTTCCATTAATTCCTCATTGCCGCAGTTATTTCAAGTATTTACTCTTTCTGAAGGACTCCGTGTGCTGCTTCCTTATTGAACATTTATGAATAGGAACAGACCTTGAAAGATATTAATGGTATAAACAGTTATGCAAACACATATTTGCATGAACACTTCTTGCCAATAAAAGTATTCATATTTCCTCTTCACAAACATTCTTGAATAAGTGAGGAAGAATTCATGTATGTGATTATAGAAAGAAATAAAAGTGGAAATCGCTGCAAGTACTGTCCAAGGCAATTGATGGTTTTTATTTGAATCCGTATTTTAAAATTGTTTTTTAAACAGTCATATTTTTTAAATTGAAAAGGGAACAATTATGGTCATTTATTTTGACCTACAGAATACCAATAATTTCACAAAGTATCTCATGAATCATGACCATTTTACCAGTATGCAGTTCCCAGTATCCATCAAGAACTGCCAGTAACAATAATCCTTTAATGTTATAATCAAATGGCTTAAAAATTTGCAATTTCTGAAAGTGTCAAGGAAGTTCTACTTTGGCAAACCACATATTACATTATAAAAACTGTGTTGAATTATATTACTATCACGTATGTCATATACCTTTTCTAATCTAATCACTTACTGAGAGATATACAGTATCATTTCATAGTTGGTGTTCTAAATAATGATACAGGGTTTATAGTATATTCAAGATATAGATAATCCGATTTGATAGGTGATGTAAGTAATTTGATAAGAAAAGTGATTCAGTATTGGGTATATTTGATTTGATAGATAATTGAGTGAAGGATGAATATATTCTAGTCACAAAGAGAAATTCAGGCTAATCTGCACATTCATCTAGTATATCTGTGGGGTGTTTGAAAGTTTTAAAAGCTAATAATTTTGTGCTTAAAATCGAAGGATTTTTAATCACTGTTTTTAAATACTGAATTCTTTAGTCACTTAATAAAATAACCAGTATTAACATTTACTAAATTCAAGTTTAAGGACACATATGAAGCAATCACAATAAACTCTCTCATTTCGTTTCTGTTTTACAGGGCTAGAAAAATTCTTGTTGAGAAATCATGACAGTCCAGTGAAGTTCCCACCAACTGGAAAAGGGGAAACATATCCCCCATTTTTAAAAAGGGAAAAAAGGGAGTCCTGGAGAACTACAGGCCAGTCAGTCTCACCTCTGTGCCCGCCAAGATCATGGAGCAGATCCTTCTGGAAACTATGCTAAAGCACATGGAAAATAAGGAGGTGATTGGTGACAACCAACTTGGCTTCACCAAGGGCAAATCATCCCTGACAAATTTGGTGGCCTTCTGTGATGGGGTTACAGCATTGGTGGATAAGGGAAGAACAATTGACATAATGTACCTGGACTTGTGCAATGCATTTGACATTGTCCCACATAATATCCTTGTCTCTAAACTGGAGACACAGGGATCTGACAGATGGACCACCAGGTGGATAAGGAATTGGCGGGATGATCGCACTCAGCAAGTTGCGGTCAACAGCTTGATATCCAAGTGGCAAGCAGTGACGAGTGGTGTTCCTCAGGGGTCAGAATTAGGATTGGTGCTCTTCAACATACTTGTTGGTGACATGGATATTTGGATTGAGTGCACCTTCAGCAAGTTTGCTGATGACACCAAGCTGTGTGGAGCAGTTGGCACGCTGGAGGGAAGGGATGCCATCCAGAGGGACCTGGACAGTCTTGACATATGGGCCTGTGCGAATGTCATGAAGTTCAACAAGGCCAAGTGCAAGGTCCTGTACCTGGGTCACGGCAATCCCAGGCACAAATACAGGCTAGGTGGAGAATGGATTAAGAGCAGCCATGAGGAGAAGGACTTGGGGGTGTTGGTTGATGAGAAGCTCAATGTGAGTCAGCAGTGTGCACTCGCAGCCCAGAAAGCCAACCGCATCCTGGGCTGCATCAAAAGAAGCATGGCCAGCAGGTCAACGGAGGGGATTCTGCCCCTCTACTCTGCTCTGGTGAGACCCCACCTGGAGTCCTGTGTCCAGCTCTGGGCCCCCCAACATAAGAAGGACATGGACCTGTTGGAGCAGGTCCAGAGGAGGGCTACGAAGATAATCAGAAGGATGGGGCACCTCTTCTATGAAGACAGGCTGAGAGTTGCGTTTGTTCAGCCTGGAGAAAAGAAGGCTCCAGGGAGACCTTAGAGCAGCCTTCCAGTACCTAAAGGGGGCTTGCAAGAAAGATGGGAAGGGACTTTTTATCAGGGAGTGTAGTGATAGGATAAGGGGTAATGGTTTTAAATTGAAATAGGATAGATTTAATTAGATATTAGGAAGACATTCTTTACTGTGAGGGTGGTGAAGCACTGGCACAGGTTGCCCAGGGAAGCTGTGGATGCCCCATCCCTGGAGGTGTTCAAGGCCAGGCTGGATGGGGCTTTGAGCAGTCTGGTCTAGTGGGAGGTGTCCCTGCCCAGGGCAGGGGATTGGAACTAGATGATCTTTAAGGTCCCTTCCAACCCAAAGCATTGTATGATTCTGTGATTCTGTGATTCTATGATTCTATGAAATGCATGAATAAATGTGGTTATAGCTCAAAGCACTTATTCAGTTCAAGAACTTCAGTGGTTCCTTAGGCAGGGTCTTTTTAAGTTTAAAAAAGCGTTTGTTTTTGTTAGTTATATTATACTGCAATAACATTTAAAATTTCTAATTAAAAAAATAGAAAAGACATGGAAATTTAAAGCTTATTTTAACTGTGTAACCCCATGCCTCAGTCCATTAATTCTTCTTCTTAGCTAATGCTGGTCCATTGGGCTGATCACCCCAAGGGACACATTCAGACCACTGACTTTCTTTCTGACATATCATTATGAGAAGCTAGGGGCATGGGAAGGCTCTCCTATCGATACAGCTGAAAAGACAGAGTGTTTAATTCAGAGAAAAGACATACAGAATGGGCCATGATAGAGAAGGCAGCTAAGGAACCTGAATTCATCTTTTTCCATAATAGGGAAATAAAAGGACTTCAGTGGAATGGAAAGGTAGGAAAATCAATGCTGAGAAGTTAAAACATCTCCTACACAATTAGCAGTGAAACAAAGTACTATGGAGACTAAGAGCTCATCAAGATCAGCAATGAGCATGTATATGGAGAAGTGTATATCACTTCTCTGGAGACTTTCAAGACCCGTCTGGATGCAGTCCTGAGTAATGTGCTCTAGGCAATCCTGCTTTAGCAGGGGAGTTGGACTAGAGGATCTCTAGAGGTCCCTTCCAACTCTGAAGATTCCCTGATTCTGTGATATGCACAACGTGAAATCCATGAGTTGTAATAAAAAATACTAAAACACAGGATCTGGAAAAGGGATAGCGATTCTTGTACTTGAGCACAGCTGCTAGCTGGTGAACAGTAAACTTTTTTCTAAGGGAGAAGGGAAGGACCCAGTGTCACTCAGGTTCTGCAGGGACACTTACATCCCTTGGTCAGCACGCGCTGTATGTTGTGTAGTCAAATTTCAGGTGTAAAAAAGACCCAAGACTGTGCTAAACTCACCTCACAACTTTAGGACTCTCATATTCCATCAAAAAAATTGATGGAATTGGCTTAAATTTTGGCTTAAATAGTAAAGGTAATGGATCAAGAGTATTTATTTCTCCTTGCAGTTTCCTAAATATCTATACTTAGTTCAGCGCACACTTCAAGGATGCCAGAGCTTGTTCTTCAGACTTCTGTGCATGTATCTAAATAGCTTTATGCACACACATAGTAATCTCGGGATAGCTCACAACGAGATTGTTGACATCCATGTGTTTTCCAACCCAGACACTTTGATAGTACAACTTGTGACCATGACGAGGTTCTCACATCCTTTTCTCGTTTTTCTCACAGTGTTGTGCTGACTGTTTCAATTACTTCAGTAGAACGTAGGTGAGTTTAACCCAGAGTTTCACATCAGACAGTAAAACCTTGAGGAAAGCGCTCCAGAATGACATTCAGAATGCTACACACTGTTCACCTGCAACACAACATTAAAATCACTATATTAACACTAAACTTCCAGAGAGTATGTGTAATGTAGAAATTCATAAAGAAATCTTTGCATGCAAAGGCCATTGTGCCAAAAATCTTCAAGCGTTTTAAAAACACGTTTTCATTCCTTCTTATGAATCTGGGGCTCACATTGGTCTATATTTAAGCACAATGAGATATTTTGCTTCAGTTCATTGGAGAGAGAGAGATAAAAGTGTTAACTATTTCAGAAAAATGTCCTTTTTTCCCTGTCTTGCTTTCTTGTACACTTACCTTGTACTCATCTAAGTGTAATTTGCATTTTCTAAGATCAATATAAAAACATTCTGTGTCTTTTCACCTTTACACAATGAAAAGGTGCCATAGTATTTTTACTTTATGTTACCTCATGACACTTTTTTGTTTGTGGAGCATGATTATATTTTCAGATATATTTATGATAAGGTAGTGTCATTCTATTTAATTCATTAGATGCCTTTGCACTTGTGTGAATGACAGGAGAATCAAATGCCTCATAATACAGTTTTATACCGTGATAACATTATTGTTCTAATATAAAATATTTGGCTAATTTAGTACGCATACAATCTTTATTAAAATACAAGAAGTAGACGTTATGCCTGACTTCAAAAACGAACAGCAGACATATTTTGTGTTCACTACTTGGTGCCAAGTCACAGGCACTTGTCTAAGGGTAAAAAAATGTCAGAAGTTTGTTTTGCCTGTCGTGATCAACAGCAGCTTGACGAGACAAACTCCAGAGGTTTTATAATTGCTGAGCCGTCCTGCTGACTTCAGTGCAAAGTACTATACAAATGAGCAACGCGTGAAGAACTTGGAGTTGACTGTGAAGTTTTGGGACAGATCCCCAGCTCATATAAAGCAGAGTAGTTCTGAAATCAATGGAGAATTGTCATTTCAAATCCTGATTTCTGACTTGAGGAAAACACGACAGCCAATATAATATTATTAGTTGTAGTGGTAGTAATAGTAGTAGCGGTAGCAACTGCTGCTGCTATTACTATTCCTATTACTACTACTCTTATTATTGTCTTGTTCTAAAATAAGATTGTAAATGCTACTAAGAAAAGTACTAATTAAGGTACCAATTTAAAGCATATTTCAGTTTATAAAATTTTACACATGCTCCATTGAAGATAAGTGACTACTACGCAGCAAATTTAAGCTTATTGGCAATAATCTCACTACTTTTTATATAAACAGTTTGTTAATCAACCTCCCTTCAGACGTCTCTGTCTCACAAACTAAAAACTACTGGATTAAGCTGATAAGTAAACCCCTCTGAGGGAAAAAAAAATCAAGAATAAAAATAACAGTAAGAGATAAAGAGTTTGTTCACCCTGGAGAAAATAGATCCAATTCTGCTTGTACTAATGTCTTGAGCAGCACAAACACAAAGAAAAGAAAAAGATTATATATTTTAAAATGTATCTTTACAATGTAGAAATAGATAACAAGTAAAAGTTTATTGCTGCAATCTGATTTTTTTATACTGTGTCAGAATGCAATTCCAAACACCATACGATTACCACATGGAGTTTTTATGGTGGGATAACGACATCGTTCTCAGAAGCACATCTGTGTTAATTTATTTCATATCTTATTGTTTATAATTTTTCACTGCAGGCTGTTGGTGAACAGCACATTGACATAGCTTCAAAAACCCGAATAAAGATCTTATGGTATAAAGCATGAGGAAACCAGTAAGTAACGGAAGAGGCATGGATAGGGCCAGTTCCTATTTCTCAGCACTCAGCTCCACACCTTTGAGCTCCTCCTTTGTGTAAATGGCACCCACACCTTTTTTTTCCCTGTACATATTTCCTACAGAGCCCATAGCACCCATCACAGACCTGCTGTCATATAAGATATCCCACTGCTTCGGAGTTATTTCAGCGGTGTCAGAGTCCTGCGTCTGCATGCAGAGACCCAGCTCCTCCCCTCTGTGTTTGTGCAGAGGCACTTGAGGTGGGCCACTTTCTGGCCCACCTTGTTCCTCCTGAAGGACCCTGTCTCCCATTATCCTGCCTCATGTATTTACCACCTCTGACCTCTGTTCACTCACTTGATTACAAGATGCTACCACCAGGCCCCAGCATGACACAGTGAAAGGCCTCCTCAACAAGATGGTAAGCCTCTCGGCAAAGATGTTGTTACCCCATTTGGTCAAGTGGATCCCACTTCTTGCTAGCCCCATACCTAAATCAGGACAGAGCTGTCAAGCTACCCGGTGGAGAACTTCTAGAGCATCTGAGGATCTGGAGGAAAAGACTGTAAAAGCCCAAGAGTGGCTTAGGAATAACTCAGTCACGCTCTTTGATCTCTACTTTCTGGTTGGTTGAAAACATTGAAAAGAACAGTCTTCGTAGCACTTCACTATATTCTTTTCCCTTACCCAGGCAATGAAGAGACATGAAAAAAATAAAATACGGGAGAAGACAGTAATCTAACCTTTTTGAATTCCAAAAAAGTAAAATAGAAAGGTGGGCTGCTTGAAAATGCAGTGCAAGGTGTTTAGCTGGTAAAAGGCATGAGTACATTCTCCGTTGATTTGAAACAGGTCACTGAAGTGCAATGAGTCCGGGTAAGAGCTGCGCTCCTCATGCTGTGGGACGCTGACATGATTAGGGACAAATGCTACTGTGTTTGAGGCACTGTTAGTTTGTAGATTGGTTTGGAAGCATCATTCTGCATTCCCTGATTTTCTCTGAGTTTTTTCGGTTTTATGCCCAATTAGTCCAGTCCTGGGTCATTGGTAAGTGACACATTTTGGAACAAGTTCTTAAGGTGAACCTAAATCAGAATTGTCTATGCTACACCTCTTAGGTATTTTCGAAGTCAACACTAACACTGACACCTTTAGCCCCTTTCAGAAGTGTTGTTCACTAGAATAGAGTAGAAAATAGTATTTTACACTAGACAAAAATGAAATTTGTTGCACGTATCATGTACGATTTTTTCTCCTAATTCTATGCCTCAAGGAAAACCAAACAAATTCTGATCTTCCAATTGACTGTACCCAGCGACAAAGGTACGTTCATACACATGCCAACCCAGAAACGCAGTTCTCCCCTTTCCTCACTCAGCCTTAGTCCTCAATTGCTTTTTCTGGGGCAGGTCTTCACAGAAGTGCTTTTCTTCATGGCTTGTCTTCTCTCCATGCTGATGGTGTCTGCAATTTGTATGTGGCACAGTTTGCTGCCTTCCACTCAATACAGGATGTGGATAGGGATAATTTTGCACACATCCAAGGCTATATTTTAACAGTAATTTTATTAATAAATGCAAGGCAATTCATAATGTCAATGAATAAAAATTCCATGGGAAAAGATTTATTATACGTATGGAATATATCAAATATAATAAATTTAATAGAAAAGAATTTGAATCCAATTAGGCAATCTGAATAGGACATAATAATAAAACAAATCACCAGTTCTGCTTCCAGTCATAATGTCCTCTATATTTAGATACGTTATCTTAATTATCTTTCCATCTGAATTTTAAAAGAACTATATAGAGAGCAAAAGAATTTACAAGACCTGCTTATGAATTTTCAGTTATTTAGATATTATCAGAGTTTCTTTTGATGTGGTCTGCTAATTCCCTCACTATCCCATTAAACTCAAGTCTGAACCTCAGTTGACACAGCTCAGTTAATTTGTACCATATCAATTTACACTGTGAAGAATCTAATATGCTCTTTTATTAGCCACTAATTATATTTTTAGTTCAAAAGAAGCACTCTCTAATACAAGATAAAAATGTAAACACTCGGAGACTTACTATGGCAGTTGCAAGTACCGATAATCAGAGTTTGGCTGACAACCTTTTATAGTGCCTATTATCTTGGTATTAAAATGCTTTTCAGTGAAATCTCACCTGCCTTATAATGTGCCAAATAGATTTCAAAAATACTTTGCTTTCCTGATAAATGCGGCTTCCTTGGATGCTGCTGCCTCACCTGCTTGGAGGCAGAGCTATTAAAAGAGGGACTATAGTCTGAAACAGCTACACCCACTTTTTGGTACTTGACAGATTGCTCAACAAAACCCTTGGTGGATTTCGGTGGTGTTTAATGAGGACACAATGTTTTGCAAACAGGGGCAGCAGCGCACATGACTTCTGTTGGGTCTTGGTATCTGCGTAGGGAGTTACGTATGAATTTGTCTACCAGAAGCCAGCTCCAGATTTTGTAGTGATGACTGATGCAAACACATCTGGAGGGGAATAATCATGTCTCACTGCCCTGAAAGATGAGCGGCCTCACTCTCACAGCAATTTACTTCTTGGGTTTGATTGAAGTTAGTGAGAGTTTTGCCATGCAGTAGAGACTGGGCTCAGCCCAGGAAGGTTGAAGGGTAGTATGAAGATGCAGAATATGGCTAAAAAGTCTTTACACTAATATTTCTTTACTAGAGATATTAGTAGCTTTCATATTATAGGAATGCATTCTGAACAGTTTTCTGACACGTAACAGAAATAAAATCCTGGGCCTAGTCAAATTACTTGGACTGACGGAGACCAAGATGGCAAAATGGAATAACCCTGTCCTGTTGTGGAGCTCTGCTATGTCCTTAGGGCCAAAGTCTCCAACCAGCCACAGTCCAGCTCCTGGTATGCAGTCGGGATGCCATGAGAGCAGCATGTTTGGCACAGTAAGGGGAGATGACATTGCTGATGATGATGACCACTCCACCCTTCTATGCACCCCTTGAGGCAGTTTGAACCATCCTTTACCTGAGTCTTGACTGGACCTGTCTCAGCCTATGAACCCATATCCCACACCAGGAACAGGGAGACAAGATTGTGTTTTTACTTTAAAGACAGAGTGAGTTGTGACCTTCTGTCATTTGGTCCCCATAAGAAACCTGTTTTCAGTGTATTTTTGTGTAGTTTCTAGGTGCCCACATCGCTGTGGAGTGTATTTTCTTGTCTAAAGCTTTTGTGAGAGAGGCAAGCAGATGCCTTTCTCAGGACCTTGCCAGAAATAACACGTATGGCGCTTGTAGCAATTGCTTTTATGCACTCAACTCTTTTTTATTTGCTGCCTTGCTCTTACGTTCCTCCCAAACATAACATTTGAGAACGGTCCCTTCCTTCTCCTCCCTCTTTGTGGCTGCTGCCTGTCCCTGTCCCTGTCCCTGGTGAGTCCTGGTGATTTCAGACCTGCCAGACTCCTTCAAAGAGGGGATCCATCCATCAGACAAAATGACAGAGGGAACAGCAGTGTCCTGTGGCTTAGGAGGTTAAGGTGGGGGAGTAACCTCTCTGCTCCATCAGACCACCCTTACAGCCTGGGCCAATGAGCTATGGACTCATCCTCTTGTCCTGTGTGTATTCTCAGGTACAGGAACTGACACACCCTGGCGACTGAGAAGTCCAAGCATTTGGGTCTGTCCCCTGGATGAGGTTTCTCTGACAGGTTTCCTCCTTTAAAATAAACGGAGATAATATAACAAATATGTATGGGGGACTGGAAGGGCCAAGAGTGCTGCAAGGTTTTAAGGGAGAGATGTCAAGCCCAGGAGCATGCCAGAAGGTATCCAGAATGAACACGCCCCAAACATCTGTACTTTTAGATTCAATAATGACCCAGATTATTAATACAAAAAAGTTTCGACTTTATATGTCATCCTCGGACAGTTTTCAAAGTCGGTCTAATAAAATAAAGATCTGAGGTACATCACCCAACAATGTTAAATTACATTACATAGTGAAAAGAACAAATATTTAGTAACTGAAAAACTAATGTTGGATGAAACAAGGGTCTTCTGGAAAAAAGAAGTCTATCATCACCTAATAGGGACAACACCGTAACACAGGAGTACGGGCGGAAATTTCAGCAATTGCTCTCTTCTGCCACTTGACTTTTAATTTTAACTAAAGTTTAGCAGGGCGGTTTTGGTTTTATCTATCTTCTCTATACTTTCTCACAACTTGTATTTAAAATAAAATGTCATAATTGTGGGGCACAACTGTAACATTTATATAGCTAACCTGCAGCACCATCACTCCCGGTCTGGTAGCAGAAATATTCCACTTTCCTCTGTGCGGATCAGAAAGCAAAGGAGATGTTCACTCAGCAGCTGGCTTTACTGCTGCTCGCTGCCAGAGAGAGATGGCATAGCTAACAGCTTCTGGGTTCGGTTCCAGCTTTTGCAAGACACTGTTCTCTAATGTTCTTTAACACTGGTAAAACAACATACTTTGCCTAATTTCATTCTCTGAAATAGCTGAACTATTTTGTCGGAATGTTTTGAATAAGATTCCGTCTGATGCATAAACCTACTGTGGAAAATTTCAGTCCAAACATTGCAGTTTTGGCCAAGTCATAGGCAATTTAAAAGAATGCCAGACGTCTTTAACTTTATAGGGGATGTTGTCAGCTCAAATGCTACAATCACACCCGCCGCCCACGTCCATAGAGATGTATATACACAGATATATACCTAGCCACACAGGAAAAAGCAGATCTTGTGGGGAGCCTGTGTTGCTTTTTTTTCCCCCAATAATTTAAAACTGATAATTGTTAAGAATGCAAAATGTGAACTTCATTGCTTTACAAAGCCTTGATGGTGATGGAAAAAGGCATGAAAAATAAAAAAGCAAATTTTCAGTCAAAAAAGATTACTTTTTTCTAATAGAACACTAAAGTGCATTTTATCAAATATTTTCTATTAATCATGCAAGTTCATAAAATTCCCTTAATAACCTTTACTTTGCTTCTTTTATTGCAAAGTAATATACTTACAGCTATCATCCATCTTCATTCTGAGCTCAAAGAACAAAATTATTTTCACATAGCAATTTTTTTCTGAAGTACTCTGCATATTTCAGCACTACAGTATTCTACTTAGATTAAAAAAAAAAGTATTTCAATAAACCTTTACCTTTACTTTATGATCACAAAAAGTAAATAGATGATAAGAAATAAGAAGTTTGAACATTTATTTTTGGAAGATGTCTGTGACTGTTTTCCTAAAGGGATCAAGAAATTAAAATGCTTACTAATAATTTCTATCTAATATTAATCTTTAGTGACATGCTTCACTGAGATTTTCTTTTTCTAACCAGGAATGTGTGTAGGTTTTACCGTACGACATTCAGACCTTATTTTTTTTACATAAATATGCATTAATTGGAAAAAAACCATAACAATTTATCCTTCTTCCTCTTCCACCTCTCAGGTTGCATCCTTTGAATTGAGCATATACTTCAGCCTTTTCCTAGGTGAGGACAAAAAGCCTGGCTTGAGTGTGTGCATGTGCATATGGACGCTTGGTTCCAAGGGACTCTCTACATCGCCGAGTCCAGGCTCTTGTTACAAAAGGCGTCATGTCATGTTATCCCTCTCATCAAGTTACCCAATATCTGTCATAAATGCCAACATGGATTCATGTTGATATTCCAAGCAAGGACAATAACCAAGGAGAACCAAGGTGGTGTGAAATAACGAGCTTTCCACAAAATGCAGCTCTAAAGAGTCTTTAATTCGGTGTTTTCTTTCCTGAAAAATGTTGTGGAGTCCTATTTATTAGCTCTAGAAATGACACAAGAATGTCAGTCGATGAAAAATAAGCTCCTGGTGTTTTCTCTTTATGGGTGGTACGTCTGAGCACACTGCTGCAGCATGGTGGCCTCAGTAGCTTTCCTTTTTAGCTATAATGTTATAGGTAGCCCTTCTAGGCGGGCGGCAGTATAATGAAGTCTGCTACCAGCCTAGAACAAGACATTCATAGTGCGAAGTAGATTTTACCATCTGTTGCCTTGCAGTATAAAAATTGGTCATGATTTCATTTTGAGCTAGTCTCCCGTTTCTTTCTTAGGTATACTCTGTAGCTTTACAAATGCTTAAAATTGAGAGCTTGGGGAGTTTTAACTGCAGCTACGTTATTCAGGAGAAAGGAAAAGAATGTGCTCAAATTCTTCATATGCTTCTGTTAAACCCCATCTCCTAATTGTATTGGAGAGTACGTCGGTGAAATTTTTCCCTTCTACCTTTATGATTTGCATACTCCTTGGGTTTCCGATGTACCCGGTGTTCTATACGAAACATTAATATGCTGTCAGAACTTTAGTAAATTAATAATTCTCTACATCAGAACAAATGTCTTGCTGTCAAGGATTTCGTTAATTTCAGCTTACTAATATCCCTGGATCACATTCATTTTCCAGGAGTGTTTGCACTTCACGCAACAGTCTGTGTGAACCTTCCACTCTACAATATTAGAGATTTGAAGCTTTGACTATAGAGATAGGCTTTTTAAATGTCTTGTCAGATAAGGACCATTACAAATCTTTTAGACTTCTGGGAAAGAAGCAAAATGAAAAAAAAAAAAAAAAGCTAACCAAAAAAACCCAAACCAAAAACACGGTTAAACATTTGAAATGTGAAGAATTAAGCTTTCCATTTTAAAATTGTTTCCCTCTCTCCGCAGCTTTTAGTGTCCTAGTTGAAAGACTTGTTTGTGACCCTGAAAATACTTAGTCCTTTTCAGTGGGGGGAAAAAAAAAGCAAAGAAAAAGCCTAAATGAGCTGGAATGTCTGTTCTCTCTCTCATCATCTGAGTCGACAACAACTTTTAAGCACGCTCAATGCAAACAGAAGTATTGCAAAGATAGAAAACACCACTTCTTTTTCTTAAAACTGACTAATTTGCAACCTCACTGCTGAGGAAAAGCAAACCCAACGCAGGTCTTCACCAGCCTTAACACAAGGTCTCTTGTGGAGCTCTGTGTGCGCTACAGTAAAGTAGCAGTAAAGTTTCCTGCAGTAAAGTCTTCACAGATGAGGCATCTGGGGACAGACCATGTGCAGCTGCAGTTTCTGCCTCCTGCGCTCCACGACGGGGCTCTGCCCTGCTGTGCTGCATGGGTCTGCGTCTGGGTTAACCTGAAGGCACCACCTTTCTACACAACAGATTTTGTCAGCTGAGACCTGTACTAGCAGTGAAATATTTTAAACTTTTTTTTCTTTAGTCTCTCTGGTTATCGGTGCAGAGAAGTGTGGAAAAGATAACGGCTTACTTTGATAAGCCTGACTTTTGTTAAACTGAAGGTGAAAGAAGGAAAAAAGAGGAAAGAAAATAAATGGGTGGTGAAAGGAAAGGAGAGGTAAGGCAAATCTGACTGAAATAACACAAGCCTCATGTTCCGGGTGCTATCCAAGACTACAAGGAAGCAGGTAGCACTGATGTTGTCTTTTCTGTCTATCTCTCTTGCCCAACCTTTTCATAAAGCTTTTTCTTTCCCACACTAGCAAAGCCACAGGGCTCTCAGGACAGATCTCGGAGACGAAGCTTGGGCATGAGGTCTGGGTCTGAAAATTAGCCAGGGTGTTTGTAATCATGACAAAACTTGCTAAATCCTGTTGCTTGTCCTTCCTCCGATGGTATCTAAAAGCAGCAGTGGACAGAGTAGTCTTTCCTTCCCCTTGATTAATCACTAGTTAGGCCTATTTTCTAACATAAAAATTCTGATCTACTGTTTTCTGATATCATACTATTTTAATTTTTTATGTCATAGTCCTTGGATTGCATGAAGAGGCATTCTTTCTGCAAAATTTTATTTTTCTGCCTTTCACTTTTTCCTGATTATTCCATGCTATTTCTATGTAAGAAGCTATGCTGGATGTTTCTGTTTCTGAGGGCAAAACTGGAAATACAGGTCCAGAAGCTGCAGCTACTGGCTGGGGGAGTGTAGTACCTGCATAAACATGTGATGAAACTCAGGTTTATTTAGGAAAGAAAGGGCTATTTGGTGGACAATCAATAACTGCTATTACTCCGAAGCTACTAATTGATGTGGCAGCACGGGTTTCAGGGGAGTCACCTCTGATGGTCTCTGTCCTTCTGTCAATCTGGAAGACCACGCAAGGGCTCTCAGTAGGTGCTATGGGACCCCAACCCACCTACTGGAAATTTCCAGACGAAGATGGTTATTATGAGGAGCAACTCCCCCTTTCCTAGGCGGTGCTGGGGAGCAATAGCTCTGCCATACCCTGCCTGCGGGTAATCTTACACCGGCCACAGAAAGGGCAAAACTGTGAAAGGGAGAACCTGCTCCTCCTCCCATCTGCATCCTGCCACCAGTAGCCGAGTATGCTCTTCTGCTGAAGAATTCTGCTTTTCTCACTGAAGAAACAGTTGAGCAGAATACAGATAATAATAAAATGTTAATGTTTTCAAAGAAAAATCCCAGCTAAATTTTTATGGCTTTTTATTCCTCCTTCTCTCTCTTTTTTTTTCTTTTTTTTTTTTTCTTTTTATATTGAAGAAGGGCTCCTGGGCATTCACTAAACAATTTATATCTGATGGGAAGAATATTATATTTTGTAATAAATGAGCTGGCAAATAGAAAATTATGCCAAGAGATTGAAAGATAATGGTCTGTAAGCACAATAAAGACGGACACTGCAGCAGTGCAAGCCAGTTCTTTCAGTGAAATAAGCGAACGTAATTCCTTAAACTTAACACGGTTTCTGGGTACCACCACCCCAACCTTCTGGGGTTTCGCATGGTTAATTTTAGCCACTCTCCATTGCATAACTGTTCCTTTTAGCTTGTGACTCTGGAGTCAACCTGAGGTCAAGCTGCATCCTGCTGGAGGCTGGCATGTAAATCAGTGTGAGACAGTGTTCCCTAACCTAGATTCCGTGGAAGATCAGAAGCAATGCTACACACTTTCTCTTCTGTCTGTTGCTTCACAGCACATCACTTAATATGCAATATATTATTTGAAAATATCTGTGATGTTCCTTGAATACACATTGTTATTTCTAATTTTGCTGCTGCAGTGAAAATTGTTTCGGTTCACTGAATCACCAGTGATGCTGTATACCTTCAGTATACGGCTGACATATAGCACATTAAGATATCCGTTACATACACATTAAAATTTTTTCCATTAAAACAACAAAAAAAATCTAAATATTTTTTTAAGAATATGGTGTGTAGCAATGGCAATTAAAATCATCATGAGTAACATCACAGAACTTAAAAATTTAGCAAAGTGCTGGCAGGATCTGTTTATTTCTAGAACCCTCTAATTAAATGTGTTACTTAAACTGAAAAAGCAGAAGAAATCATGCTACAAGCACATCTTCAAAAATACAGGGAAACAATCAATTCTCTAACAGGGAAACAACAGAGCAAACCAATAATTTTCAAGATGTGGAACACAACAAAAATAAGAAAACATCTTCTAAAGCAACTTAGCAACATAGTTAAAACAATCATCAAGGAATCCAGATCTTTTATGATGAAGCCTTCCTGTTATTTACAAACTTAGCACTCAGAAATTTCACTTTCAATAGGCAAGCAGAAATGTCACCTTCATTTTTCTCCCTGAATGTTATATAAATCATGAAATTATCATTTCCAATTTGGCAAACAAAGCAGACGGTTAGCAGTTGCTGTTGTGATTTGTGGTAAAATCATACATAGGCCTCGATCGTATGAAGAAATAAACAGTTTTCCTGAGAGAAGAAAACCTGAGCTCTTCTTCCTTCTGTTCAGTATTTTGCCTGCACTTCTGAGTAATGTTCTTAATACTCCAGGATCTGCATTGCTGAATGGGAGGAGATGAGGTTTTAGAAGGTGTGGTCTTCCTTAAACATGTCTGGGTCTATCCAATGCAATAATGTATATAATACTTTCATCTTGCTTAGAACTGATTTGCTGTTACAATTGACAGCATTTTGCAGTGTAAAATCCTGAAAACGAATTACTGTACATCAGAAGTGAATGCCTTCCTTATTTCTGTTCTTTCACACAATTTATGACAGGTTAGATTAATTCTGCTCTTACCCCTTACTCAAACAGAAGAAGAACTATATGGGAAGAATCCCTCTAGCTTTAAAAGGGATTCCTTTCTCATTCAAGGAATTTAGTAGAAACTATTTGGTTTTATTTTGTAGTTTTTCTTCACCATCTTCTTGACCCCTTCTGATTTCCTTAGAGATAACTGTACATCTGCAAGTGTGCCCATGTTCAGTCATGTGCTTAGATAGGATCCACTTGAATGCCGAGCCTGTAGGGCAGTTCCTCAAATGCTTAAACAAGTCAGAGTTTAAAAAATATTTTCATCTAATAGACTGTGCTGAAGTGGTATACATAAGTTTGGAACTGAATTTTTAACCTAAGGAAATATTTTAATTTTTGCAACAGTCTGTCTTACCCTGAAGTACATCAGAATTTTTCTACTTTAATCTCATTAGCGGGAGGGGAAGGAGACAGCCTTCAACTTCACTACACCATTTAGGTGGCTACCAGCTGTACCTTCAGATGTTCAGGCCCACCAAGGAAGGTCTTAACTATCAGCTATCGTGGTGCCCATCTGTGTTCCTGACACTTAGAGCAGCACATACTTTCTGAAAGCTGGATAGTTAATAATGCTGATGCTTTCTGACATTGTTATGAAGTACTTATAACCGAAGAGGCTAGGTATGATAAGGGAGAATTTCAAACCCATGGATTGGTGCAGCATGTCACGGAGCATCTGTGAGAGAGAATTGCAGGACGAATGCCAGAAGCATTGCTATTAGTACTTGGATCTCAAGTCTGATTTTGTTGTTAGCATCCCCTAAGAGCACCTTTTAAGGACGCTCAAGTATACCACTATGCTTTCTTCTCACCCCTCGCAACACTCACTTTTCCCCTTCCTCATATGTGCTCATACATCATTTCACAACGCACACTTCTCTGCGCTATGCAGAACCCTACGCAGGCGTTGAGTGAATGCAGAACCGACAAACGGCATTTTCAAATGCTGTGGCTGGGTAGGACTAAGGACAAGGGAAGACTTAGTCCATCCTTGTTATTGAAGCTCAACATTTATACCAACGTACCAACATAATGACGCTAATTGTGCTGTTCCCCTGGCAAAATTACTGGGTCTAGCTGAGAATGGATATAGGAGTTATAAGGAAATTCATCAGACCTCTCATATCCAATACATACCAAGATAATTTCCCAGTGCTTCCCTATATATTACTATAATGTACTATTTCAATTAACGAATAAGGAATAACACTCATTTTAATAGCAGTATCAGATGCTTGCTATCTTGTATTTATGAAAAAGGCAAGTACAGTTTCGGTAGTTGCAATTAATGTTACGAGTTTAGGCACTTTAAAGATATTCTTACCTTAATCAGCTTTGAAAAATTTGCAGTTGTTGACTTTAACGATCACACATGTAAAATAGCATACCTAAGTCCGACAAAATATTATTTTTCTTTATAGCTGAAAAATGCTTTTAGCCAACCAGAGAAAATATTGGGATTTGATTTTTTTGTGAGGGTTAGTTGTCTTTTTTTTTTCTGGAGGCAAGAAGTGAAAATATATTTTAACAGAAAATTGTGAATATGCACACTGACAAACAAACAAAAAACCATTTTATTTTGTTTTTGCGATTATGTGTTGCTTGACATTTTAAAGTATTAAACTACAAAATTATTGCTCGCAGCAACTATAAATATTTCTTGCCCACTATGTTTCCATGGCAACTGTGCTAATTTATTCAGAGACCTTTGCATTTTTTTAATTTAAGAGAGACAATAGTATCTGTATTAAACTGTTCCTAGATTTGACATTTTGATCCTTTCTGAAAATAAAATATGCCATGAAGTATTTATAGACATAAGCTACTTTATTATACAAAGGGAGGAAGAGATGTTTAAGATATCCTTTGGTAGATTTATACTGCATAGGTTTTTCATGCGTAGCTATAGATACATAAAAATTACCCCCAGAATAATGGTTACGAAGTTGAGAAGGTACTTTTATTCTCAGCCAGTCCTAGCCTTTGAACTATCTCAGAGATGATACTTTTTGAACATTTTCAGTTATCCTATCCTTCTGCTTTGCAATAAAAAAAACCCACCCTTTTTTTTACATTTTTCATAGCAATCTAGTCTCTGTATCACTTTTTGCCTTTATTTTTGTCTCTAATATGCCAAATATTTGAGACTCTATTCAGACAGAGGACTAACATTTATACAACATTTGTTTAAGTATTTTAGAACACCTATGAAAAGTCATAACAAGAAATTGTTTCACATGTGCTTGTCCTTAAGATCTGATCAACACCCAACACAGACAGAGGGAGAAAAGGAATAGCACAAAGATATTTGCGTCTCTCCTCTTTCCTTGGAAACGTTCGCAGCATCAAAGACTGTCATAAACAGTGTCTCGTGCCCAAAATGGAACGCAGAACCAGATTCCCTTTCAGATACCTGTGTCGTATAGCAAATGCCTTCTGTTCATGGTGTTCATCAAATGGACTTTAAAAATGGTTCTCCCTTCGGTCAGATGGGCACCACGTTGGGAGGGCAGTATTGCAAGCCTTGTGCAGCTGGTGCTCATTTCACATATACTCTGTGGCCAGGGAAAGGAGTTCAGCCTCCAAAGCTGTTGATTACAAGCTTTGTGGGAGCAGCAAATTCCCTTTAAAAATTAGGCATTTATCATCTGAACCTAAATCTAAGGGTAAATTGATAGGTGTAAAGGAAATAACTTCAATTAATAGAAGTTTTTTTTATCCTGAGCTCAGAGTCAAATTAAAGGATTCAAAATCTCATTGCCTTTTTATAACCATTAGTACAATGCTGTTTATTTCAGGTGTACCGAAAGATGGATATGATATTGAAAAATCACTGACTGTTGAGAAACCTTTGTACCCGTAGCTTTTGACTGCAGACAAGGATGGTTTTGAAAGACAGACTCATTTTAATTGAAAATTCAATCTGCATGTCTAATCCCTGGAACCATTGGTTGCTGGTGGCAAATACCTAATCTTAAAAAGTACTGGAGTATTCAAAATCCTTTCTCTAAGAAACTATAATAAATCAGTTAACAACTTGCATATTCATACTGCAAGGGGAGGATATATGTTCTAAGGTTCATCTGCTGAGTTTATATCCTCTTCATATGCACATAGGTAGCTGAAATTTAAAATCTGCATCAAATTAAATAGACCAGTTAGAAAAATCACCTTATTATTCAAACTCTGCAATAGAAATATCTTTTTTCTTTTTAATTACTGTAACTATGCGAGAAAAGTTTCGTTCAGCTAGCAAGGGGGAAGATTCTGGATGTGTAATTTCTCATGACTACAGCAGTTTTAATGACTGAACCTCCAAACATACTCCCAATGGGGTGCACGTCTATGTGATATTAAACAATTATGAGAAATAAGCCCAGCTGCGGAATGAGACAGTAGTGTTCCACTCAGATGTTATTTGATTATTTGCATTGATGATCACAGTAACACCTAGCAGTCCAGCAATGGCGTTTTGTCACATATCTTGTGTGTGCATATGTTAAAGGACTCTTTGTCTTCTTTATTTAGTTGATAAACTTGTCGGAGCAAGGACTGAATATACAGGAAAGCATATATTGCTATGATCCTCAGTTTACAGCCAGATAATTGAAACACTAAGAGATTAAACAGCATCTCTAAGGTCATATAGCGGGTTTAACACCAGTTCCCCTAAATCTTACTGTTCTTAACCAAATGAGTTTCCTTGCTGTCTAACACTTTATCTAGTAATTGCTTTGTTTATTGTTCAAGCTGAACATTGTCTCTGGATACAGTATGTGGGAAATAACGGCAATTTTAGCCAAATGAATTAACCGAGAAACACATTTGCAGTGATTTCTTAATCAAGGCTTTAGTAGCTTTTATATGGACAGCTATAAAAAAAAATCACTGGAAGACAAATATTATACAACTTTTCGTCTGTCCAAGAAAAAGTTCCAGAGGTATAATTAAGAACTCAATTTGTGACCCATACTTTTTTAACGGTTTTCAAAGAGCCGTAGTTCAAAGCGTGGATCCACCTTGAGGGACTGGTGCATGTCAAAAAATTTGAAAGCCCTCTTCGTTTTTCCTCTTAGACACTCAATTTATCTTAGAAGGAGGGAGCTGGTTTTCATGCTCTAGGATCACCTTCATGCCTTTGGATTAAAGAGCTGGGAGAGCATTCAGCTAGACTATCTGCCATGAACCATACCCCAACACAAAGTGATACATACACTAAGAAACAGTATCCAGTTCAGAAATTCATATCATAGCTTCAAGCTCAGCTAGCAGACCAAGACTCTGTATTAAACTGCTGGGTATGATATATTTAGCTCCAAGGTAGCTTCCTATCCCTTTAGGGGTACAAACTGTATTTTCATATTTGTGTGCCTTCTGTAATCAGAGGTAGAAAAAGACATGTATCTGTCAAGTTGTTGCAGTGTCTTATGCTATTACTTTACATCGGAGATCTCAGAGAGCTTCCAGCGAACATCACCGTTGATGAACACAGGACCTATTGGTCTGCCCAGCTTCCAAGATCCCAGAGGTCCTTAGACTTCCATTTAATCAGAATTGACAGGTGAGCTAAAAAAAATTTCCAGTTCTGTGTTTCTAGTAAGGACAAGTGGGCTTACAGGATCATGGGATAATTCAGGTTGAAAGGGACCACGGGGGTGTCTAGTACAGCCTCCTGCTCAAAGCAGGGACAGCTCTGAGGTCAGGCCAAGTTGCTCAGGGCTTGATCTAGTTGCATCTTGCTGATCTCCAAGGATGGAGACTGCTCAACCTCCCTAGGCATCCTGCCGTTCTCCTGGACTGTCCTCATGGGGTAAAAGCTTTTCTTTACATCCAGCCTGAACCCTTTTTTGTTTCAGTTTATGACCCTCATCTCATTCTCCCACTATGCACCACTGCAAGGAGCCTGGCTCTATCATCTTGACCACATCACCGTAGTTATAGGAGGATGCTGTTGCATGTTCCCAAAGCCATCTCTCTCCAGGCTGAGCAAGGTTCTGTCCCTCAACCCCTTCTCACAGGGCAAGTGTTCCTGCCCAGACCAGCTTGGTGACCCTCTGCTGAGTTTTCTCCAGTTTAGCTACAACTTTCTTGCATTATGGGACCCAGCACTGGACGCAGTATGTTGCTGTGGTCTAATGATCACTTCCCTAGACATACAGAATCATAGAAACGCCTAGGTTGGAAGGGACCTTTCAGATCACCTAGTCCAACCATCAACCCAACTCTGACAAAAACCACCACTAAACCATATCTCTAAGCACTATGTGTACCCGTCTTTTAAATACCTCCAGGGATGGTGCCTCAACCACTCAACCATTGCCTCTTCAGCTGAACCTGTTCAAGCAGCCCAGGAGGCTGTTGGCCCTCATTCCTTCTAGGGCACACAGCTCACATTCAGCATATGGTGGGTTATTTTTCAATAAACTTCTTGGTTTCAGGAAAACTTTAAAACCAGCATAAATACTAGCAGTGCCTTTGGCTGAGTAAGTTTATTCAATTATGTTCTTTTCACTTAGATTTTCACTGTTGGGTTCTGTTGGCTCTGAGCTGTTTCTCAGAAACCAGATAGAAACAAGGTGGCCAGCAGAACCTTGGCTCATAGGGGCACCAAAATGTTTGGCTTCAATTGCTGCAGAGTTACAGTCCTTTCTGGGTAACAACAGTACCATCAGAGACTGTGAAATTTCCCTTGTGGAAATCTGTCCAAAAATTTTTTTTAATTTCCTATTTCAAATATTAATCTGATCTTAGATTTGCAGAAAATAATGTCTCTTAAAAATTACAGATTTTTAAAATATTTATTTGTTTATTTATTTATTTTTGCTGTGCACTCTCGCCTCATGATAATTTGTAGCCTTTAACTGATTTTCCAATTTTTTTTTTTTTACATAATTATCTCATTTTTGCTATTGTCCGTCTTTTCTTCCTGTCTGTTTTTCCCTTTCCCTTTCCCTTTCCTCTTTTCCTTTCCCTTTTGATCCAAAACAGACATTTGTCCACCAGGAATTGAACCAAGGACTAAGGTATTTCATATAAAACCACAACATTATTGCACAATAGAGTTCTTTAAACTCATTTGAGTTGTGTTAAAGTCAGTGCTGAAAAACTCCACAAGCCTGGACTATTCAATATTTTGTGTCACTCATATTCCTGTGCAGAAAAGTAATTATATGGACACATTTTTCAACAATTCATTTTACATCTGGACAGCTTATATGTCAACTGAGTTCAAGCACACTGAATAATTTATTTTAGCTACTTTCTATATTGTGACATAGACACGTCCTGAAGGCACAGTTATCAGAAATTTGTGAGATGAATCCTTGTTTCTTAGGCCTGTTCTTACTAGAAGACCCCAAAGAGGATATCTCCCTCTTGAATCAAACAATTAAAGTTGGAGGTGCCATAATTTTGCCACTGACAACCTTAACAGAAATTCTTCATAAAGCTACTCATATAAATACATTCAAGATTTATTAGATAATTAAGTCACCAAGGAGACTGAGACCCACAGCTATGTTGCAAGTAATTTACAGTACCAGAAAATGTTACGCTGTCCTGTATAGGATTTTCAGGGGCTCTCCAGCATATACGTAAACAACTTGGAAGTGTTGGAAGTGAGAGTTGTGCTTTTTTCCTTTAAAACACTTTATTTATGCCACTATACTGTCACTCATTAATGAAGGTACCATTATACCAGCGTTATTGGAAATGGTTCAGGGTCTATCAGCGTAACATAGAAAAACGCAAAGAGCTTAATTCTGCTCTTTCGATTTCATTGCTGAGCAAAATGTGTAAGAACTCAACTAAAATACCCATCACCATGTGTACCGATCAATTTTAAGTCATGAAAGATACTAAGAAAGGCAGAGATGGGCACGGATTCTGCTCTCAGTCCTGTCAGTGCTGTCATCGCTCCCTGCAACGGAGAAGAGGAGAAGATGCTCCCTTGGGATGATGACTCTGGCTGGCAGCTGTCTTTCAGATGACCAACAGAGATGTCAGTCACAGAGGCTGCTTTGAACAGGAGATGGTCTGGCCCCTTTAGGAAAAGATGCTTCATAAATGCAAAGGCCTGTAAGTCATTCCTGACGTGATAGGCTACACCAGTCAGTAATACGGCTGGTAACAGCTCTGAAAGGGAAACATTGAAGAACATTTCATGTTTTACCAGCTTACATGTTGAAGATATTTGCAAGCACCTACATTTCTTCTTCTTTCCACAATTTTGAAGACAAATTTAATTGGTACTTGGGAAGGACCAATATTTCTAATTGTGTATCAGAGGCTAGAAAACAAAAAGCACAACAAAGTACCAGTCTGTTTTAACACCAACGTTATAAGTGAGTAAGGGAGCATTACTATAGACAAAGAAGAGTACACGCCTGCACTAGACCACCCCTACAGTCTGAACTCTTTCGTACCTTAACTGATCAGCTTTTGACTTCCAGACACCCCCACTAAAAAGGCTTGACCGAGGGTATTTATTCTTGTGACACTAGAATTTTTTCCTTTGGTGTCCATTAGCATGTACTGGCTTTTTGCGTATAAAAAAAGTAAGGTGTTATCCAACAAAGAAAGGATTCAAAAGTTTTCAAAATTATTGAATTTATGGTCAAAAATAATAGCATAAAGCCCACAAAACGAGAAAAGACCAAAAATGGCAAATGAAGCACATCTAGAGTGCATTCTTTGGGCTGTTGTTGTTCTTCACATGTGCTTCAGTACTGAGAGGTTCCTGGTTCCCTACAAGAACGCTGCTGGGTGCCAGGGCGCGTCCAGGGAAGGTGCAGGGAATCAGATCCACATTCTCTTGCTGTAGAGCCCAGTCTGGCCCCAGGGCACTGCAAGATGCTGCACGGGTGGCGAGAGACATGTGCAACAATGCAAGACAGACAAGTACACAAGTACAGCACTTGTAACTATGACTGAAAGGCAGCGACTTGTGGCTAGTTTTATACAACGCATTTTTCTTTGCTCTTTATATGTAATGAGATATCATATATATGTGCAATTTGTGCATGTAAAAATTTTTTTTGTAAGCAGAACCTGATTTTGCCTGATGCGTTTTCTTTTCTGTCCTAAAGCCTCTCACTAAAATATTTCGCCACCGTGTCTATCAAGTCAAAGTAGTGATGTTATGTGGAAGAAGTCAGCAAAACTCGTCATAACAAAGCTGTGAAGAGGGAGTTTCCATTGTAGCATAGCCTGTTTTTAGCTGGCTGTGCTGCACAATAAAAAGCACCAGAGAAAATTCAAATAAGGGTGTTTGGGAACATCTTTATTCTTCCAAAAAGATCGTAACATCTCCGTCACCCTATCCAAATTCTGTCCTAGCCACAGTTATAGTACAGTACATGACCTACAAAATTATTTTTAAAAGATCTTTCTGCTTGTGCTCTGCTAGACTTATTGCTGCCCCAGATATATGCTGCAGGCCAGAAAATTGTTTGTCACAACAGAAAGCAAGCAATTTCTTACAAATGCTACTATGAGCAGACGCTTACCAAGCTTTAGGTAACCCTTGGTCTCTAAGTGTCAAACTGCAAGCGGATCTGACTTGAACTCTTGATTAATCCACTCAAAACAACAGAAAAAAAATGGATTTCCTAATGCAGTTATTCTGAAATAGGAAGCAATAGAGCTACACAAACACTCTTGAACAAGTATTTACATTATTTTTTCTTCTCTCTACCTCTACACATGGCTCTGTGTGCAAAGGGAGAGTGAAAAGTCCCACACTAAGATTATCAGTTATTTTTAAATACTTGTAAAGCTGTGTAAATGACGAGAAAGAGGGAAACAGAGAAAAAATAACATAGGACAGCAAGGTAAGCGTGCATACTAGTTTACTGGAAGCTCTGGAGTGCAGAAGTGTGAGTTTTGCAGAGGGTAGATAGATGTGTGGAAGGATCAAGGAGAAGAACGGGGTGCAGGGAAAGAAAAAGATTTGCCATGGGTTTGTATAGACCTAAAATAGTTGAGATTCCAGTGTAATGAGAGACCTTAGTGTCAAGGGAAGCGTTACAAGTGCATAGAAGTAAACCTATACAAGCAATGTTACCAAATTGAAATAGCTCTGCAAGTCGCAGTGCCTAAATGAAACTCCAAAATGAGTTCATGTGCCTATATCCCATATATAACGCTATATGCCATGGAGAGTCACCTAGCAGTGTGCCTTTTCGAGATTTAACAAAAGAAAGGGAAAAAACACAGTGAAGTGAGTCCTGCTACAGAACTTGGCAGGGAACAAAAGGAGATCCATTTTTAAAGGGCGTGAAAGTAATTTTTCTAAATTCCAAACTGGGCTAAGGAGATTTTAGAAACAGAAACCCCAAAGGATTTTTGAGTTATACTACTGAGAAATTGCACTGACAAATGTATTGTCTAAACCCTGTCACCACAGAACATACGTCCAAGCTAGTTTCTCTACTGCACAGTGATATATGCATAAGGATACTAAGACAGCGTAAATAGTAAATAAGACCAATATTATTACGATTATGTAGTACTTCCTACATACTATCTTGGGCAATCAACCACTGGTACCTAATGCTTTTAAGTGGAGTAAGGACATTGAAATCTTGAGATTTTCCTGCATCTTTGCAAGGTTAATGGTAGTGACCCTATTTAAGTATTGTGCCAATTTTTCTTTTTAGTTCCAGCCATGAACATAATTTGAATTGTAATATAGATACCTGTACCGATACTCTCTTTGCTATACACTGTTTATTAAACTGCATATAAATGTATTCTTGTAAAATGCCCGTTTCAGCGCATCGCCTTCTCTTGTGTGAGATAAACTCAGGCAATATTGTTAACACGTTCAAAGGTGGTTGAAATCAATCCGAAGGTACTGAAGGTACCCAACTGACTTATAGGATTGTGGATCAGGTCCCAAATCAATCATTGCTCAAAAAAAAAAAAAAAAAAGGAAGTGCAATAGACTTTTCAATTTGAAAGATGAAATAAATCCTCCAGCCATTTCTGTGTAAGCTTCTGAGACCTGGCCATATCCGACTTACAGATTAGGGTATATATGTCACTCACATGCCTTGGTTTCCTCAGAAAAGAAATTATCACATGACCAAGCCTGAAATTATAGCTGTATTTTAATAAGGCTTTTTCTGTAGATTCCCAGGGAAACAGTATCATATACTACAATATATGTCTAAAACCAGGTTACACATAGTGTATACTATAAAGATAGGGTTTTCATTTTCAAAATATAAAGTAAACTGACTGAATGCTACATTATAATAGCCTTTTTTTTTTTAGTTCTGTACTAGTGTGTGTATGCGAGAAGATTATTTTTTTTGGTAACATCAAGTATCTTAAGTAGCTGCACCTCAACTTTTTTTCTGCAATGTTTGACTCCTTTCCCTGTTCAGGTCTTTTCTAAATGCCCATGAATAAACCATGTTACCCAACACAATATTTGATTCTGTACTCTGTAAGAAACTCTTGTAAGTATTAATGCCAAGGCACCTATGCTCAGTTCAATCTAGCCAACCAAGAAGGAAGTAATAAAGTCCAGAGAAGGTTTGACAAAGACCAGGATTAGCACATCCATCAGTCTGAAATGGTCAGCCACTGTAACTTCAAATAAATCATTGAATGAATTGGATGAAAAAGAAATGACCAGAAAATGTGTAATGCCTTTTCATAGCCTTGGAGAAAATAAAGTAGAGTCAGGTCTTTCTCCGTCTTTGGGTTTAGGGTAGAGAATAGAGGATACATTGTCTGATTAAATTTTGTAATTGATGAATGGGAAGCTAATTTTTTGCACTTGCCAGGATGTTAATTTATTTTTTTTAACTGCAATCTAGCAAAATAGAATTAACAGTTTGATAAATGCTCTATTTAGATGGAATATAATATTTTATTAAGCACTCAATGTTATCTTATTTTAGCGCTAGATTCTAGCTTTATCTGAAGAACAATCTCTTTGATCAGAACACTTTGTTATTGCTAATAAAAAAAAGCAGTATTATTAATTTACCAACGAGTAAACGGGTATACAGTTTCACATATCAAGTCCAATTACATAAGCATGTACTGTTTGTAAATAAAAACCTTTTGCAAGCAATTTCCCAAAAAGCAACATTGGGGGAAAAAAAAAATTATTGAAGCAAAATCCCTGCTAGATTTTTTGTGGCTTTTATTTATAGTTTATCACCAGATCCGTCCTTCATACACCGAAGCTCTACATGTCCTGTGGCCTTGCCCTGACAGCAGGTCCGGGTGAGCCAAGGGACATGCCCCTTGCCAGCTCACTCTGCTCCCCATGGTTCTGGGGGGCAACACTGAGCAAGGCAGGACGACTAAGCCAGCTTCTCATGCTTCTTCCCACCCCACCAGCAGTGTCACCAAGACCTCACAGCCACTGCTGGCACATAACCACAAAGTCAAACAAACCAGATATACAGTTGGGCCCGCTCTACTCGTGTAGAGAAGAGTCTACAGTTAGTAAACCTCAAAAGCTCTCTAAAGCACTTGGGGGCAGAGTTAACTTAATGCCTAGTACAGCAAGGAGGTCCCCTCTTTTTCCCTTAGCTCCTCGGCGCCAAATGGAAGAGCAGGACTGGAGACCTGTTGTGACCAGGCAGGGGGACTTCCTCGAGGCAGACACAGCTCAAGCAGGAGTGATAACCTGTCCCAGGCGCTGTAGTTCCAGCTACTGCCTGGAAAAACTATGGCCAACTTTAACTGTCTCCATTAAATCTTGTCCTCTTTCTGGGACAACGCAACAATCTCTCGGAAGCAAGACAGAAAAGAAGGCAAATAATATTGCAAAATAAAATAATAATTAAGTAAAGATAATTGTGCCAGAGTAATAGGTCATACTTGTAGCAGGACTGAGTAATCAACTATGAACATTAAGAACAACAAGTTCTTGATGGTGAATATCAGACTGTGTAAAATGGCTCCAAGGTATAAATAAATTATTCCCAAAATGCAGAAAGCACAGTCTTTTAGACATGTTTAATTACTTTAATTCATCAGAGGATAAGTGAGGGAAAATAATGAGTTTGTTGATCCATAAGAGACTGGGGAAAGCTTGTACAGTGAGAAACATTCTTCATTTAAAAACAAATTCTCCCTTCCAGATCAGTGACAGCAGCATGAAGAGGGTTTTTCCTGTTCGTTTGTTTCTTGGCTTTTATGTACAAATAAAAGAAGAACATGATTGAGGAACACGGACACCAGGAATTTTGGGAGCCTTTTTTTAGGTATTTGGCAACGGCTGCACCTAAGTTACCTGTGTTTATAGCCAGACCCCTTCCAGTATCATTTGAGTGACTGGACGCTGTACATGCCACGCTAATGCAAAGAACCCATGGTTCTTCTGCTTGAATTGTAAGACACTTTTGAAGGAATAGTACTAGGAAAGGTCCATGACTGACAGGAAACATAGAAAGAGCAATATCTAATCCAAAATTCGCAGAATACTTGAGGCAACAAGGAAACTAAGTCAAAATTAGCAAAAGAGGGAACCAGAGCTACAGTAAGTTTTTACTTCGGAATTCCTAGCAAATACTGTGTTTAAAAGATGAAACCAATTCACAGCAATTATGAAAAGAAACAGATATCTCCAGGGAAGTCCTCGAAAGGAATACTTTTTAAGACCTTTGTAGAACAGAATGGGAACAGGTAAGAGTAAAAAAAAATCTACAGTGGAGGTGGGGGAAGTATCAACAGAAAGCACAGAAAACATCTCTGCAGAGTCAGAGTGTCCATAGCAGGTAGGCGTACACTCAGAATAAGTATGGAGACACAGAGCTTCTCTGGAATTAGGTACACTAAATCATAGATTGCTTTGCTACTTTGAGATCCGCACTCTGCAAGGATACGCACACTCCAGTCAGCTGATTCTACATACTTTTCAGCTCCATCGGTTCTTCATGAGTCTCCTTATCTACAGTTTTTGAAGCGCATAGCTAAAGGTATTACATTTGGAAAAAATTAAATAAATATATATATCTCTCTCCCTGTGTCGTGTAGCCCTACAGTGCTGGTGATAGAGAGCTCTCAGTGAAAATCTGACTTGAAGAACAGACACATTTGTCTTGGAAAGAACTTTTTCTGTTTCAGTCTCTCTAAGACAGTGGGTGTACTAGAGAAACGTGTGTTGTTCACAGACCTGCAGAGAGTTATCCTATTTGTTTAGTTCTTCCTCTGTCATCATAAATGGTGCTGTCAAAAGCCTTCCTGTGAAAATATGAGTAGAGCATAGTTAAGCAAAGACTAATGTCTTGGGCATTGTATGATAAACACTAAACCAAAAACAAGACTCTAAACCAAAAACCAACATCTTCTCCTTTCTAATAAAACACCATTTATTTACTCAGGACAGATTTTTCAAGGGAAAAAAGACAATTCAATTTGAAAAACCTTTTTTGAAAAATTTGATGTCACATAGCTGTGTTGCCTGCGTATTGGCATGTTTGTTAAAACTGTATCTAAATGTCCACATGACTGAAATGCAGTCACAAAAACAGAGACTAAAAACCTGGGCAAAGATTGCAAATAAACAAGAAATTCAGGAATATTTTAGAAACCATCAAACGCCAATTACTCAGCATTCACTTTTGTTTCAGATCTCTGTAACCCTGATGCATTTAAAAATCAAGATAAATGTGTTAATCAATTCTTGATTATAAAGCAAGTCTTTGTAAGTCACCAGATGGGAAAACATGCAATGTCATAGATTCTGTACCTCTGCATGAAGAAATCTGTTTCATTTTCTTTGATGGACTGAACTGCTAAATTTGCTTACTCTCCACAGCTGTTCTCCTCCAAAAGGAGGGGCTGCTAAGTAGCAATAGAAACAATCTAAAGAGCACGGAATCAGAACAGCTAGTCAGCCTTATATACGTATGCGTGTGAGTATGTGAGAGGGAGAAAGCAAAAATAAGAATGAATGTATTTTGGCTTTATTGTTGTAAGGAACAAAGTAAAACATGATTTGTATTAGGACTTTTGTATTTGATGTGACTGCAACTAAAAAGTGATTCTGAGATCATGGCAATCTAAATATAGAGATGTTTACTATAGATGAAAAAGATTTATTTTTAATCTGAAGCAAAACATGACAGGGTAGAATAAGATTTAATTTACAGCACTCATAGATCCAAGCTGCAGTGCATGTGGTAAAGGTTAAATACTTGAATAAAACCCATTAAATTATCACCTTTGATAATACCTTTAAAATTATTATGAATCCAAAATATTAGCACTAACTCCTTGATATTTGAGATATCATTAAGATACGAAAGTCTTGATACCTTTTCTCAGGGGTGAATTCCAAGGATAAGATAGTTCTTAGGTTTACTGATGGAAAACAGAACTTTCATTCACTCAACTGGATAATGGATATATATCAGTTCTTCTGGAAATGTCTTATTTATCTGCAAGATCCAGATTTATGCGAATTTCCCCGAATGCCCTACTAGTGCCAGAACATCCCAGACTGCTACTGAGGAAACAGTAGGTAGTCCCAAAATTGGACACCTCCCAGTAGCCATCTGCCTCAGTAGGGTAAGCTGGGAATAATACAAGGTTGGAATTCCATTTAAAACCACTGGACTTCATTGGATCACTTGGATTCCTACTAAAAGCAACGCAGATTTAAGAGTCTAGAAACACAGTTCATCTTACCATAAAGGAAATTATACATCCGGTAAGATGAATCACACTTTAACTTTCATTGACTCTTCTGCATATATCCCGGCTGATGACAAATGGAGCCTTGGATAACTAGCTCAGCCAGAAATTTAAATTTTAAACATCTGATAATAGATAAGACCTAATGACACATCTTGTGAGTCCAGCCAAAACACTAATTTCTGGCAACAACAGTCTCTGGAAATACACAGTCTCAGTTTCATCTACTTAGACCTGCATCGTATCACCGTGGTCTTAAGGTTTGAAAGATGCTAAAGGACCTAAGTACAATGCATTTATTTTAGTTTCTCATATGATCATTTTGAGTTGTACAAAGAGGAGGTGGTGTTTGACTGCTGAAGAACAGTGAGTTTAATCCAAAGAATACATGAGCATCTCCAACATCTTACCACAGATGGTGACGGAACCTGGTAAAACTAGGAGGGCTTTTAAGGATGTGGAAAAGAGGGATTGACAGAACTCCTGACCCAGCAGGGGTGTGAGATCATGAGCCACCTCCTCCAGAGGATCACAGGAGGGGGTGGGTGTTTAAGAAGTTCCCAAGGAGCCTTGCAAAGGTTGTGTAAGGGTTGTGGGCCATCAGATTGCTGAGCAAGCACACAGGGTTTCAGGCAGAAGCTTTCTAAGCCCCTGAGTTTTGTAAGGATTGAGAAGAGCACCGATGCACTGTTGGGGAGTATACATTTTCTAGCCTTGTGTAACTGTTAAGATCTACAGAAAAAGGGCTGTAGCAACTTACTTTTTTTTTTCCTCCAAAATTAGGAAGCCTCAAATAAGCCTTAAATTTCAAAGAAATTTAATTTTTCTTACTTTTAAGAATTACTGGTTTTGCTAATGGTAATGTTCTTGCCCTGAAATCACTGCTGTGTACGACTAACATTAACTTCATGATTATTAAAGGCTTTTATTTTCTCCCTCTCTTCTGGCCAGGGATTGAACTATAAGAGACTGTTCCAGCTACTTACAGAGCAGTAGAGATGTTATCTAATGAGATACGCATCACTTTTTTTCCCTGTCATGGCTCTATCTCCAGCAAACTTAAGGCATCCAAACCCTTACATTGTTTAAAGATAAATTTTGTGTGTGCTTATAGTGTAATATCTTGCATTTGGAGAGGGAAAGTTTCTAAAGTGAGAAATGCCTCTCATCATTTCTGAAGACAGACAAGCCTTTGAAGAAACGGTTTTTTGAAGTCAGTGTTTAATAATCTGAGAAAAATCATGGAAATGCTGTGAATTCAGCATAGGAACATTGTACATAAAAGTTACTTCAATTTTTTTAAAACCTCTCTTTTAGGCTGAAATAAAAAGGTTCAAAAGTTCACTTCAGTCACAATGTGTAATTAAAGACCCAAAAGTCTGGATGATTGAAATACTCTGGGATGCAAAACTGCAGAGAAATACTGGAAGACAGCTTTTACTGAGATATTATAAAGACTGAATTTCTGCTCCTATATATGGAGACAGGAATAACATCTTTTAAGATCACACAATGAAACAAGGAAGGAGATTTGTTCATACTGGTTTTGATGCTCTAAAAATATCTGCTTCGGGGTCAGCTCAAGTTTCAGCAAAGGATTTCTCTAAGAATATTCATATCATCACAGTTTTAGAAGACCCAGATCTGTTTTGGCACTATACAGACCTTAACAAAAAAAAAAAGGCAATCCCTCCCTAGAAACATTTTCAATCCAGTCCTGAAAAGAGAGAAACAGTGACTTGAAATGCCTCACTAGGGTCACTCCATTAGTCATCAGTAGTGCCAGGAATAGGAACCAGACTTTCTCATTCCCTGCCTCAGATCCAATTTGTTAGGCTATATTGCTTTCTGGTCAGAATGGTTGCAGTGACAGTACGTAATAATATAATGTGGTTTTCTCTTTTCAGCCGCTTTGTCCTTCCCCAGAGTCAGGCTTGCATACTTCAGCTCAGGTCTTCAATACTTAAAATGTAATTATTTCTGTTTTACTTTAAAGATACCATCACTTCACTACTCTCATATTTGAAACGTTGCACCAAGCTGCAACTGCCCCTTTCCAGTGCCTCCTGAGCTAAATAGGAAGAAAATTGCTATCCTCTTCACTTCAAGTCATATTTTCCTTTGATTTACTAATCCATTTTGTTTTATCAGCTACCTGGGCCCCCATTTCAAACCATTTTTACAAAGTAATTGTCTTCAGAGAGAAAAATGTGTTTTACAAATTCTAAGCCTTTCACAGAAATAGGGAAAAATTAAATTGGATAGGGTAGTCATGATTTTTGTCTAGAAAAACATAAAGATTGTTGCTGCTCAGAGGATCAGTGATCGCAAACAAAAATGAAATCCTATGCTGAAGAAAGCTATAGTTTCAGAGCACCAATAAAAATCAAGGACCTAAATTAATTTCTGAAAAATTAACCATCCCCAACCACTTACTGTACACAATACAGTGGAAGCCATAATTCCTTAAGCTGCTGTAGTTCAGTAATGTAGTTGTCTGTATAAAAAAAGTACGCTAATATGAAACAAAACTGCTCAGCTGTTTGAAGGCAAATAATGTAATACTGCTCCTTACTTATAAAACAACATTCCTAACTAAATAAACTGACCCTTATCTCATGAGAATTCCAACAAGCAAGGTGATTTTTTTAGATGAGGCCAGCCAGTGATGATGTTTTCTTAGCATTATCTTACCCTTTCTCACTGAACAGTGAAGTCAGAGATGATCGTTTTCTCCACTGGTGTTTGTATTGATCAAATTAAATTCTTCAGTACACCTTATTATGTACACGAGTACTTCTGCTTTATCTGTATGTGGAGTTTGTCCTTCTTACAGAATTACTGCACAGGGGCTCTACGAGGAGGATAAGCAGCAATAATGGAGCTTGCGTTTTTTCCTATACAATGAACTTCAGCCAAAATTGTGATGGGAGTCGGTAATCAGGCAACAAGCCACCCTTTCACAGCCTGCACAGCACATGGCAGTGGCCCTATTCAAAGAGAAATTTGAAGAGTCTGGGCAGCTGAAAAACCCAAAGAGGAAGAGGTGTTTCTGACAGGCTTTGCCTCTGCTGGGATTGAAATGCATATATTCTGATGGCAACGCAAGTCAGAGTGACAGTGTGCTGACCTCCAAAGGAGTTGATTCCTACAAAGCTTTGGGTGGCCAAAATCATTTTACTGAGTTGGATATAATACAGGGTTAAGTTCTCCATAGGATTTACCTAAACAGCTAAAGAGGTTATATTTTGTAGTACGAATATATGTATTACAAGCAAAGTATAGCCTTTGAAATAGTTCTGGGCAAAATATCAATATAACTTATTATGGGGCAAATACCTCTTATGGGGACAATTCAGTGAAGGATCATATCAGGCATCTTTGCAGCAAGCTCATATTCCTCCTTCTCTGACTTTCTGACACTCCCGTACACCCTTCTAAACCTACTCACTCTCATTCTACCCATATGCGTCTACCATAATATGATTAACTTTCACCTGAGCGTATATATCAGAAGCAATCCTAAATCAGTGGTAGATTACATCCCTGAGCAAATATTTGCTCCATTAACTCTGGTACGGATTGGAAGTGCTTGGGCATCAAGAGTCACACTATTTTTGAGAGAAAGGGCTTTTTCAGTCCTTTAAAGGTCAAACTCAGTCTGACAGTGGAGAACACGAATTCCAAAGTTTGCAGAGAGCGCTCCCAATTTCCTGACCTTTGAATCTGCGAGCTGTTCGAGTACCACAGCTGATCTCAGTTTTACTTGCAGCGTGTAGGGAGAGATGCGGGTTTCACCTATTGTTTTAAGGGGAGGGTATTGTACCTGACTCCATCCCACTTACAGAATAACACACACTCATCTGTTTTGAGCCAAAATTCATGAGTAACCCCGCCAGGTGCCTATCAGTTGTAGTGCCACTGCCCACATTGGGGTAACTCTGGGTTTTGAAAATGGAATTATAAAATAGTTCATCAGAATATAAAACCCTGTTCCTCCTGTGTGTTTATTAGAAAAAAAAATTGCAAGATCTGTAGACTGAAAAATGACTATACTTGTCTATTAGACATTCATTCCATATTGCATTTATTGCCTTGGCCACAGGGATGTGTAGCTGCTAAACCAGTTGGCACATTCAGCTTGTTGGGCTGATTGATACCTCTTTTCAGAAAACGCATAGTGAATTATGCTTGCAATGTACTGTAATTTTATCGCTGCTTTGGTGAGGTAGTTAAACATTTGTTTAATACCTATTCATGCCAAAATGCTACAGAATAGCTTTTAAAAGGCTATAAAATATATAATACAATTTAGGACTGCTATCATACCTTTTGTTTACTATTCATGCGCACATTATTTTGAGTTCTTCCTTTTAGAACACAGCAGTCCTTTCATCTTTCTTATTTTCCTGTTCTAATGAATCAGATCCATATGATTGCCTGTGCAGAGACAAGGATTTGTGCATTTGTGTTTCTTTGAAAGTGATCAGGTCAAAAACATCATGAAGAGCTTTTGTAACCTATTAAAGGTAATTTTTACAATATAAAACTGGGGAATAGGTTGTTATTTTACAGGTTTCACTCACGTAAATTTCTTTCTAACACTGTGGGTTATGAAAATGAACTTCTTACAGATCATGCATTAATATGCATGTTTATATTCGTTTATAATATCCTGATAAAGCAGAGGTGAAAGTTACACTTTCAAATATTCCTCAACAGTATTCAAGGACAGGCTGTACAAATTGGAACAAATATTTATGTTAAAACTGCAATGCGTAAGGATAAAATGAATTCCATTCATCTGTGAACTCACAATAAAGATGGATCATGTATAGAAGTGCCTCATACAGAAAGTGAATAAATTAAAAGCTATAATGGGAATACTGTGAACTCGTATGACTCTGCTGTAAAATATTTATGATAAAGTTATATTTTTAGCATTTTATTGGACTTTAAAGACCAATTTAAAGTTTGTCTAAAATTTTCTCTCCATGTTTTAAGACATGAGCTCTGGGTAGAGAAGATATAATCTCAACTGTTGGAATAAATTTAGTTTCCATGCTAAAGATCCACCTTTATTAAACCGCAGGCCTACCAAATCAATTCAACTGACAAAATAGAAGGAAGGCATTATACCATACATATATTTATGTTTGCAGGTATGTATGTGTATAGGTACTTATATACACATGGTTATTAGCTCTTTTGAATAACAAAATATGAAAGGCTGGTATTGTTGATATGGAAAGAGCACACAGAGAGAAGAACACACAGAAACCCATGCCAGGGGCCAGGATGCCGCTGTGTGAGGCACAGGACTTCTTCCCACACAGCAACCCTCACACTGCTCTGTGAGAAGTAACTTTGCCTCAAAATGATGTTGAAGAGACGATGAGACACGTTGGCAATAAAGACAGATTAATGACATCACTTCTTCTGTTATTCACCGGCTTTTTTTTTTTTTTTGACAGGTACGACCCGATAAAACAGCTAAGGATTTTGATCTCCTTCTGTAACTTCCCCGTAAGACCTACCACCTTCTTCCTCTTCTTCTTCCCTTTCCTCTCTCTGTCTGTCACACACAAACCTGTACAGGTAGGGATCCTTCGGACATTCGCCAGCTTTACGTCATTAGCCGTGACAACCTCTGAAAAGCTCAACCAGTCGCTCACGAAAATTTTGTAAAGAGGGCCTGACTACACTATGCTGCAACAAACATTTATCTTAGCAACGCAATGCCCAGTCCTCCCAGAGGCTTTGAAGAAAGAAACCATGGGTAGATATCTAGTGAAAGAGTACGAATGGAGAGGGTCTTAGAAAGAACGTGTTCCTCTCCTCCTGCCTTAGGGAGGGTGGAAGAGGCTGGCTGTGAACGGAGAAAGGGGGATGGGGACAGTGGGAAACACTGGTCATCCCCAATGCCACATGGGGGGAACCTCCGACTCTCCAGAAATCCTCAGAAATCCTCAGAGGATTCCTCTCTCCCACAGCTGGCTATGAAGTTATAACAGAGAATCTTATCACAAAAAGCAAGAGACAGTGTGCCATCTGCACCAGCCCACGACCTGGAAGTCTAGCCCAGAGTACCAGAAAATAAATTTACTGGAGGTAGAAGGTGTTCTATTAATTCACTGTGTCATATGCGTGTATCTGAACCCATTGATTCACCCCTCTAAACCGACCCGAAGCACTGTGACACATCACCTAAAAGCAGGCACTCTGGTACATCGACCGTGATTGCAGTGGATCTCCCAAGACCCCTTTTAAAGAAGTGGTCCACAAGCTGTGATTGCAATTTGGCTGCCGTAGGAGCGTTCCTGCACTCGGGAGCATCGGCTCAGCTGTAAGTAAGGCTGCGCTCCGCACAGCTCAGCCCCAGAAACCTCTGCAGCTCTAGGGCACAGCTTGACTGATTTTAAACCAGAAATGTGCTGGCATGCAAGCCCTGTTCACGTCTGCTGCAAAAGCAGTTGATTTATTGTATGCGTTCTCCTGGCTGTGGTTTACATAAGTAAAATATGAAGAACATTCATTACCCTGAATATCCATTAGCTTTCAAGTAAAGCGTTGTTTCCTAATGCAAAAAAAGGGAAAAAACTTTTAGGAACTAAAGAAAAATATCAGGGTACTGTAAAAGTTACAGGACACTTCGTGTTTCAAATGATATGCATCAAAGAGGAATCCTCCAAAAAAATGCAAGACGGAGGTTACCTTGGAGGATGAAAGTCCTTTAAGGGCGAGTCTGCCTGGTTCAGATGGGTTCAGATGGAGCGGTTCTTCACACTGTGCTGCATAAATTTATGGCCACCGGTGGTTGCAGGCTGCTCTGCTCCTGGTGACCTCTGAGCCATGAAGCTCTGCAGGTGTCAGCTACTGCAGAGATATGATGAGAGACAGGAATTTTTAATGCTCTTTGTTTCACCGTTCTCTGGTATTTTTCCAGGATATTTTGCTTCAAATGAGTTGCTATTATAAGGATGACCCTAATTCTACAGTATCAGAATAAAACTGGTATGTAGCTCATTGCTACTGTGATTATCATATAACAATTAGAGACAAGTAAAGTTTTGCAAAACAAGGTCATTTCTATCTGCCCTACACACAGCGACACTTTTTTCTTATTATACATTGTTTCCATATAAGCCTTCATTTTTAATTTGCTAGCAAGTTCTCTGTCATCAATTATTCTCCAAGCACAGGTACCTGATGGCATGACCTGGACCAAATAATTCATTCTCAAGACATTTTGACCTTTTCTTTTTTTTTTACCCTTCTTTTTCTCTCTTTCCCGCTAAAACTCAGCCTGCATCTTCAGCAGCTGCTGGCCAATTACCCCTACTGACATTGCAAGGTGCTTATTAGGCCTCAGGTCTGGCAGTCTCTGAAGGGCTCAATTAGTTGCTCTACTCAATCTCATTTACTTCACAGCTTCTCTAAGCAGGAGCATCCAAATGTAAAACTTCTCAGGGCATAATAAGTAGTAGCTGTTGATTTTTCAGAAGAATTTGTCAAGATCAACTCTGAGAAGAGCATCTGGTTCCCAAATGTTTCTAATGATAATAGCTCGATAGTTCAGCTTCCTTTTCCAAGTACCAAGAAAACAAGAAGCTTCATTTCCTACTTGCAGGGCTGCAATTATTTTGGTGTGTGAGAAGGTACAAGATCCTGCTGAAGCTTTTCCAGCAGTGGAGGCATTTGTGTCTCTCACGGCTGTGGGTTTGCCAGTGTCTAATTAGCTACACGCTCACAGTTGCCATTCCCTTCATCCAGGCACTCGCAGATTCTCCCTTCTCTCCTCGACTGCTTACTTTTACAAAGCTGGTCAGAATTTAATTATTTTTGAAACCTCTGTCCACCTATCAAATTTGGATTGCAATTAGTCAGTGAATTCAAATGTTACCAAAGGGGAAGAAAAAGAGGCCGACAATGTAATCACGCAACTCTTGTTTTCACTGGCAATCAGGTTAAAAACCTTAAAGAAAAATCATGGAATTGGGAAAGCACGTGTTAGTAAAAGTGGAATAAATGCCTGATAGCTAATTGGTGTGCAAAGATAAATTTGCTATCAGAAGCCAAATACTACAAAGCCCAGTGCTAACTGCATTCCTAGCCTTTGAAATTCCCATTCCTTTGGTCTACTGCAAGACAGCTGAAGATGCTTCAAACCCACTCTTGAGTTATGCAAATGATATGATTAATGCTCCAATAGTTTCTAAAACAGATAAAAAAAGACACAGGTAATAATGACTGATACCTGTCTCCATGTAGGTATTATCTCGCTAACAGTAATTTGGCTATAGCAGGTCATGTTCTTCGATTGTTTGTTGCTTTCACTATTTGATCATGAAAAACTGCACAATTCCCCCAGAAGTTTTAAATCAAAATTTCTTGACTGCTCATAAATATTCAAAGATGGAAATGTCAAGTGGCTTTTTAAGAGAAGAATATAATGGTACCTTTAAAGATATTCTATACACATATATGTAAAGATAATATATGTAAAGATACAATATTCATCTATATATATTTTGTGTGCATGCATACATACATACATATCTTTTTACAGTTCTTATTACCCAGGGGGAATGGCGGAATGTGCAATCAACATCGCAATGCTAGTCATGGATCAAACTCCCGCATCCAGGCCTATGCATCACACACGGGCCGAAATCTGTATTATTTATGGAGCCAAGGTACATTACATGATATAAGGAAGGGATTTAAGACTCAGATGCTCTAAGTATTGAGGAAACAGAACTGCTTAAATTCTCATTTATAAGCGTGAAGGAGTGTTATTAAATGCTGTTCAGATAAATTATATGAGCATGGTGGATTTTGGGGGACCCGTTGCAAGAAGCTTGCACTGACTGCTAAATTAACATTGTCTATAAATATTTTTTTTCTGAGTGATTTGCTATGATATAAAATAACAGTAATCACATCATAGATTGTGTTCAGTTATAGATATATTCGAAGTGCTAGTAATGGCTTACGCTTGGTATCGTTGTTACAGTAAATTACAGGCACTTTGTAAAATCCATCATCCTTTCTAATATCTGGGAATACAATAGTATGTAAATCAATTAAGGAATTATCTAAGCAAACATTTTTCCATCTCCCCTCAGAAGAACGCAACATTGCCTATTTTTTCCCTTTTCCTGAAATAGTACATTGTACTTTTCAAACTTGCTTCCAAGTCTGGAGAAAGGTGAGCTTAGGCAGGCTTCAGCTCTGATTATTCTTCTGCAAAAAGATAGTTCAGTATCACCTTTTATGTAATATGAATTATGGGTTCAAAAAATTCAATTTGCAGCTATCTTCATCAAATAACGGGAACCATCTGGTCTGATTGGTATGGAAATCAAACCTAATTGATCCTGCCATTTTCGAGCCTTTTACAGAACATGAAAATAGACAAGATAATATTATGCTTTCTAGAGTTAATCAGAACTGTATTTCAAATTACTCAGTGGTAGGTTATTGAAAATGTTGGCATTATATTTTACACAGTTAAAGAATCTAGATTCAGAAAGCCCAAAGAAATTCTGTTTCTCAGTTAATGGAGTCTGTTGCCAAAGGGTGACCAAATAACTCTAAAGGAGATTAAAAATAAAACGACTATGCATGTTTTTCTCTCCAGGTACTTTCTCTACAGGTCTTTTCCTCTCCATCTCCCTCTTTGCCCAGATCTCTTCCATATCTTCTCGATCAATAGCTCTTCACTGAGATCAGAAGAGAGATTTGCTGTCCCCACATAAAAACCTTCTGACGGTGAGAGATAGCATCCAAAACCAGAAGTCGGCCTGTGAAGATCACAATGGAGCTTTAGGGCTGCAGATTGCTGTCTCCTTGGGGAAATGACCACTCTGTAAATCCTACTCTGGGAAAGGAGAGCACAGTGTGCCTCTGCTCTGCCTGAGCTTCATCACATCAACACAACACCTGAAATGAATCAACCAGTAGAAGTTCTAGGAAAGAAATATATTTAAGTTGGAATAATAATTCCAGAAAGAGAAAGAGGTTTATGGTTGTATAAAAGTTCCCATATCCTGTTAAGAAGCGGTACCCATGGATAAAGCTATAGATTTCACGTACGTGAGAAAATGTTCCTTTTTCCTGGATGGCCTGTATTTTTAAGAAGGTAAATCATATCAGAAATGGTAGGCTACCTTACTCAGGAGAAACTGGGAAATCACTGCTTTGAGACTGGTTACTGCACATAATATCATTTCTCTCTTTGATAATTAAGCAGGTAGCGGTGTTAATCCTAAAACCTTCATATATATACTCAAGATGAGAAATTAAAAAAATCTAACATTTCATCATGCCTCTTCATCTGCTGAAGAACGGCATTTGGGCAGAAGACCCAGGTCAGAATGGGGCAAATTACTACATATTTATGATTGTCAGCACATTGTTGTGATGAGTGTCTGAAATCCAGGCAAGATTTTTTCTTTACATTGTCTTTTGTTCCTGAAACCAATTTTTCTCACTTTGACCAGTTAACAATTTTAAAGATATCTGGACACACATACCTAGCTCCCCAAACTATAGAAGGTATTTTCTAATGTTATTCATGCAAGAATGTGACTTGCATTTTACCTTTGGCATTGCTTACAACAACTCCTAGTTATTTTAATAAGCTTGCTATGACACTACAGAAGTTCATTCATCAGTAATCTGCAGAGTTTGGGAAAAACACTGCATTTCAACATTGCACATAAATGAAAGAATATATAACCATGAAAAGCTAATAGTCCTCAAAAGTTGAACAAGTCATCCTGATTTTTAAAAGTAGGAATGTATGGAGGCCTTAAACTCTTTCAGGCAGTCCATATGAAGATTCCAGATTGTTGACATTTCTGCAAGTGCAAAAATATTTCAAAAATGTATCATTTCAAATACCTAGCGTGCCCTTGAAGGCTTTGTGCGGAACTAATGACTTTAAAAAAAAAAAGATTTAGTCATTATTAGTCAATCAAGGAATCAATAACATGTTTTGAGAGAAGTTATAATACAATGGCAAACCAGATTCTGAAAGTTGAAGATGGGAATTTAGTGTCAAATTCAAAATGCAGGTGGAAGACAAGAGATAACCACACAAATGTCTGTATTCTAAAATCTTTCCTGAATTCAGTTGACATCTGAGCAATTTAAATGTCATGTAGCCAGGTAGTTAGTGTTTGTAACCAATCATAATAAGTGATACTTTATGTTTCTTCAGTTTTGGAAAATATTTATTTTACTGGTAACTAGAAATTCCTTGATTTTGTCATTTCAAGGCAGTCCGGAACATCTAAATACGGCTTATACTTGCAACTCCTATTTGGCTTAGGAAATACCGTGATACTCAGATGGTACTTGTTTAAAAAAAAAAAAAAAAAAGGAAACATCGATTACAAAAAATTAATAGTGGTAATCTCCACAGCAAAAAGTATGGGCAGAGGTACTAAAATGCTTATATTCAAGTATTTTTATACATTGCAAAATAATTTGTGAAACTTGTGATATTGGACATATTTGCTTTTGGGATACCATTGTATAGGCCATTGGGTCTGAATGTTACAAAAATGTCATTAATACATTGTCCATTTCTTTTGTCATGAAGAACAGAGAGTTTAGAGTTTATCAAGCATTTAGACTCAAAGATATATATTTTTTAACATTAGAAGGAAGCACTGAAAAGCCTTCAGTTAAAGATTTGTGTTTTCTGTATCCCCACAAACAGACGTGTAAGGGGAAATATTCCTCATACACTTAAGCACAGCTTACCCCAGATTTGCAGCTCACTTAAGGAATCTCACTGAAGGTAATCAGATTTCATGTTTGAACAACAGGTCAGGGGACCAGACCTTAAAACTGCATAGTTTTTTTAAAAAATATGCAAAAAAAGATAATTTCTGAAACCCAAGATACCTCTGGGGAAAAAAAATGAATTGGGGATTCAGATGCAATGTTTGCTGCTCTAAAATGGAAAAAAGACACGATGTATTTATACAAAACTTAAAAAGACATTTTTCAGCCAACATCAGCACCATTGTAAAATTCATAATAGTTTTGCAACTAAAATGATGCAGATTTGCTTCTGCAGCTCTGATTACCCAGTATGTGTACTGGATTGCATGTCTGGTTTTCTTAAATGGCTAAAGTGACAATGGAGTGCCTCACAGCTACAGCTATGCCCAAACTGCTAAGAATAATTAATTGACAGAAAATCTTAGGATAATGTGTCCTAATGAATAAGGAACAAGGAAAATACCTCAATGAGAAGCCAGTCTTGAATTATTAAGTCAGACTTGATAGAAAATATCCACCAAATAACATATTCTTTTTCCCCAGCTGGTGAAGAAAAAAAACTGTACATGTAAAAAACTAATGTGAACCAAGCTAAAATAATTTTTAAAATCCTACTAGAGAAGAAAGGACTGTGTGTGATTTTCCCTTAGTGTCTCTTCTGGATATCTACAGCATTCAAATCAGTAAACCTCTTGTTCCAGTTGTTGGTCAGGTTTAGACACCACTTAAGTCGTTTCAACTCCTTCTCTTTGAGTTCAAGAGATGATCAGAGTAATGATTTAAGCTCCTCTTTGGCTTGAGAAAAATGTAATGGTTTGAAATGAATATCCACCTGGGTTTTGGCCAGTTCTCTGACTGAATGTCTTTGTGCATATCTAATCCCATACAGAATGTCTTTGTGTTCTCCAAGGAAAATCATCTCATATAGTCCTGGTAAACTTCCCACTTTTAAATTATGTCATCATTTCAATGACCAATCAGCTGATTTAAAAGAAATGTCAAACTGGAAATAAGACTGTGCTGTTATAGAAAGACAAACACAGGAAATTCAGGGTCCAGTGCTGGTCTTCATCTGCATTTCAGCGATGTTCATTTAATGCATATTCTTGAAAAAGAACAAGGGTAAGCATAATTGAGAAAATACACTAAAAGCAGCCCTGTGCTTTGGACAGCACTTAACTTTGTTATTTGATCTATATTTAAATAAAAAAATAGAGGTGAATGTCTAAAAGGTATATAATGATAAAATGACTAATTTACAAAGTAATAATAATGAGAGAAGGAGGTTTGGTAGTGGGACTTTACCCTCTTTTCCCCTCCTGATCAGGATGATGTTAAAATCATACAATGGTTGACAAATATAACGTATTAAAACAAACATGATTGAACTACCTCCAAGCTAAAACATTCAAAAATCTTTCCCTCCTTCCCTCCAGCATAAATCTTGATTAAAATTCAGAAGTTTCTCTTGTGCCATTTTTTGAAGAGAAAGAAAGTAAATAGTGCTGCTCTATATTAATTAGTGACCTAGAACTCTGCTGACTGGGGAAACTGGCCTGATTTCTGGAAAGTATAAGGTCATTTACTTGATATTATTAGTTTCCAATTCCATTTGTGTCCATCTCTGTCAGTCAACCTGGATTTTCAACGGAGCTTTAAAAAAATGAACTAACCAAAAAAAAACTTATTAAGTTATCCTTTTCAGAAAGCTGCCAACTTAAATAATGCATAACCAATTTCTGTCACCTAGCACAACTCACTGTTTTCATTCTTTCACAGATTTATGATTCTTTAGGTTCCTCTGTGTTTGGGAAACATCATGCAAAGCTCAGAAGCCCCTGATTCAATAAGAGGTTTTGAACAATATTTTGCTAACTTTTGACAAGATAGCTCAGGGCTAGATCCAATAAAAATGCATTATGCTTCTTCATTGTGAAGCTCTGAAAAATTGATTTTTATATTGGATTGGACCATTGGCTTGTTAAAGAAACTTAACTCGATAACAACACCCTTTATCCCCTTAGGAGCTATAATTCCACGTTAGGAAAACTGAAACAGTGCAGCATATATGAGGAATATTATCTAGCCTTGTGGGGCCAAGGAGTTATCTTGCAGCACAGCCTGAGTCACAGGGCTGTGCACTGGAATAAAAAAAGCAGGGCAGAGGGTTCCTCGGGGGACAGAGGAGAAGGAAAGAGATATTTTCCCATTCTAGGACAGCAGAGCTGTTCAGCAGCCACTTAGCAAGGCTAATATTCTTGTTTCCCAAAGAGGCCTATTTATAAAGCCACATTCCATTCATTATTTTCAATTGCCGGGGATACATAAAATAAATATAGACAGGGATGAACCCCTCTGATGTAGCGCACTACATCCCTCTCTTCGGTTTGGTAGTCAATATTTGTTATAGCTCTCTGCTCAGACCACTTGAGTACTCTTAATCCACTTGAAAAGGCTTGTTTGCTTTATGTTATGCTGAGATCACAATTTCATAGAACACTGTTCCTGGCCCCAACCCACACATAAATAATACAGTTTAAAAACCATAATTACGTTGTCATCATGGCTTCTCCACCTTTCTTCCAGATTAATGTGTTTTAATATAATCCCTCTACCTCTATTTTCTTGAAATCTGATTCCCTTGAAATGCACATTCCAAGTAAAGTGCAATGGTAAGCAAGAAACAGTGGGAAAACTCACGTATTTGGTATACTGAACTCAGAAGTAAGAAGACGATGAATGATTCTGTTTCCCCTTATCAATATTTTTTTAGATCAATTTTCTAATACAGTGTTCAGTGTATCTATTATCCACAAGGTATTTCTGCTGTTAAAATCACTTAGGAGTGGGCTATCCCCTTGTTTTGACATATTCATGGCACAGTGAGGAGATAACCCAACTAAAGATGGAACCCAGCTAACCCAACTAAAGATGGAAGAATAGGCTCCTGATAGTTAAATCCCTTCTCAACTTTAAAAAACACGGTATGTTTGAGCTTTCCTGGGGAGGCGAGGGGTAGACAAGGAAGAGTTGCCCTAGGCGTAAACTGCATTTACATACTTGATTTTTAGAACATGCATTTTAAGATGACACATGAGGCAGCAACCCACTGAATTGCATACAAAAAGGTTTTAAGTTATTTCCAGTAGTATAACTATCAAACATACCACAACACAAGAAATTCTGCCTCTCAGTTTTAAATACAGTTTTAAATAATTTTCAAATGACTAAAGCCCAGAAAATGTCTTTGTACTGGAGCAATGCAGCAGGCTAAATGGCAGACCACAGGAGGATCACAGTTTGGCAAAGAGTCTCCTGCCTCCATCACTATTCCCTATGATACAGAAAGAGAAGGAAATCACCCTGCCTGCCTGACTGCCAGGGATGCTGCAGCTTTTCCTGGCTGGCTGGTCTGCTATATATGGCTCTTAATGCAATGACTGTCAGGCAGGATAGGTCCGAGCAAGGAAGAGAGGGCACAGACGTGCCTCTTTCTCCAGCACCTGGTTGCCACTGAGAAGAGTATGGATAGGACACGCTTTGCCCCGCAGGGAAGAAGAGAGCAACAAGAGCTGGATGCCTCATGCATGTGAATATGGCTGCTGCCGCTCCTGTGCAGCTGCCCTGCCCAAAAGCCAAGGCATTCCATGGAAAACAAAACCCCCAAAAAATCAAGCAAGTCTTGTATACGCAGATGCAAACACTTGCAAATTTGAATGACTGAAATTGGTGATGCCAGATTCAGTGGAACAATATCAGTTGTTCCAATTTTATTCGGATCTGATCTGCTTTGCGTGCACTCTGTATTTTGAATATGTAGGGAATGCATTACGCCACTATGCTGTACGTAAACTCACACAGACCGTGCAAGGCAGGAGCACAGTATTGTCTTTGAAGAAATTAAACTGTCATTAGAGTTAATTTTAAACTCATATACTAAAATGAATTTGTATTTTATGGTAAATTAAGAGAAAGAGTTTCTATTTCTTTTGAGACTGGTGGTGATCTTTCTCAAATTCAGTTGCCGCAGAAACACTATTTCATGTTCAGCACAATTCCATCAGATATACTATACTTGGGTATAATAGCTGGCAGCATGTGAGGAAACAACCCATGAATCTTTAGTAAATTAGGTTTACCCTTTTTCTCAGAGCTACATGGATCTTGCCTGCCCTCAGCTGGATTTATGGAGGGTTCATTGAAAAGCGGTGGTGAGAAATATATTTGAAAACCAACAATATATCATGTTATATAAGAAGTAATCAGTTCAACTTGGCCAATGATATTATGTTATAACTAACAGAGAACAGGGTCCGTCAGGGATTTCTGAGGGGGGAAAAAAGAAGCAATAGGAGAAAGAATGAAAATGAAGAAAGGTCAAATAAAACATGAGACTAAACAACCCAGTGAAAGAATGGGCTTTCTGGCCTTAACTGCGCATAGGACAAAAAATACCGTTAGCTCAATAGAGTCAAATACCATCTCTTTTGTTGTCTTCCAGATATATGAGGTCTCCTTCAGCCCCTGAGAAGTAAAAGGAAAATCTCTATAGAAATAACAGGGCACTTTGCGAAGCAGCAGTGATCAGAGGCAATCTGCTGAAAAGTACATTCCCTGGGCAGAACTCAGAAAAGTAATCACAGAATATATACTTTTCTGGGTTAAATATGTTTCTAAAAAGATCTGAAAATAAACAGATAAAAAGCACGGTTAAACTGTAGTGATAATTGTCCGTTTTGTTAATGAAAAATACCAGCTGCTGAGATGGTCAAATTTGATATTTAAAAATAAAGAAGTCAGGCTAGTACTCCTTAAATCTTCCCTCCTTCCCGTATCTCCGTTCCTCGTTATCCTATGAAAAAGTCATTTGTTGATGAAGAGTGGAATTAGGAGAGGAAAACAATTAATAAATCCAAAGCCAGTTATAGATTTATCAACTCCTTTTAGATTACTCACCTTCCGTCCCCATTATTAGTATGCTTCTGAAATCACTCTCCAACCCATGTAAAAGATGATGCGTTGCTGTTACTAAGTCTCACGCTGATGTTTTCTAGTGGAATAAAGTGCTTCATGAATCAGAGGACTGAGCTCAATGACTTTGGAGTTCCTATATCCTTGAAACCTTTTTCAGTGATTTCGGATGTTGATCCGAAGGTGTGATGAAAGGTCAGACTGCTATGTCAACAAATAATGAAATGATGAAAAATGTAATTTTGTCATTAAATTAATAATTCCACTCTCTGTCCCCTCTTCTTTCCCCTCCTGTCCATCTGAGCTGAAAGAGCCAATGATGTCCTCATAACCCTGTCTTTCCCCCGCAATATTTGGAAATATAAACGCTTTCTGCAGCTTATCTTAGGCACCAATACCTGCTCGCTTTCACAGCCCCCATGATGTTTCATCACTACATCTCCTCACTGTTCCCCAAGGCATGAATGACGCATCGCATGTCAGGTAAGCAAGAATGACATTTAAGAACTCCCTAGGTCCATCAGAAAGGCATCAAGCTGGCTGACTTAAAAATAAAGAGAATCACATGCTATTAAAGTCTTTGTTACTTTAAAGCTCAAACAGCTTAATTTATCTCTGAGTATACTCTTACGGAGAAGCTCAAAAAGAGCAGCAGAATATAACTAAGAACTACCATACAAGTGATGCCAGTATGCTTCTATATTTCAACATTAGATATTGTGGGGGCCATCAGGAAAGGTTTTATCCCGTGAAATTACATTTAAATAATCTCTTATACTTCCAGAGGTTATACTGTCATCAGGATTCCAAAATTTTCGTTGAACAGAACCATGCTTTTAATTTTTCTGCTTTCCTTCAAGGACAAGATTAAGATTTTTTTTTTTCTGCTTGTGTAAATTCCGTGATATCTACACTATCAATATTAATAGGTATTTTTCTGACATTCAGTTGGAGATGTTCAGGAAAATGTTACGAATTAGATTTCAATTATGAGAACAACAATTGCAACACACTCAAGAAATCTTTTAAATTAGCAAATCTTTCCTCTGAATGTGCTTTTTCTAACCCTGTTCTCTCAAAAAAAAAAGAGCATCCAGACTACCTGATGGTCTTCTTAAAATAGCAGAATATGAAGCCAAAGTTAAGAAACTTTCACAGCCCAGCCTGATTGATTCTTCTCATGTCAGCCATAAAATTTCATTGATGGAGACCTTTGAAGACCATGAGGACCCCATTAGAACAAAATCACAGGTACTTCTTCCCATAAAAAAAAGCATCATTGTTGCCACACAAAGAAGTACAGGTGCAACGTTGCCAGAGGGGTGTTTAGTTGTTTAAAATAAGCACAAAACGTTATGTAAGTTCAGACTATTGTCTACATATGGACTGTTGTCTGTATATGGACATTACATATGGCTCTCAAGCCAAGAGGCACGCACAGGGACAGAATGTAGGAACAAGGACAAATCCATGCTCAAGTTTCTTCTCAGAGGTGGTCAGCTGGCATTTTCCTTTGAGAAGTCAATAGAGGCAAACGCAAAACCAACATGGATGAGTCACTTGATGCGAGTTCAGAATCCCCATAGGACAGCTGCACGTGGCCTCTAGTGACTGGAGGTGAACTATCCCTCCAAGACTCATTTGCAGAGATCAATTAACCCCTAGGTCCACAAATGCAGAAATTATCACCGATTGAAAGATTTTACAGGTAAGCAGTATAAAAATCAGAGACATTGATAAACCCAGGCCTGGTGAGCTTTGCCTACCCTTCTGCTAAACTTAAGTGCTGGTGGGAGCCTAGAATGTCCTGTTCCTCAGTATGTCTGCTAACTAAGAGGTCTATAGTACCCTAAAGTTAATTTTTTCCTTCATTCTTTAATTAGTTAATGTTTGGAAAGCACTTTGAAGATGCAAAGCTGCATTTAAGTGCAATGGATTATTTATTATTATACCCTCAGCTCCTTGACTTTGATTCGCTGAGGATAAGGGTATGATCTTCCTAATTTTCAAACATGTCTAGTATTTATATCCTTAACATGTTGCATTCAAGGTATTTGTGTGAACCAAACCAATATTGAAATATCTGAACACTACGATGATGTGATCTTACTGATGTCTTTAAATGAAAATGGAGCAGCAAGTACTTTGCTTTTATGTTGCATCATCAGCTGAAGAGAGAAAGCTTCACTTAATTTCTGTGGCAATTCATTTCCTACCAAATGCAATGCCATCACCACAGAAGCATTAAATGCTTCACAGCAAGTTCTAGTGAAGCAGCTTTGATTACATTCGAATTACTCTTTAGTGTCTCGCACTATATCAGTGAAAGTCAGTTTAATACCAACAAAGCCATACAATATGTATGACCTATACTTGCACTGTTTGGGATAACTTGTTTGCTGAGTGTTGCAGAAAGTGACATTGCAGGAAATAATTACCGAGCTTAAATACATACAAAAATCCATTGGAAACAATTGAATTCTTGATGCCTAGGCTTGTGCGATTGTTTTTGCTATTGGGAGCCTTGTGGAACACTGTGTTAGAGGAGTTAGTGATCTTGGACAAGCCGTGTCTGATCTGTTGTCCCTTGTACTTAGGGTTTAAGAAGCCCATAAGTTAGCATGAGTAGCTGCTGTAAGGGAACCTGCTGGAGTGCCCCATGCCAGCCCCTGCTGCATGTTAGTGGGTGTTATGACACAGATAACACCCCGTCTGTCAGGAGAAGATATATGGGTTTGTTTATCAGAAAAGACAAAAGGCACCACAGCATGGGAGGGAGGAGGAATCCTTCCATGGTTGGTACCCGTGTACCGTGCCATGGGAAAATCCATCCAGGACCTGTCTGATGCTGCATGAAAGCAGGGTTCCCAGCATCTCAAGAGATGAAATATTTACTTTCTATCTGTATTCCTCTTTTTAGTCTGTTTTATTAAAACAGCTATTTTATTAAGCCATTTGTGGCTCGGCCTTTCTCATAGAGATCCAGAAAGAATCATCTCACTACCCCCAACACCTGTGCAGAACAGTTATATCTTTCTTTTTGTGACATATCATTATTATGCAACAATATTATGGTTTATGGTGTGCCACCCTAAGCCAAAAGATTATTCATAGAATCATAGAGTAGTTTGGGTTGTAAGGTCATTTGGAAGATGACCTTTAAAGGTCATCTAGTCCAACTTCCCCTGCAATGAGCAGGGACATCTTCAACTAGATCAGGTTGCTCAGAGCCCCGTCCAACCTGGCCTTGAATGTTTCCAGGGATGGCGCATCTACCACCTCTCTGGGCAACCTTTGCCAGTGTTTCACCATCCTCATTGCAAAAGGCAAATATCTAATCTACATTTTCCCTCTTCCAGTTTAGAACAGTTACCCCTCGTAACTACACTCCCTCTTTCCTGTAGCCATCTTTCCTCCCCATCTTTCCTGTAGCCCCCCTTTAGGTACTGGAAGGCTGCTATAAGGTCTTCCCAGAGCCTTCTCTTCTCCAGGCTGAACAACCCCAGCTCTCTCAGCCTGTCCTCACAGCAGAGGTGCTCCACCTCTCTGATCATTTTTGTGGCCCTCCTTTGGACCCGCTCCAACAGGTCCATGTGCTTCCTGGGCTGAGGGCTCCAGAGTTGGATGCAGTATTATAAGGCATAAATATTATCAAATAATATTTATCTGTGCAGGCGGGAGGTCTGCACAGCTATGTGAAGTCACTATGGCCATGTTAAGTCCACATAGCCTCCAGACATCTACAGGACAGCACCAGTACCTCTTGTCAGTACTACAGCCCTCACATGGGGGTCACAGAGTGTTATAAGAGCCAGTACCTCCTAGGAACAGTGTAGCTTTGCTCACTGGGACCCCACGCCTCAATTCTCCTCAAATCCTTTGCTTTTTTTCATGCCTTTTCCTTCCAACAAGTTCCAACTTCTGCCATTTAGCCTTCTGCATTGCGTGATCCTATGCCTCTTGGACCAAAGTCATTGTCTTTCTGCAGCCTTCCTTCTGCACGCTCCACTGCCCACCAGACTTTCCTTCTCTAGTCTACATCTTCTGTGGTGCTCTTCAGCATCGGCAGCCCGGCAGTGACCAGTTCCAAGTTAGACACCCTCCTTAGGGCTATTCATGCTGCAGAGTTTCCAATCTCATTGCAAACAACACAGGTGTTATTCTTACAGCTTTTTAGCCGACTTCAGTAGGATTTTTTAGGAGATTACACTCACAGTATGCTGTGTGGTTCCAGAACATAAAAAAGTCTATCCCAAGAAGAAACATTTCTCAGGTTTAGCTCAGTGCCATTACATTAGTGTCAGATGAACACAAATGCATGGTTCCTTTAGTATAAATTAACACTCTAATATGATATTTAAACAGATACTAGTATGTTTAAATCTTCAAATAAATTTAAGAAATGCAAACCTACTCTAGCAAATGAAGGTTACTTCATATTTGAAAAGTCTTGGAAAATTAATCACAGCAAGAACATAAATGATGAGGAAGTACTGTGGTTATATTCAGATGTAAATTTGGAAAAGTTGTTAAAATTATTGACCAGAAATGGTCAAATCACAGCAGTCACATTTGATATTAGTCAGAATAACAGCGTTAATGAGAAGGATACTGGTTTTGAAATATGACATTTTGCTGCACTTATATACTCATAAAACAGAATCATATTTGACTGATTTGAAAATATTCCGTCATAAAGAGAGGGCCATAACTGATGGATGTCATGACCACCTCCAGTACTTGATTATTGTGGCTAGGTCAAGGCTCATTAAAAGTCTGATACAATTTTCCACTCTTTTGCATTAATCATGCAGAATTACTTTCCCTTTTTTTTTTTCCTCTTGGCTTTCATATAGTTCTGTTCCGTCACGTTTGCTGCAGATGCATCATAATTTCATGAGTAGTTCCAATGGCATAAGGGGGATCACTACCCAGCAGGAAACAAGATTTCAGAGCTTAGCGCAAAGAAAAAAAATGTTGTTTAGACTATGTTTACTATGAAGTATTTAAACATAATAGTATTGACCAAAAATCCACCAAGGAATAAACTATTTTGTAACTCCTACCTCCCTTCATACTGATAGAATGGTATTCTATCGAGGAAGGTGATTCTCCCCCTCTACTCTGCTCTCGTGAGACCCCATCTGGAGTACTGCATCCAGTTCTGGAGTCCCTACTACAAGAAAGATATGGACATGCTGGAACGTGTCCAGAGGAGGGCCACGAGGATGATCAGAGGGCTGGAGTACCTCTCCTACAAAGACAGACTGAGAGAGTTGGGGTTGTTCAGTCTGGAAAAAAGAAGGCTCCAAGGAGACCTTATTGTGGCCTACCAGTATCTTAAGGGGGCCTACAAGAAAGCTGGTGAGGGACTTTTTAGGAAGCCAGGTAATGGTAGGACTAGGGGGAATGGATTAAAACTAGAGATGGGTTGTTTCAGAATGGACATTAGGAAGAAGTTCTTCACCATGAGGGTGGTGAGACACTGGAACAGGTTGCCCAGAGAAGTTGCGGATGCCCCATCCCTGAAAGTTTTTAAGGCCAGGCTGGATGGGGCTATCAGCAATCTGATCTAGTGGGAGGTGTCCCTGCCCATGGCAGGGGAGTTGGAAGTAGATGATCTTTAAGGTCGCTTCCAACCCTGACAATTCTATGATTCTGTTTTGGCATTACAATGTATACTGGGCCTGCAGGGCTTCCAAAGTATCAATCTTCTTTCCTCAAATCTCTTGTATTGTTGTCAAACCTGAATTTTAATCTTAGAATCTAGAAGATGTGTGAGTTTTAATATATTTTCTAGTTTATTTGCTCATTGCATATTGATTTGAAGTAATGAGGCATAATACACCCATACCACAAAAGCACCACACTTTTCAATAAATGACATATCAACTGCTACCAAAATTATTGGTACTGTTGTTAGCACTGCATCATGGTGTTCAGAATGCTTATTTTGTGCCTCACTGGACTCCCTTTTGCACTTTTTTCCTGTCCTATATGATGAGAAAGGAGGAGTTTCAGTCCTTGTCTTGCCTTGTCTTATCCAGGAGTTTAGTCCTGGCCTTCAGAGACAGCAGATCAGTGTACAGGTATTAGGAAGATGGGAGGAGAGACCCAAACATTCTTATGCCCACTCACAACCTCTTAGCATCACCGGACCCTTTGCCTAAATGTATTAATAGTATCTCAAGACTTGGTAGTAAAATTACAGTTTGCCACTAATTTGAAACGAGACCTTATTTGATGCTTCTAAGGGAACCATTCTCCATTGTGTTATACAAAACATAAAAAAACTGCAAAAAATGGAAAGATGGAGAGTGTAGTGACAGGACGAAGGGTAACGGTTTTAAACTGAAAGAGGGGAGATTTAGATTAGATATTAGGAAGAAATTATTTACTGTGAGGCACTGGCACAGGTTGCCCAGGGAAGCTGTGGATGTCCCATCCCTGGAAGTGTTCAAGGCCAGGCTGGACGGGGCTTTGAGCAGCCTGGTCTAGTGGGAGGTGTCCCTGCCCAGGGCAGGGGGGTTGGAACTAAATGATCTTTAAGGTCCCTTCCAACTCTAACCGTTCTATGATTCAACAGAGAAAAATGAGTGCTGAGCAATCCAGATGGCTGGATGAGGATCAGAAGATCTGGCTGGGCTCAAAATCAGATGCTTGTAGATTCCAGAGGGGAAAAAATGATGTCTTTTCATGTATACAGGTAATTGATAAATAATGAAAAACACTCTGTCAAATCAACCTTAATGTACATAACATATCTCAACAGGTGTAAATTGATTATTAGAAATTAGTTCAGCCTGACAGATTTTTTTATGCAACAGGATGAAGACTGCACAGCTGTCTTTATTTGGCTGTGTGTTTTTCTTCCTTGGAAGAAACAGAGGAGTTTTGTCTTAGAGCATGTATTCACAGTGAAACTCAGAGCAAAAAGGAGGAAGGCAGAGCTTTCTTCATCACAGAATATCCAGGTGAACCAAGCATGTAATTTAAGTTCTCTGTACCTTTGCTGTTTCTGTAGAATCCACGTGAGAAGACCAGAAAAAAGAAGATATATAATATGGCCTCTCGAGGTCTCTTCCAGCTCCCATTTCTCACGATTTCTGTGGCCTCTGTCTCTGAAATGGTAGAGGAAAGAAGAATAAGATGAAGGAGCAGTAACAATGGCATAAACTGAAATAGAAAAGAAGGGGCAGTCAGGAGAGGAGTGAGCTAGAACAGAGTTTCAGTATAAAGCTGTCACTTCAGGCTGAACCACATCAGATTTATTTAGCATTCAAATGCAAATGCAGTTGCTATAATGGCTATTGGGAAAACAGTTAATGTTTTAATAACTGCAGGACTAAACCATTAAATGATAAAGTCAATATCCCCACAGAGAGTAAATATGCATCAACAGTACATTTACTTTATCTGCTTAACAGTTCTAAGTTCTGTAATTATAGATATTAAAATTTGTTCTTTCTTTAAATCTTGTTGAAGAAGGAAACAGTTCGATATTAACTCTACATAAAGCAAGGAATTCTTAAAAAAAAAAGATAAAATAATTTGATGATATTCCAACAAGAAGAAGCAGTGGAAAAATCACCGCACACTTCAAGCAAACACAGATTATGTGCTTGGTGAGATATTCAGAATAATGAATATATGCCGACTTGTATGAGAGGCCTGCATACTTCAACTTGAACATACTTCGCTACAGCTAATGCAAATTAAGAAAGACTACCATATTTAGGGATAAAAGAAAAAAAAGCACCACTATTCTAATATGCTAAGTAAACAACAGAGGCCTGACTTCCCCTCGCAGAAGTGCCACCATACAGATTCCAGCTAAGAAAATTTTGACTTATACTGCTCTGAGACAAGAATCAGCCCCAGCTGGTCCTTGCAGAAGAAGGTAATACCATCTTCTTTGTCATACAAATACAATCTGAAATGTGGATTTTGCTGCTTCCCAGGCAACTGTTCAGGAACTGCAGTTAGGAGCAACTGCTAAGTGAAACTCTGTGGTGAACCTCAGCTCCTGTGACACTTTTTCTCTGCTGATGCCCTTTAAAAATATTAGCATAGAGGTTGAAGAGTTTTTTGCATGTGAAATATTTCTTGGCATAGTAATGTTGATGTCTATCTGATTTCTGTTTAGAGCTGCTCTCTACTGGTATTTTTAATAGTTTTCCTCCATAACTTGTAGCTTTTTTATTTTCTCTTTATTGCATGCTACTCATTCTCACTGAAGATATCTTCCTCCTTGGCCTCCTCATGCTCCATATGCTTCAGCTTTTAAAGACGTTAGACTACTCAAGTATTACTGTAATGGTATTTTAAGATTTAGCTGTATAAAAGGAAGGCATTTGGGTATTCCTGTTAAAATCCTTCTGTTTTGGCAAACTTCCATCATATACACAAAGTAGATTAAACTAGACAGAAGAGTGAAGAGAACATCAGTACAAGCTAAACCAGGCAGATGAAAAAAGGACTCATTTCAGAGATCTTCAGGAATCACTAGTGCTTTGTCTCTGCCTTAGTAGAGTCACACTGAGAGTAATGGTCACCAGCAAATGCAAATTTCAACTGCATTTACTACTTTACTATGGAGTGCTCTGATGGAGATACCCATACAACACTAAGTATCTAACATGAGGTTTTCTGGAGATTAGCTCAGTCAAATATTACCTTTGGACTTCTGTTAGATATAGAGATCTATAGACTTACTTTGAAATAAAAAAAAGAAAAGAGGATAGTAATCTAAATTGAAATGTGTTGAACCTCTGAGAACTTGTAGCCAAGAAAAAAAAAAATTGTGTGTTTCCACAGCATTTATTTATAGCTAAGGTGCCTGACAAGATGAGATTTTAAAAATTATATTGATTCCTTTCTTTACCAGCATTTCTTTGAAATGCAGTCCTTCAAAATAATGTGACTACAAAAAAACTGTCAAACATGAATTCCAAATTACCTTGGAAGTGTCACAAAAGTAAAAGGGAAATAAGAAATTTCTAAAAGCTGCATGTTGAAGACAATACCAACAAATCAATGACAGCTAAAACCAGCAACTAAAATCTTTGTGTTTTGATTTACTCAGTGGTTTTCAGACTGACGTCTGACAATGCTGTAAGATACATAACATATCATAAGAGGAAAAGCAGAGCTTTGTAGCAGAAAAGCTTCTCAGGATGTTTAAAACAAATTAAAAAAACAAACAAACAAACAAAAAACCTTACAATTTTCAATTTACAGTCTAGGTCATATAGACTAGTCATTTGAGCCAACTCTAGAATCTTGAATGTACTCATCTGCTGTAATGACTCTAGTTAGCAATACAGGAGTTTAAAATTCTCAACCATAGTCTAACTTCTGGGGTTGCTTTTCCATCAGTCAATGATATAAATTAAATTTGGAATATTAATCTGTTTTCTACCCAGCTGCTTCCCTTGCCAAAAATTCCTGCTTATTGACCAGACGGTTACTCCTTCTCTAAAATCATTTGAAGTAGATCATTAATGTTACCTGTCCAGCCAAGTTTATCTAGTGAAGACAAGCTTTCTTCCTTAGACTGAGATGGGCACTACACTCCTCAGTCAACGACGCTTTGTTACTATCCAACGCTGCTGGTGTTCTACTTCCTTAAGTAACTCAGACTCACCTCCTTACTTACTGGGAAGGCCCCGGGCTGTCACATACCTTGCAAAGGGTTTTGATCCTATTTGAAGCACAAGATACCCTGGGTGATTGGATTCTTAAAATAGACCTCTTTCCACTGCCCTCTTTCACTCAGGTGAAAAATGTTTCGTAAGCACATTTTTCTCCATATGTAGAATATCTAATGCAAACAGGCATGAGTTGGCTACAGCCGACAGGCCAGTGGTTAGAGATTCAACCAGGATATAAGAGCTGCAGCTCCACATCACTCTTTCAAGGCTTGATTAATTATTTATATAAAGTGGAAGAGATCCAACAGGAGGGAAAACAGGTGCTCAAACTAAAACACTCAATCGTTTAATGATGGGGTATTCCTGGAGGATATAGATTGCAATTCCTGAACTGAATTCAGCAGAATGGGGATTTGAATTCAGGCCAATGCTCTAATTACTAAGTTAATGCATATTCTATGAAAAGAGAAGCTTTCTTTTTTTTGTTTTATTCATATAGAGAAATTAAACATCTAATTCTATGAAAAATTTCTTTCCGAAGGACCACAAGCTGAAAGAGATTCTTATGTCTATCAGTGGGCCACTGCCCTTGGACATTTTAGATTTTTTAAAATTATTATTATTATTTCCAAAACCGCTAGCAGCAAACCCTAGTTTGGAAATCATCAACGCAGGGTTATCATAGAATCAGTTATGCAGTAATTATGTTCAGACCAAGGTGTCCTTTGCGGTCTCTCGGTTCCAAAGGGTGACAAAGGAGGCAGATCCTGGCATCCTGTACCATCAGGGTATTTGCACAATCCTGCGGGGATTATCTTGCTCTATTTGTTTGCAAATAGCTGGGGCATGGGTCTTTAGAAAATGTTTCCATTATTTTCAAGGGTGTCATATACATACAGGAGCAGCCAAATGCTCACAGCGCAGTCCAGTTGATTCCACAGTTAAGCTTAAAAGTAACACTGAGTACCTTGATTTCTCTGCCTGCAAATAGCATTTCTTTGATAACTGACTATAACTGATGTGGTGGTCACCTCATAACCATTATATCTTAAATGAATGACCAACATTATTTTAATCTGCAGCATTACTAGATTTATGCAATGTGGATATACAATGTAATTTTGAAATTCCAAAAAATCTGAGTGCCATATTTACTCTTGAAGTCATGGTTGGCAATGCCACCATCAACATGTAATTCTTTCCTTCTGGGAAAGGGACAGCTTGCTAGATACGAAATTTGTGAAAAGGAAAATAATGTCAATGACACCAGTATATTCTGACAAGAACCTAGACAACTACATGAATATCTCAGAATAAATGCCAATCATGTCAGGAAAAAGTCAAGAAATTAAAACTATAGTTGCCAGCTTTATACATTTTTTAAAATAATTGTTAATATTGCATAAATTCACTTTAAAAACAGTAATTAAAGCAGTCCCTCCCCCCAGTTAAAATAAATACACTAGATTCAGGAGAGAAAACTATTCTTTTTACATGGATCAGAAACAAGCATCTCAGACGGCTCTACTAGAGATGCTTGTTACTGATGGTGCAAGTCTTATATACATTCACAATAGCATCTCCTAGGGGAATTTGAATATGTACTCCTTCTAATTTGATATTTATACTTATATATTTACATATATTAGTTGAGTGAAAGGATCATGTACAAGAAGAGACTAACAAGTATCTGTATTTCTACACTTTCAAATTCAGTGTGTCATGATGGATAAGGCCCAGGATAAGAGTCTGAAAAGCCAGGATACCATTAAACGCTTGATCATTCTACAGTTGGATGCCAAGTTATTTTTTGTAATTCATGGTTCTGTTTCCTCATATAAAAATAAGTCAAATAATATTTGCCTTCTAACCTTCTTTATAAAAAACCTGTGTTGAAAAGTTACATGTAAGAACAAAGTAGTTTAAAGCAGACAGAGAACAGAGGAGATGAAACAGCACTGAGAAAACTGCGTTCAAGCGGGTCTCCAGGCATCCCTGACACCGCTTGTGAATGATTCCATCATTTTTCTTCCCTTCAGTGTAGTAACAAGTATTACCATTTCTTTTACATAGCTGTTGTCAAAAGATCTTTTTGTATTGATGCACAATTTCCGAGACAAACATTTAAAAGGTATATGCAGTAGCCATGAGGATGCACTCACTGAGATGTTCTTAGCAGAATCTGTTATTTCAAAAGCAGAACACTTATAAGGTAAAAATTCAAAGGGTAGCAGAGTCTGGACTGATCTGACAATATTCTGATGCCAAAGAGGAAAGTTAGATATAATTAATTTTAAAAAGAAATATTACTTGCAATATTGTATGGCGTATACAGTCTTCTGTGTTTGTCTGTGAGACAGAAACACAAGAGAGAATGCAATAATCATTTAAATAAATGAAAGATTTATAATATTATTGAGGAAGGGTCGTAGGTACTTATCACCTGCATAAGAGCAACTGAATCATAGAACCACAGAATCATAGAATACTTTAGGTTGGAAGGGACCTTTAAAGGTCATCTGGTCCAACCACCCTGCAATAAGCAGGGACATCTTCAACTAGATCAGGTTGCTCAGAGCCCCGTCCAACCTGGCCTTGAATGTTTCCAGGGATGGGGCATCTACCACCTCTCTGGGCAACCTGTGCCAGTGCTTCACCGCCCTCATTGGAAAAAATTTCTTCATTGTATCTAGTCTAAATCTTTTAGTTCAAAGCCATTACCCCTTGTCCTATCGCAAAAGTTTGTCCCTATCTTTCTTATAAGTCTCCTCAAAGTTCTAAAAGGCCGCAGTAAAGTGTCCGCAGAGCCTTCTCTTCTCCAGGCTGAACAACCCCAACTCTCTCAGCCTGTCCCCGCAGGAGAGGTGCTCCAGCCCTCTGAGCATTTTTGCGTCCCTGCTCTGGACCTGCTCCAACAGGTCCATGTCTTTCCTGTGAATGATGCTCATCAGTTTGGCATTCTAACAACATACAGACTTCATACATTTTCATCTGAATGACCTTCCTGGTTCAAAAGACCTTCTATTTGGCAAAAGTTCTACTGCTTCCCTGAGCTGTCTGCAGCTCTGTGACTCCCTCGGGCAGACACCTGACTGATTGCAGTGGTAAATACCACACTCAGTCTCTTAACAGATCTCACCATATGAATACTATATATTGTGTCAATAGCAAGGAAGGAACTGCAGAGAAATTACTGTCTACCATTTCTGCTAGGATCTCAGTAGGCTCCTTGTCCTCCCTGAAGACCAGCTCAGTCTGCCATTGCAGAACTCAGCAAACATTTTGTGGACAACATACTTTAAAAAGATACTCTTTACTTGGTGGCCAGTTCTAACTGCATAACAGAGTGCAAAAATCTGCAGCTGCAACTCAGACTTTCTCTGTGTCAAGCTCAATCACCAAAACATATACTTCCCGTTGTCATGTCATTGTCACAAGGAACATTGATACTACACACGATGACAAACACCAAGAACTGAGATATAATCAGCTACTCTCAATCATCTCTGAGGTACTTCCAGCTGGGCTTGCAGATCTTCTGTGGAATATCCGTGCTCTGTGGGCTGGGCTGAATGTCCATTGATTCCAGCAACGTTGTATCTCAGAATTCCGTCATAAGTTTATGCTTCCTCACTGAGAAAAGGCTCAGGCAAAACATTAAAACCTTATATCTTTCCTCCCCCCTGAAAACTGAAGAAAAGATTGCCTGTTCTCTCTCACTGGGTGCCCACCCAGTGTGACGAACTGCTGTGACTATAATGCACTTTCATTTGTCATCATTCGTATTTGTAACTATTGATTTTCATCACAAATGCATACTGTGTCTGTTCTTGACCTGATCACAGCTCCCAGGACCCCAATTCACATTTTTAAAGCTTTATATGTCTCATTCTTCTCCATAAAACTGCAGGACTATCATGTTTCAAAAATGAGAGAGATCCTACTTCTCAGATATGAGTTAAGCAATTAGTGTCATGCAGATCCAAATATTGCCATCTTTTGAAGAGGATTTCATGATGGGCTAAAAACTAGTTACAAATTAAAAACGGAGGTTGTGAATGTGCCACCAGCGAAACCAAGAGTTTTACATTACACGACACTTCTTTTGAGGCTGTTAATACTCTTGTGCTTCATGTTCTATATGCTTTAAGACTTTTTTCCTTTGCATTTCATATTTCATTATGGACTTCTATCCTTTATGCTTCTGAGAAGCGTTCTAAAGAGCCTATCCAATGACAATTACGGTTTGCAAATCCTCTCTTTTATAACCAAAAAAATAATAGTTGCTGTATTTTGCATTTCCCGTGAGAGTTTTAGCAATGGTCACAAATGATTATGAGTCAGTATCAGCAAACACTGGCCTCTCATAAATAACAAACAGCGCGCACACATATACTAAGCCAAAGTCAACTGTTTTTCCTGAGTGTATTGATGTCTGGGCTTTTTTGTTGGTTGACACGATGAATATGTTGTTACAGAACTTCAGATTTTATTGCACTGCTGAGGGACTACTGCACCAGGTCATTGGTGCTGTGCAAAAAAAGCTTTCACATTTATGCAGAATTAGGACCCTTTAACTAAATTCTCAATGTTTTTTTAAGATCTTTCTCAAGTTTTGCACCCCGTGTTTTTGGTCCATAGTTCCATACTTGTGTAATGTAATGACTTACTGGACTTAGACACCAGGAAAATGAAGGACTTTTTTGGACACACAATAATGCATATATAGTCGATTAGCCAGTTACACAAAAATAAATCATATTTCAAAATGAAATCCACCTCCAGCCCAGGAGAATCTGCTTGGTGTTGAAAGTATCTCAAGGCTAGCAGCCACAGAAATGTCAGACACCAGAACGCTAGTCCTCTCAGGCTGTCTCTGTAATCAATATATTGCAGGTGATTCAGTATAGTAATCAATATAAGTTGGAGGTGATTCAGAACACCTTAATTAGAGTTCTTCCTTCTTTGAAATTAAGGAGGGGCATGGAAAAGAATATTTAATTCCTCTTTTCAGTGCAGAGACAGATGATAATTCAAGCAATTGCCCAGGGAGCTGGTTGTAATCATTGCCTCTTGAATCAAGGTGGTCACTATTAGCCATGTGCATTGACAAATAAATATTCCTTGTATTGTAATATGAAACAAAGGAAGGAAAGCCCCCAGGCTGGTGTAATTTTCTGCCTGCTGAAGACATTAAGTCCATCAAGCTCACTTCTGAAAAAATTCAGAAAAGTCAAATTTTCCTGAGCAGGCTAGAGTGTTTTTTCCCATAGTACTATGGCAGACTAATAACATTCTGTCTCTCTCTCGCAGTTCTTTTCTTTTCGAACAATATGCAAAGCATATGCAAAGAAAAAATGCATTAAGGTAACAAAGTGTTCATCAGAATAAAACAGGCATTTTAAAGTATCCAAGTAACACAGGTTTATATTACTCAATTTTCCTATGAGTTTTTACATGAATCTCCTAATAAAAGCATTACAGAAATGTAGCTTTCATTTCTCCACCACCAAAAATCACTCTGAACACTCTCTAAGGTTTTAAAACATTTAAAAAGAAAATACATTATAGGTTAAAAAGTTTGAAGAGTCTAGCCTGTTCTGGTTCTTACAATGATAAAACTAAACCTCGACTACATATAAATTAAAATTAGAATCTCAGCTTTGCAATTCAATCTCATTTTAATTCTCTTGTTCTCTAAATATTCTCTAATGAGTTTAAAGTAAGTATAGGGGACACAGTCTTGGTAAAATGTGAGAAGGGATCAGGTCTAATTAATTTTTTCTGTTAAAGAGAACTGTCAGATATCAAGACTTGTTACACTACCTTACGTAGCCAGTAGTTTACGGTAAGGAGGGTAATAACGTTCTCTTATATTAGTGCTGTGAGGATAAACTAAATAATTTCTGCACCTATGTAATATTTTGTGCAGTTGTGTAATACATGGCTCTTAACATTATGATTATAGCTCTAGGAGGATTTGGCAAATATATGTACTTGTATAGTATTTTCCTAGTTCCTTTCACCCACCTCTTCATAAAGGTGGCAAACTCTAAGGAACTATGCAGTAGTTTAATGGGTTTACCACATTTGTTGTTTTAATCACGATCGAAGTGAATGTTTTAAATGTTCTATTAAGACATAAATTTTATTCATTGCTCTAAACATGGTAAAAATGAATTACAACATCCCCACAAGAAGACATCACCAAATAACTCCTGACTAATCTTTATGACTAATATTATTCACCCCTCACGTAAAGCAAGTGAAAAGTAGCCTACCTTATCCCACAACTTCTTTGATACCTTGAAAAGCGAGTAAGAAGAAGAGAGAGATTATATAGTGATACGAGAACATTTTTAGACTCATTATATTAAAATGTTTTCAAGCAAGGATCACTTGCCAGAACAATAAAGTTTACGCAAATGTAAAAGACCTCTTGAACTGAGTACAAATATGCTGGGTTTCACCACCTTTGAGAATGACACGTGTATTACCATATCATAAAGTAACCTTACTGTGGCTTCCTGGGTTGAGTTTTTCTTCTTAATACCAGGAATTCAGGTGCCTTAAAGTGGAAGAAAACTGCTTTGTCTGCACCTCCTCCTGGGCTGTAGCTGCTGTGTTGCATCCTGTAGGTCTTGATTACACCTTCTTTAGCTGGCTCATCCCCCTTACGCATTCAAAATTTAAGGGGTGGGGGAGAGAAAAAAAAAGTTTCTCTATAGATCTGTTTTACTGAAGATCCCAGAGTCAGAGAGAGTGTGATGAGTTATTCTGTTCCCCTTGTCTCATCAGCAAAATCACATGTAAGCCACATCTCCTTGAGTTTGGAAGAAGCTGGCACAGGAGATAACGAGCCGATTGACACAAAAGCAGGTGCCATCTTGAGGACAGCTCTGCATTCAGTAGAAACCTGCCTCAGTTCAGCAGAAGATCTACAATTATCGCACTTTTCTTTGCAAATTTTTTGTAAAAGCTGTTGAAAGGCAAGGAAAAAAGTATCCTCCAACAGAGTTGCAGTATCCACCACCAAAGTCCCTTGCCTGGATACAATTTCATGGCTTACTGAGTATGCAAAGTGCATTTCAATTCATAGTTCATACCATCAATATATATTATACATCAAGCTTAAAGGTAAACAACCAAAAAAAAAAGCAAGAAGAAGTCTGAATGAATATTAGGTTCTTTTATATTGTTCCTGCCTGTGGTTTGTGCAAAAATCTGCCGAATCCATGAAAAATTCTAGGCACACCAGTGACTCTGTTAATAACAGATGTTCTGGAAAGTATATCATGTTTTCTGACTAGCGAGGACATTTTTTAACTGAAAGAGGGCAAAGGGTTAAGCTCAGTCAGCCTTCTTGCCATAGGACTATACCACGGGAAGCGTGTCCGTGCCATTGGCAATGCTACAGGCGCATTTTAACATTCACGGTCAATGCTTGTAGTCAGGCATCTGGGACTTAACACGCCTGTAACAAAACAACGACAGCACATACCATCTGCTGCAGGTGTACACTTGGAAAAAAAATTGTTCTAATATACACCGACATTTCTAATATACGATATTTCTAATATACACGTACATTTCGTAAATATTCACGTCTTTAATTGAGCCCCATTTCTTCATTTCTATCTAGCACGGCAAACTACATATTTTACCTAATTTAGGCTATTTTTTTGTTATTTGAAAGGCACAACAAAAGGCCTTTAGGTCTAATTGCTCAACAGCTGTTGGCTATGTAGGGAAATCTCTCTTTTATGTAGGAAGGCCATGCAAAGCTACCTAGGTTATTCTGGTAACTCGGCGCATTTCAGCATTGCCTCATCTAAATGCACTGGATAAGATCACCGGATTACAACATGGATTTAGTTTCATCTGTGTAATTCCTGTTTGTAGCATTAGCCTCAGCATTTCCTTAGAAACTGTTACAGTTCAGAAGGATCGGGGCTGACTACTGGGTGACAGCAGCTGCAGAAATTCATATCGCAGATTAAAGGAACTCACTCAAGTGCCAGGACAGCCACGTGGGATAAGTCTGCTAGGTTTATTATTACAGATAGTCCCAAGGGTTTAATTCAAATACTCAATTCACTTTTTAAATTATTTTTTGTTAAACCCACTTCACGTGAATAAGCATGCCTTTTTGTACTAACTGGCAGAAATATCCTAGACAATAAAGTTGATAGTGAGTTTGTTCCCTGAAGCACTTATTTTTTATATTATGCTAAAATACAAAATATTGATTTGTAGACTTTCCTCTCAATGTTCAATTACATTTATATGTTTTGATGACATGGCTTGTGTATGTCTCACACTGGTCAGTATGTTTTCCCATGTGTTCAGTTTGACCATCTTGCAGTTGTTTTCTTCTGGGTGTTTGTGACTGTTGTAGTTGCTTCCAGTAGGAATGTTTCTTTAGAAATGCTGTGTTTGTGGTAAATGTAGTATTATCTTGTTTTGAGAAAAGGCATTTTGCCCTAACCTTTTCTCAGCGGTGATTTTGCTTCCATTGTGTCTGAACACCGTCATGACATATTTGGATGAAAGAATCCTCCTGAGTGCAGAAGCGTGGTGCTCACTGCCTTGTGGGTCTTTATTAGGGGAGATGCAAATAATTTCTATACTAGCTTTATCTTTCTAAAACATTGATGACCAGACCAAGGCTTCTTCCGTTTTGTGTTGCTATTAAGTATACACTCTGTGATATTCTAATATAGACACGCGATTTTCCTACTGTGCAATAGAATTAATTTCTCCAACTGTTTAAATGCAGTGTAATATAGATTGCAGTCCCCACTGTGATTAAATCTTCCAGAATTCACATAACAGTCATTGTCCTGTTACATATTCTGTCAGCTCCCCTGTGAATCAATTCAGTTAGTGCTTTTAAATCTTCTGCTTCTGATCTGAATACAGGCTATTTATACATAAGGTCATATTGAAAACCTCACTCAGTAGTATCGTATGGAGTAGCACAGGGTTCCTCTGCAGTTACATTCAGAAATGTCTGTGGTATTTCACAAACCACTGTGTGATGACTAGTACACATTCACATTTTAATGCCAATATTGTAACATTTGTGGGCAAACAAAACTTTTTTAAAAATCTGTTTTGTTATCAAATACCTGCCAGACAAGATCTGTTTGAAAAGGTTCATGGCACATTCTAAATATGGTTGTACTAATTTTTCATCACACTATCGGTAATAATCCCAGACTCAGTGGTGATGGTTTTACCTTGAAACTCCTCCCCAGAAAAAGTCAATAAACACACTACAGCCAGCTACAAAAATACCACAGCAAGATGTAAAGGTATCAGAAGACAGACAGGTGGTTCCTGGTTCACTGTCAGATACCATAAATAATCATTGGACCATGAATTAGATCTGGAATTGCAAAGACAGACAATTCAGCGTGTAAGGTCCGCATGTTCATGTTCTCCAATATTTTTTTTAGACATTTCAGGCCTGATTCTCAGAGGAAGCCTACATTGTGCTTTGCAAACATGCACCTAGCATGCACCAGCCAAAGAATCAATGAGACTGGTTTTATGATGCCTCATCTATCCACATAGACTTTTCAAGGAAAAAAAAAAAACAAAACAACACATTTTGGGACATTTATTGTATCACTCAATCAGTTTCAAGTGGCGTGGCTTTATTAGCTATCAAGATGTGAAGTCTGTAGTGAGGATTTTCAACTTATCCCACGACAGTCTGTTTCTTTAGCATATGTGAACCAATTAAAGAAGACTCCACAAACTACATGTCATTCTTGACTTCAAATATTTTCAAAAAGCCTCCCAGCAGTGACTCATTTTAGTTTATCTTTTTAATGAAAAAAAAGAGAAATATTCAAAATCAGAGAAAACTTGCAATTTCCTTAGATGCTTAGTTATACTGGGTATATATTTCCTTAGTATGCTATAATTTCCTAAATCTTAATTCTTAAATGCGTTTCAAGTGCTTTGAGGTGGTAATGCTGAAGCTGCAATAGAAATAGCAAATTTTTTCCTGTTTTGCTATTATTTATAAGTACTATTTGTATTTTAAGAGTACTGAAGTTTTCTGTTTTGCAACAATTGAATGTTTCAAGTCTCTCTTCTTCACTTGCAAAGAAACCAGTTAATGGGTGAGCCTGAAAAAACTGAGATAAAATAGCTTAATAACCTACAGACATTTTGAAAGCCTTGAATAAACACACAACTTTAAAAAACTTCACTAAAATAAAAGCATTTCCTAATAGAAAAGAGTATGTGGGAGTCTGTGAAGTGCAATTAGTCAACTAAACTGGTGCACAATTGATTTTTCCTTTTAATTGCTGAATAATAATGTTAAAAGTATTCTGAAACTTTGAATTTTGTTTGATTTGTAAGAGGAAAAGTTTTTTTGTGTTTATGAGCGGGACTAGTCGTGATTATAAAAGACTGATATTTTCAGAGAAGAAAAGTGAGATTCAGTAAGATTTAGATTCTTCTATCCAGTGATGCTTTGAAAATTCTTAGGAAGAGTTGAACTAATAATACAGGGTTTTTTTAATATTTGGTCTGTTGCTGGCACTTCAAAATGTTATTATCAAAAAAAACTGTAAAGCAATAAAATCCGACTGAAAAATGAATGATAAAATTCCAACTTTAAGACTGAGTTGAACTCTTTCAAGAACCATCCTTTCTTGACAGTGACACACACATTTTTCGTGTACCAGCTGCTTTTTATTGCCATAGGAAAACTGTCTACCTCAAAGGCAAATTCAAGGATGAGTCATTCAGATCTTTAGCAAGGAATACAGATGGAAAAATGCCACAGCTGCACTGAGCTAGAAGCAGAAAAGTGCATGACCTTAATGAATATGCTTTTACATTTGACAGATTCCATCAGAGAACTTGCAGTAGCTTCAGAGTCCCATGGCACCATACAAACCTTCTACATTGTTTTATTCAACCATTGCAAAAAAAAAAAAAAAAAGTGGGATTTGAAATATAACATGGAAACTGCTTTTTCTCCCTGTTGCCTAGATCTGATATGTTCCTAGAATGAAAATGCAACATAAAAGTGCAGCAGCCATAAATATATGTTTGTTTTTTCATTTCCTTTTCATCCATATTTTTATTATGTTCCTTCTTGACTTCTGCCTTCCAAAACATTTCTTCTCTCTTCTTTGTTTTCTTTCTCCAGCTCTGATTTTTTGTATATTTTTTCTCATCTTCCTCGGAATCTCCACTCTTTCTTCGATACTTCTACTGAAGTTCAACAAGGGCAAATACAAAGTTCTGCATCTGGGATGTAATAACCCCATGCAACAATCCACGCCAGAGGATTATTAGAAAGGAAGTGGCTTTTCAGAAAAGGACATAGTATGTATAGGATCCGTAGCCAGGACGACATCTCGAGCCCTTATGTATCACAGGGCAGGAACAACTTCTGAGAGCCCCTCATCCTCACAGAGGACAACTGTTGTGTCAACACCCTAGACATGCATTTTAAGAGGTGGGCTGGCATTAAGCAGGGAGAAGCTGTTATTTCAGAGAAGGTCAGAACAACAGCCTCCATTCAGATTCCTACTACTAGTTGTACTCACAAATGCTCGCAGCCCATCACTAGAGAAAGCATTTAATGCTCAAAATCACCCGCTACTGTTAAACCAAGAACAGTAACACTCTCTTCCCTCCAGAACCAGGGAAGCACAGTGGGTGCAGAATTCACCCTACAAATGCCTTTGACCATCCACACAAAAAAAAAAGACAGAATTTCCTGTGTGTAGACAGGACTAAACAGCAAGGAAATGTTTGGTCAGTGCTTGAGAATGATCTAAAAATGAAAGAGGAAGGGCAAAAATGATATCACACACCCTCTGAGTAGTCTTCTCAGAGTTCAGGGATTGAAACCTGGGACGTGGCTCCATAGAAAAGACCTTACTCTTCAAGTCTAACCTTCTCTTCCTGACATCAGTTGTTCTGTACTCCATTAGTAAATGACGTTCTAAAGAATCATTTGCCCTGTTCAATAATACAGCTATCTTATATCCAGAAGAAATATTAGCCACAAGTATCAATGTATCTCGTTTATTCTGAGGCACAAAGCCATATATCACTTACTGGAATATCAGAGCTGATGATACTGAGTGAGCCAAGCCAAATGCTGAAAGCTCTGCTATATAGAAAAATAAGATTGATATATACTGTAGGTCAACTTTGGCAAAGAAGAGATCCTGTAATGTTCCATCCCCTCTATTACCCTTACGAAAATACTTTTATTTCATTCTCCCCAGTTAGTCATTATTCTTTTTTCAATCCCTGGTTTGCTCCTCTGATTTCCTGCTGTTTAAACAGCCTTGATTTTGCAGAGCTTCTCATGCTAAATCAATGTTTAGAGCTGTTTGATCCCTATCTCTGATCATACCCAGCAAGGAACATCCAGAAGCTATTTCCATTGCAATGTAACACAGCTTAGAGATCCTAATGGAGCCATTACTTAAAGCTGCTACTATTTGTTTATGATCTGACCTAAGTAAAGTTTCTCTAATAAAAATTGCTAAGACAGGAGAGTATTGTAGAGGAACAAGGAAAAGACGCAGAGCCATAGCGTAAAAAATATTTAGATAGGATCAAATGTACCTGTAATGTAACAACACTGAATTCAGTAGTTCATCTGACCACAAGATTAATCCAGTCCGTGACATATGCTATTAATAAGGAAAGTTTTCATGACAACATAACTTTGAGATGTAATTCTATAGTCTTATTACAAGCTTTCCATTCACTAGAAAAGTTGGGAGGGGTTAGGTGTCTTGTAAGGGAACCTACATAACATGGATTTCCAGATCACAGGAAAAAGCATTTCTGAAAATCAAATAACAGCATGAGAGAATTTTCACCCTTCCAATTCTATGGATGTTCCTTGTTTTCGCCTGAAATGCAGTGAGGTTGACCCAGTGAAAAGTATTCTCTGAGAACAAACCCAGACCTAGTGATTCCAGAGGGTCTCCAGCGTGCTGCGTCTCCAGTGGCCGTCCCCTGAGGCTGACTCTGTCACCTCCGTGTTGCAGAGTATCTAACACTCTCTGGTCTGAGGCATGAGAGTTAAAATCAACTCCTGAATCTGCTGCAGGTCTCCATGGTTACAGTACAGTCAGTTGCTGCTTTGTACATAGGAATAGACGGGATTTTTAAAAACTCAGGCTGCATTTCCAGAATGACAATCTGAGTTGTGACTTTTCCCCCCCAACATACAAAGAACACATAAATCAATTTTCATAAGAGAGGAAAAATGTAAAGGTAACGCCCATCATCCCAACCCAGACTGACAAAGTGTTCAGAAGTAGAACTGTTCATCAGATAAAGAAGTTCAGAGTGCAGGAGTTACAGAAGGAGAGATCTGCTTAAAGGATTTGAGGAAGAAGCCTTGTAAGAGCCAAGTAACATCCATTTGTGCAGGCTGTTTTTCTTCCCAAAGCATTTTCTTTGCAGTCTAGACCTTTGTTTACTTAAATCTCAATACAAATCCTGATTCATATGAATTGTTCTCCATTAGCCTAAGGTTACAAATCCAATATTAATGTTAATTAAGTGTAGCTATGCACTGTCAGTGCATAGATCACATTCAAATGTATTTGAAAGAGTAAAGGGCTTTAGGAGCATGTATTCAGCTCACTTTACATTAAGTAAAAATGAAGCAAATCACAACTAGATTTCCCTATTATTATAGATCTTTGTAAAAATATCACTGGATTGTACCTCAGCAGCTACAAGGGACCAGGATGTCAGCTTTACATTTTGAAACACCATCATCAAAATGCCCTCTAGCAATACTGACTTAGCAGAGAGGATGCCACCTACTAAAGTATGAATATCACTTGCTTCAGGACACTTTCCTTCATCACTAATTGTCGACGCAGAATTGACAGTGTTACCTAGAGAGCTGCTAAGTTTAAACTGTATCACCACTGTTCTCAAAAGAGATGAGGGACCTCTTCCTCTCATCTCTCCTTATGATGATAGGAGGGGAAGAACACAAGCTATTTCCAGACTACAAAAACCCAGGATAATGTAAGCCTTCGCTGCCTTTTCATTTTCTCTTGAGATTTTTTTTTCTTTCTCTCCTTCACAAACAGAGAAAAAGTCCCTTTCATTTCTCTTCTGCAGCTTTTTTCCTACCCTAGAAAAGGCTGGATGAACATATAATTTACAAAGGAATATTGTTATTCACTGCAGAATATGAATAACTTATGTTTCCTCTCTGGGACTTATAACATTGGTGAAGGATAGTGGGTCATAAAGAAAAAAAAGGACCACTGAACACACATATCCTGCTAGCAAAAACTCCCTGAGATCTGATTTTTTTTAATGTTTCTTGCACTGTCAGAAGAGCTTGTTTCAAAAAGCCTTAACTATTAAAATAGGCTGAGAGCTGACTTATATAACAGTATTTAAAAGACACTGACTGCATAAAGGCAGCTCAGGGAACTGAGTAAAGTTTTAGCTTTGTCAGGATTTTTGCTCTATTTTAAATAAGCCAGCCTACAAAACACTAGTCAGCAGCATAATCCTTCAATTCTTCATCATGGGAGGAGTCCCCAGAAAGTTTCTTATCCATTAATGCACTTTTATCTCTAACTGATCAATAACTTTCCACCAAAACAGGAAATGAATGTTATTTAGCCAGACAAAAACAGATATACATAAAGATTTAAAATAATGCTAGGCATTTTGAAACACTCATAAATGACAATATAAAGAGATTTTGCTTTCCTTTCCCTTTGTAAACCAGTCTGTTGTCCTTTTGAAGTAAAATAAATAGCTAAAGAAATGTTGCGGTCCTGTACAGAATCACAGAATCACAGAATGGTCGGGGTTGGAATGGACCTCTGGAGATCATCTAGTCCAACCCCCCTGCCAGAGCAGGGTCACCTTAGAGCAGGTTGCACAGGAACGCGTCCAGGCGGGTTCTGAATGTCTCCAAAGACGGAGACTCCACCACCTCTCTGGGCAGCCTGTTCCAGTGCTCTGCCACCCTTAAGGTAAAGAAGTTCCTCCTTATGTTGAGATGGAACTTCCGTTGCTCAAGTTTGTGCCCGTTACTTCTTGTCCTGTCGCCGGGCACCACTGAAAAGAGCCTGGCCCCATCCTCCTGACACCCACCCTTTAAGTATTTATAAGCACTGATAAGGTCCCCCCTCAGTCATCTTTTTTCCAGACTGAAAAGACCCAAATCCCTCAGCCTTTCTTCATAAGAGAGGTGTTCCAGTCCCCTTCCATTACGATTCCAGTAATGGAAGACTCCAGTATGATCTAACAAAGTCCAGTTTGATATGAAACGTTAGTTCATGTCCATCTCAGAAAGAACAACAGACAGACAGAAAAGTGTATGTTGAATGTACTGTGAGACCACTGCTGTTCCTCTCCTTGACGTCAGATGCGCTAGAGTGTTCAAGTATGGGGTATAAGACCACTTCACTTTGGGTTAATGTTTGATGGCTGACCTAGCGTGCCCTCTAGTAAAACAGAAAGGCTCTCCACGCCAGCATGCTCCTCATCGCCTTCTGACACCACACTCACCCCACCAGTGAACTCTCAGGAGAATGCGCCATGCCAATAGTCTTCACAAGCTTGATGTTCCCCCTCTGCTCTGGCTTGATCAGCCGGTTGGCAAAACACAGTGCCGATGTGCGAGGCTGATATCACACCCGCATTTCGGCTTTATGATGTTACATTCAGAATGTTATTTCTTCTTGGTGGTCCACCTTGTAAATGACGCACAGTAAAGATGCATGATAGATGGTATCAGGCTCTCTGCCTGCCTATGACTGATGTGGTCAGCACTGCAAAATCAAAAATGAATATCCTTTCTCTGCTGAGCCAGAACAGGAAAGGCCATCAACAACAGTTATTGAACTTCATTTCACTTGCAGTTTTATTCTGCTTTTAAATGATTAAAGCAAGTATTAAAGTAATGGAGATAAAGAGACTAGTCACAGAAAGATCACTTTTTCAGGTGACTGTGAATGAGTGTGAATGGCTCACAATCAGCCGACATGAATCTGCAGATGAACAGGTTATTGAGAAAGAGCAAAGCGCTGTGATCGCTCTGTTGGACAAGGATTTCGATAGGCCAAAATAACAAAGATGTAAGTGATGCCCAAAACACATTCTCATTTTCCTTAATTTTGTATTGTTCACTTAAATGAATAAACTGAAATGTGAATGTTATGTATAAAATTTCTCACATGCACAACCCTCTGAACACTGAGTATTTCCTGAGTTTGTCACAGAAGGAAAAAAAAGGCAGTGAGCATTTTTCCTTCTCTTAATGCTTTCAAATTACTGCCAGCCATAGGGGTTGGATACGTGCAATTGCAGATTGTCACCGTAATCTGATAGAAACTCTAGGTATTTTCTTGTTTTATATAAAGCATTTATGCAGAAATAATTTATCCAAACTGAAGTCACCTGTTTGACACAAGCAGTCAGAAGGGATCAAATGAAGTGTGTCAGACACAGACTTGAGTCTAACAGCTGAGAGCATGATATATGTGGCATATGCACACTTACTCACATGCAATGTAAAGATATTTTCAGCTCAAAGATTAGGATATTTTTTTCAGGGCTGTATTTGTCTGCTTTTTAATTTAAATTCCATTAAAAAGAGCAGGATTATTTCTCTGTCCATTTACTTTTGCTTGCTTCTCTTATGCAGTGCTATATAAACGGAGCCTCTGAAAATTGAAGCAGTGTTTTGTTGCTGGTGGCATTGATAAATAAAGAACAAGATACTATAAATATTTTATGTAGCTCCTAAAGGCTACATTCACTTTCAGATCCTTCTGCATCAGAAGTAGATTCACTGGGAGTGCTTTAGTTCATTCTAGGCTCAGTCTGTTCACTCTGTTTCATTATATTCGCATAAAATGGCAGTAGCTGAATTTTTTTCCATAGTGCTGTTACAAAAACCCTACACAACAACTGCAATAGTGATGGTTGGCTATGTTATGTTGTTGTTATGTTATGTTATGTTATGTTATGTTATGTTATGTTATGTTATGTTTTGTTATTATATCGTCACGTAGAAGTTGCTGAATAAGTATAGCTATGCAAACAGCAGGTAGTTTTGTGTATGACTGTGCATAAGGCTGCTGGTTCTTTGACACACAGTTGCCTAGCCAGATGGATATGCCCCTGGCTTTTGCCAAAGCACACCTTGGTCATAGCAGAACTGGCTTTATGAGCTTTAACCAGTCTGACGCTGTCTTTTGAGCCCAGCATTTGTGTTAAGTCTCACACCCTGCCAGTTGTAGAACGGTTGCTTTGCTATTCGTGTTGGTTTAACTAGCATTTTACTAAATTACGTTACAATTGTTGAAGTGAAAACCTTGAGGAGCTAATGAAGGACCTGTCCAAATATCCACTGTTCAGCATTCTCATGTTTTCAGTGAAAAGAGTTTGATATGTTTCTAAGGAACATACTATTACTCAGAATTTGCATTCAGCAAGGAATATAACACCATCCACTCACTTATCCCTACCCACAAAGGAATGATTGATCCAACTGTTACCAGTTACCAGCCTTTTCATGAAAGAAGACCAAAATTATTTTCTTCTTAGCTACCTCAACATTATTTGGTTTCAGACTGTGTAGTGTCACTTCAGCTCCAAAAAGCAGGTGCACTTACCCTACTACAATCATAAATACAGTGGAAATTTGTTTTCATTGAGAGAATTCTTAGCCCTTCAGTTACCTTTGAAGTCTGTCAACAAAGAACCTTACAAAAAGTTTGAACAGAAAACCAGAATTGTACTATTTCCAGACTTCAGTGATTTATTTCGTAACACAGTTTTGCTAAGGAGAATTCCACTCTCCCTTTTGAAGTGCCTTATGAAACTGTAATAGTTTCCACCTCCTGTTAACCTCAGGGTTAACCCTGAGCTGTCTGCTTCACTTGTCTCCAGCTTCTGGACAAAGCTTCTGCTTTGGAACTATTAATACATATTCACCATTTTTTCATCCTGTGCTCCCAAACATGATGCAGGTTTTCATGGAGGGCCTCCATTAAATGAACCAGCTAAAAGCTTTCATACGTCAAGGGGTGTTTTGAGGTTACATCCCTTTCTGGCATAAAAAAAATAAAAGAGGTATGAAATATATCCTAGCTGTCTGCTGACAGTCAAGTTTTTCTAACTCTACACTTCCAAAAGTAGTAGGATTCAAAGTCTTAAGGCTACCTTTAAAAAATAAAACTAGGAAGTTATCTATGATGGTCCGTTTGGGGAGTTTTTATTTCCATTCCAGGTTTTGGAGCTTTGGGGAAGGAGCAGAAGGAAGGGCATGGGGAGCAAAGTCAAGAACAGGCAGAAGGGAGAATAAAACGGAAGGTCCAGAGGCAGCGCCCATGGTGTAACACTTAGGAGGGATGATAGCATCCAACTGCAGCACTCTGTGCACCCACTGCATGTATCCTACTCCTTTATAATTAGTCATACCTCCTTCAGCCATTCAACTAGTAGCACAGCAATTAAGGTTTGAGTTTCTTTTCCACTTCACCAATGAATAAAAAATATAACAACTTAATGTCATTAACACCGGCTGGAAAAAATAAATCTGACTTCCTTCAAAAAACACAGCCAAGCACTTCCATCTCACGAAAGTGAAGTATCTCTGATAAAACTGCCAAAAATATTTTAAGTGTTCATAGGTTTTTGGTTTCTTTTTTTTTTTTTTCCTTTTACCTGCTTTGCACAGCAGCTGAGGCTCACCATCTGGTCTGAGCTGAGATTACAGAGTGCAGCCAAACGGGTCAGAATCATGATGTTTTGCCAATGCTCTAAGCACTCGAAAATGCCTGGGGAAAACTAAAAATAAATGTGGACATCATATATCACAACTTTGAAAAGAAAGTGATGAGTTGAAAACAGCACAAGGGCCATTCAAGGGAATTAATATATACCCAAAAAAAATGTTTCTATTGCCATTATATCTTTGAGAGAATTATTGAGTAATTTAAACACTGTTGATTACCTTTCAGATCTACTCCTGATTTTCAACCCAATACTTCATACTCTGTTAGACCAATTTATAAAATGGCTAAACATTTGTTTCATCAATCTCAACAGTTGAAGCATAAGCCTCTGTAAACCTTTTTCTATGCAAATTATCTTTTTTCCTCAAAAAGACATTTTAAGCTAACTATATCTCCAAAGAATGCTTTAAAAAGCATTTGCAAACAAATTTGCAAGAATAATCTGATGCCTCTTTTCTTTAACAGATCACAGAGATGGCCAATTCACAGTCATCTGGACTTTCTACTTGACTGAATTCCATGATACTTGCAGGCGTTCAATATCTCCTTGACTTTAGTGTTAAATCTCTGGCTTTTTTCTGATTCCTGCCGAGATGTGAGTGATTACATACGCAATTAGATCTAAATGTCTGAAGACCAAACACCTTATTTGATGGAAAAGTACAGCTACATAAACCGTACATACACAGACACATACATACAGGGGAAAAATACTCCAGAGTCATGTTTTTTTCATAGGAAAATAAGCTAGAACATTTAATAGTCAAATACATTTAGTCTCCTCCAAACTGCATTTCTGTCATGCTGCAGTGTGTAGAAAGCTTACATGTGAAAATACGCTTAAGCTATTATTACTGTACACTTCTATGCTTAGCTTACACTTCTTTTTTGTAACTTATTATGCTTCTCTCTGTTTAATTGACATCTATTTCAAGGCCCTCAGGAAAGGCCAAGTTTCTTCTACAAAATAGCCACGTACAATGAGGTGTAAACAATTTGCCAGCTGCAAACAAGATCTGTATTGATAGTAATATGAACAATGCTTTCACAGATGGGACTTGTGAACTTCCCTTCAGATATGTGGTGTTTTGATCCATCAAGGTTTATATTTGAAAATCTGAAACATGTTGAAAGTTGCACATCATTTAAATTTTTATGTTCCTTACGATAATTATTAATACATGTTGTCTTGTGGATACCTTGCACTCAAATGCATCACTGAGTTACTTCACTAATAGAGCAAGTTCTGTTTCAGAAAACCATAGATTGAATGAAATATTTACAAAAGTTTACGTTCAGACTCTAGAAAAGAGAAGACTGAATCCCTACATTACTATGGGAGATATGCAGGAATCTTACAATGTATGAGACAAAAATTAAACTTATTTGAAAATATAACATAAATTAAATTAGAGGAAACATACAGAAAATATTTTTGGTGTTCAGAATTAGGACAAAATTGTTTTGAGAAAACTACTCCTAGCAAAAGAAAACCATTTATTTTTATCTCATTCTAAGACAGGGTTTGAGTACAAAGAGAGAGATCTGTTTTGTTCTACTAGAAAAGAAGTTTCACACGCTGTGACAGATTCATTGTCCTTCAGGGAGGAGAGTTTGTGATCCATCCACCACAAACAACTACCCAGCAGGGAGCAGTTTTGTCGATTAGAAGCTCTATTTATGTCCCCCCTCTCCCACCTCTCCTTATGTTCTTTTGACCATATATTGTTTTGATACTTTGGGGAATATTTTACCTGTACTCTGCCAGATTGATGTCTCTCTGACAGCAAAATAAACGAAGACACATTACTCCACCAGTCCTACAGTGTCCCACGTGACTTTTTAATGATGTTGATCCTAAACCTTTTTGGTTTATCAATATTATTTCACTAGTCCATTAAATATTGCCATTCTGACTTACTCTTTGTATATTCCTACACAACAATATGTGACTTGGTCCAGACTCTAGATTTGTTGAATTTTAGCAAGGACTTCAGAACTGATGTTTGAAGATGCATTGACATTCAGTATCATCAAAGCGGGGGGAAAAAAAGCTTCTTTTCTTCCTTTGTCTCTTCTGTAAATTTTGACCATATATCTGAATATTATGCCTCTTTGTTTATACCTGGACACAATAAAGTAGACTGGACTGCAACTGAATCTTTTTTATGCAATTTTTACGTTTATGGCATAATTATACTCCAATATTTAGGTAGCCACTTCCTACATAGTTGCTATTTAATTGGAAGCATTTCATTATAGTTGCTACTTAACCGGAAGCATTTTACTAGTGTTTTGAACGTATGAAACTCTATGCACAAGTTGACACATGGCTATAGGTGTGATAGGGAAAACCCTGACCTGTCACTCTGGAAGCAGGAGCAGCAGGGCAAATTTAGTCCTTCTTTCAAACTAAAATCTGGGTTTTTTCCAGCTATAAGCTAATAACATGCTGCTTTAGGTCAGCATTAACAAGTCCTGTATTTACTCATTCGGCAGAATCAATGATCTCTTGGGCCTTGGACAGCCACAGCAACCTGTAATATTTGTCAGTGTTAACAAAGAGAAAAAGGATTGGGGAAGACATAGCCTATATGACACTCAGGGAATTAAATCCTCAGGTCCAGTTGACAGAAAAAGGCGGTGAGAAGTCAAATCCACTGACAGATCTCTGTGACACACAGACAGCAAGGTCTCACCACCACAAGATGTCCAGGTGAGGGGATGCGTTGGAGAGGGACTGCAACAGCCTCTTCAGTGACCTCGTCACAGGACAAAATGAGCACATCCCACAGAGTGATGGCTGTATGCCGTACCTGGCCTGACCCTGTGGTTCCTGGCCTGCTCTACAGCTGCATTCTCTATTATTTATGCTCTATTCTGAGAATAATGTTTATGAAGCTGCCTTAATAGTATGGTCTTCCTTCACCTGACCTAAGTCCAAGAGAAAAATATTTCTCCACCGCAGGTTTTACCTCTGATTGCTAGACGTAGTTTTGTCATGTGTGCAGATATCTGTAAAGGTAAGTACACTTATTACTATGCCTTTTGCCAGTGTTATTTAAAGAAAGGCATTTAACAAGTTGTGGCATACAGAGATAGAATTAGAGAGCTGGGATACAGCCCAGAGACTTTTTTTCACAGTTCTATTCTTTTCCCTAACCTGTGAGTAATCATGAGCATGAGATGTGCAGTGAACAGCTTTCTCAGTCCAGTTGTCTGTTTCTCTGTTGTTTTGTTATTACTAGGTTTTGTTGTTGTTGCAGTTTCTTCACCAAGGTGTGAGGGCAGAAGGTGAGGGTGCTGCTGGCCCGCACAGCCCCGATGCCCTCAGCGCACTCTCTCCACTCCTAAGGCACGACAATCAAGATCTGTCAGAAACCTCAGGCCCATTCCTCGTGATCCTGCCATAAAACACTGCCAAAGAAAGACACCAATAAAAATCAGCAGAGCTTGAGAAGGCATAGCGAATACATTGCCATGGCTGAAAGGTAGCAGAGTAGCTCTGGAGAAAGTCTTTTTATTGATAGCTAACATCTGGGGAAGGACACAGTCAGTGCCCCAGGCAAGATTAAATTACAGCTTGAGAAAAGATGGAGAAAAAATCAAATGCTTTAGGACTTTGTTTTGCCTCCAGAAAGGATGCCAGTATAGAATACATCTATATTTGTCATACTGTTTGAAGATAGTTACTGTTTTTAACTTTTACACTTCGCTGTGTTTCAGATTGCAGTTATTTCAGAAACACCAGGGAAACTACTTCACAGTTGCAGATGCAGTCCTTAAAATTTAGCAGGCAGAAAAGAAGGAACGGATCAATTCTGGGTATGCATATGTACTTCTTGACGTCTCCACAAAGTTGTTTTGTTTTGTTTAGGGGTTGCCTGCTGAGCCTACAGAAAAACTCTCCTAGAGAGCCTGCTCTCTGTGAAGCTGTGATGTTTGACGGTGTAGCAGCTAATAGCGCTTTTGTTCTATTCAGGGAACGGCAGAGATCTCTCCGAAGGAGTAATTTTCCTTTCCTATTGCATTCCCATTGGATGCCATACCAAGCTCCTACTGTTCCTTCACAGGACTGAAAATTCTCTGGCTCCTGGGCAATTGTTTCACTTGCAACAGGCATTTGATGGCACTGGCAGACAGACGTGAGGTAAGTGTTTAGATCAGCGGGGAAGCAACACAACACAAAAGAAACCACGGTATAAGGTTCATACAACCTGCTGTCAAAACATCCCCTAAAGAATTAAGCGAGCCAGAAGCTATTTTGAATGAACGGGTAGGAAGATTACAATTAGCTCCTTTTTCAGGTGTCATATGCTGTACAGACAGAGACAGATGAGGTGAGCCGTAGTCTATACTCATATTAAAGCTAAACCTCTCCTCAGTCATTTTAAAAGAACAGTCTGAATTATTGTATCTGACAACATTTTAACGGGTAACTGCCTTGATTGTGCTGCTGAAAGACACTTAAAGGGCAATAAGGCAAAAGCAAACAAACACTCCCTTTCAGTTAGAGAAAGAAGCTTTACTTACCCCTGTGCAGAATGAACTAGCCCTAAGTAACACCATGTCGAACACCCAGAAGTGTGACAGAACAGTTCCAGCACATTCATTTCAGTTTGCATATAACTACGTGTAATAATACGTAATTATGTAATTATTAAGGGATTAAGTAGAGATATGGTTTAGTGATGGTCTTTGTCAAGAGTTAAGTTGATGGTTGGACTAGATGATCGGAAAGGTCCCTTCCAACCTGGACGATTCTATGATTCTATGATTCTATAATATGCCAGTGTCAACTAAGGTTCACACCTGCTCTGCGTTATGACTGTGCCTGTGTAATATAAAAATGTAATAGCGTGGTAAGGAGTTCACACTGGGGTTCGGCTTCCAAATACCACCTTATTTTAAAGTGCTATGGCTTTTCAACCTCTTAACTGAAAATAGCCTCCCTCTAGTTTCATGCCACGTTGATGCAAAACTGAAGCAAGTTTCTTTTAGGAAAGAGAGGTATGACTGGTGTGAATAAAGACACAAAAGATCCCAGAATATGGCTAAACACAGAGTCCCTGTCTGCAATTAACAATGACCGCCCTGGTGACAATACCTGCGCCAACAATCCTGATGTGGTCTTCCACAGCTTTGAGCAGCCACGGTCCATTCAAAGCCCGAGAGGGAGGAAGACAGGTTCCTTCAATGTCCTCAGGCTTTCTAACAAATCCACAGGGAACCCAGGGCTTCACAAGCTCCTTTCCTCCACCTGCGTGACGCATAACCTTCAACATATGCTATCAGACTCCAAACCACTGCCCAAGCTGCCTGCTCAGTTTAGGACCCCCAAAACTGATCTTTTCACCTTAACAGAGGCCCTGCAATCTGACGACAGGGAAAGGGCACAAATGTTTCAGGTAGGAGCCTCCAGGATACTGAGCAACTACGGAAAAATGCATTCAGTTCTTGAGGTCCACAGGAAATAGGAATATAAGGTTGTCTATGAGATAATACAGAATATGTCTTGAAACAGCTTGATGGAGACACTTTTAGTCTATAGGAAAAGCACAGTGCTATTGGCTTACTACACTTGGCAATTTCCAGGTTCCTCTGCTCAGTTGATGACAAAAGATCTGGCATTCCTTCATTAAACTTCTTTTGAATCAACATCTGAACAGATTAAGATCATTCTAAGAAAAAAACAAAACAAAACAAAACACAAAGAAAACCCCTAGTTCTGTTTGTTTTAATGACCAATTTAACTGGGATTTTTCTTCACATGTGCCTCTTAAGTGTCACTGAGCCGTAACTGTTTCTCAGGAAATAGGTGGGAGATTGAACATACAAAAAAAAAGAGTTGCCCCAGACATATTCCATTGAAATAGCAAATAACTAGATTTTTATTTAGTATCGCAATTGTATGCAAATCTCCTCACAAAATATATTTGCAAATTAAGGACAACTTGGTTCGACTTGGAGACATTAATTCTAGCAAGCTCACATACTTCAATTAAATTTCAAATTCTTGAATAAGAATTTTTTTCCTATTTTTTTTTATAACTTTTGTTTATATTCTTAGAAACTCTGTAACAGTAAAATCTTACTGCCAATTATTTAATTATGTCTAGCTAAATTAATGAATTAATATATTATCTTGATTTAAGCAACTATTCTTTCAGGTCTTCTAAAATATTAAGACAGAAAAAACAGCTGTATTAGGTTAGACCAAAGGTCTGTTATCCAATACATGCCTCCAAAGCATGTCAAGTAGCACTTCCCTACAGAACAGGGGAAGAGTAGAAGGACGTGCTGAAACTTCCTTAAACACTATTTCTGTTTCCACCAGTAAGTGACTCAGGGACTTCTCAAGATCGTATAATTGCATATATTTTTAATGGAATTTCTTCTATGAACTCGTAGAGTCACTTTCGATTTATACATCCTGCAGCAAGAAGCTCCACAACTTATTTATATGCTATATCAAAAGCAACCTTCTTTTGTTTGTCTTGATCTCCTTTCCTCCTAATTTAATTTAATGACACATCAGATGAAAAGCACACCTGCATACTTTAGTATGTTTTTAATCAATGACCTTCTCTTCTAAAGGTTCCAGAATATCATTTTATTGACTCACAAGTGAGTGTGGCGCTGACAACATTTCCTCTTTTCTTAAGACCCCCCTGCCTTTGAGGATCCTGCTGCTTAAGTGGGGAGCAGCTCCCACCTCGTCCTCCTCACGCTGCCCAGACTGGTTACGACGGTGCTGCCCATGCTGTGAAACTGAATCTTATCAGCCCAGAACTGAACTGAAATCACTTCTCCTGAATGGTCTTTAATAACTGATGTGACAAGAGAGCAGGGTGGAATGTGCTGTTGACAAAATTCTTTTAAAACTATCATAAGATTGTTACAAATGTTTGCAGTTCCTGAGCAGTTGATGTGAATGTGCAGACATATAGGTAGGAACAGGTACTGCTGGATGACAAGACACTGCTCTTAAAGATGGATTGCCAGAGACCAGTCAAAGCTGCACCATGGCACTGGCAGAAGAATACCAGTATTCTTCTATATCTTGGTCTCAAAAACCCACCAAAAAAAGGAAAAGTGAGATAAGTTTTAAAGAATATGCATGAAATAAACAGAAATTATTAACTCATAGAGTACATGAGTTTATGAAGTTACAGAAAAAAAAAAAAGGATATGTTCTGGTAATAATTCCAGTGACAACATAATCTTGGAGTAACCTCTAGCAGCTGCTCCATGACTGGTAGAAATAACAGAATGGCTCAGTGCTACTCACATTTTTTCAGAATTATGTTCTTTGAACATTTGATTCAGAGACTTACAAAGTCGCCTCCCCCCAGCCTGGCCCAGCTGTGTGTATTCCTACAATTCTCCTTTTTTTTTCCTTCAATAAAGTCTTTTATTCTTTGGCCATTTTATGAATGGGCTAGCAGGAATACACACAGCAGGGGTGGGCCAGCGTGCCGAATCTCTCTGTCTTTGTCAGGAAGAGAAATGGGTGGTAGCCAATTATGCAGCTAGTGATCTCAGCTAGAAGTATTCAATATTAGGCAAGGCATCCTGACTGTGTCGGAGGCTTATTTAAATCTCATATACAGACCCTGGGGGATGTTTCCTTCTTGTACTGCACAGAAAAAAAAAAAAAACCAAACATAGCAACGTACTTTAGCAGACTAATGAACGCAGCTGTTAGAGTTTCAGCTCCAACACTGAGGTTAGCGCTTTGCATTTTGTGCTGAGCAACACGTTTCTGGAACCCGGCCTTGTACAAATTGCAAGTATCTACATCTGGCAGAGGAGGACCAAAAAGCCTCTGTGATTTTTAATGGACTGATTAAATAGATTTATATGCAAGTAAATGTGATTAGCTGTGGAACAGTGTATTGTTTCTGTGCTCACCAGTAGGAGGACATATACTGTAACTTATTTGGGCAGTTTAACAGACAGACAATTTACAAAACAGTTAGGAACAGAAAATTAAAGCCGGGGAGGGAGAGAGGAAATCACAGTACGAGCACACTCTTGGCAATCACTTAACATTTTCATCAAGTTTTTTCACAGAGATTCCACGTCCATTCATCTATGATTGTCAGCAATTACGTGCTACTGTTTGCCCTGGTTTGGGGCGGAGCAGAGCCAACTTTCTGTTCAGTGAGAGGCTCTTGCTTATACTTGTGTCTGTGGCAACCAGGGCCAGCTGAGTTGGGTGCTGACCCCATGGAGGGGTTGCACCTGTGGGGAGGAGCGGACAGGACAGGTGACCCAGACTGACCAGTGGGGTGTTCCAGCCCATCTGCCATGCTCAGATAAAAGCTGAGGGACCAAAGGGGGTCAGGTTGGCTCTTCTTCTTCAACTTTTCTCTAAGGACTCTTTTGCAATGGGCTGCTTCTTCAAGTGCTCTCTTTCTTCAATGACAGGTGTCTGAGGAGGACCCCGTCAGCTCATCTGCCTTTTGATCCCGGTCAGTGTGTTCCAGTTCCCATTTGTCACTGAGTCCTGTCTGGAACTTCCCCAGTGCCTGCCAGTGGCATCTCCCTGGGAGCTTGATACAGTTTTGTGTACATTTGTATATATTGTATCTATTTCATTTTTTCCTTTTTATTTTACTTTTAATATTTCATTAATGTAGTTTAGACTTTTTCTAAACTCATAAATCTCTATCTTTCTTCTTCCTCTCCTTGGCGCAAGAGGTAGGGGAGAGCATCTGTTGTCTTGTCATTGGCCAACCTGGCCCAAACCATGACACTGTTTAACAAAGCTATATATATGGCACTGTAGTAGAAAGTCTGAAATGTTGATTTAAAGGTTGATAAACAGGGTGAAGAAACCTTCACCTATCCCACTATAAACAGAACGAGGTGAAATCTTCACCTACCCCACTCTAAACAGATATAGAATCAACACAACAGGGGAATCAAGCTTATAACATGTTCATCCACTTCCAAAGATATTGGAAAATATCTCATATTCTGATTATATTCTGTAAATTTTTTTGTCAAAATGAAACAAGTTGAAGATCCATTCAGGATATTTTCTGAACTTGAAGAAATCAAGCCACTTGTTCTACAAGTTCTATAGCAACCTGTTCTAGGCTCTATAAAATTACTGATTGTAAATCACGTTCCTCCATCACAGTAAAAATACAAAAAATGCTTCATAAAAGTGGACATTGCAGAGTTTTAAAAGGAAAATTATTCAGGATAATGGTTGTGATTGAGTGAATAAGTAAACCCTTAGCTATTAGAGAAAAGATTGTATTTTATCTATTCGTTTGTTGAGAGTAGCTGACCTTGGAGCTGCTCCACACCACACCCTGTGATCGTAGGTCTGTGGTGGATCACCTCTGCATGGCTCAGCATCCTCCACCTGCAGCCTTCATAGCACATACCTGTCAGCACCGAGCACCCATGGAAATCCTGTCCTCATGCACTTCCTTTGCAAGGGAACGTAACCCAGATAGCTTGTTCAGTTAAGTGTAATTAACAATCAATTTTATTCAAATTGGAGACCTCAGTTTTGCAGCATTTGCCTCAGTTTACCTGATCCTGTAAAGGATCCATTTGTAAGACCATTGCGTAGCAAAGCAAGGCTAAAAATATAATTACCAGTCCACTAGGGAGCTGGCGTACAAAAGGAAAAGACTCTGAGACACAAATATGTATATACACTGAAGAAGATGGCAGGGGTGTCAGGGAAATATGAAGTGAATAAAAGCAGTAATGTATGACTGGAAAAGCTATTCTCTGGACTCCCTAGTATATAACTTCTTTTTCATTTTAAGAAATAACATTATGTAAATCAGTTGGCTTCAAATAGATTATATTTTACAAAGTCATTAGTCTCATGCAAAATGCCACTTTTTCTTTTCTTCATCTCTAACATTGCTGTAAAATATTGTGGTTCCACATTTTTTTCAGTTTTTTTCTTCATAAGGACAATCTAATTCTTACTTCCATTCAGAATATTCTAGCCCACTCCTTTTCACTCTTGTGACTGAAAAGAGACTAAGAGCACTTAATACATAGTCAATATTTTAAGAATGTGATATGATTTTAGCTGTCAGTATAAAAACTGACAACAAGACGCCCCCGTAGACAGCCAAACACTATTGGTTAGTTCAAAATAATAATTTACACTGTATCGCTTCTCGTATATTTGCACAGGGAGTTCTCTTCCATTTTAAAATCAATCTTCATTATTTTTCCTTCATTTTAGAGAGATTTTGACCCATAATGTCACTGTTGCAGATCAAAGGTCATGATGTTGCATATGTTTGCTCTTATATCTATAGAGCACATCTGAAGGAGAACAAGCTTAACATTACCCAAGAATAATGAGCATGTAGTGAATCTACATAGAAATTATGTTTTTATTTTTATTGCAATTCATTTCAAGGCTGAAAATAAATGTTGTTTGCCATTAATTTTGTCTTGCTGCATTTTACAGATATTTTGTTTGCTACTCTGAAGGTAAAGGTGAGGTTGTTCTCTTTAAGGCGCATGGATATTGTATGAGTCCAGAATGTCCATGGCTTAATGGATGCCCATCAACTGGCAAGTGATTCATACAGAAGATACACAGTAGTCCAGATAAACAAACAGAAGTTACTGAAATTGTAAATGTCATTCTGCCATACATAACAAACACACTCTGTTCTAGTGCAGTTTTGTCTCCTTATTGCAATTAGTAGATGATTAGGGAAAAAAAGTAATGACCACAAAATTTGTAGTAACTCAAGGACACTTTTATTTACATGAATAATAACTTACGTAAATTGGTTAAATGAGGGACTATGCTGTCAAGGTTTTTCATATTACCCACTTCTCTGTTTACATGGCAGATGGTTCAGATTTACTATTAGCATATTAGTGGGTAGCTAGAAAGAAAGAAATTTTAAATAGCTGTGAATCCCCAGAAGGGAGCAATAGCAGTTTCAAGAGGGTGATTTTTGAGAATTTATAAACTAAACTTAAAAAAATTACAATGCAAAGATGGATGTTACTTGCATTTACAATGAGGATTATTTTTATCCAATTCCAAACACATCTAAGGGATCTTTAAAGTACCAAGCAAAGCAGCATTTCTATAGGTGAAACCAGACTTACTATCTTTGTACTTAATTAAAACTGTCTATTCTCACTCTAACACATTTTTTTTTTCAGTTCACTGATTAAATTTAAGAAAATCAGGAAAATCATAGTAGAAACAATATCTTACAAGCCTACTCAAAATTATTGTGCTTTAGGTATGCTGCCAATCATACTCAAATTAGAGAGAATTAGTAATCTGGCTAACAGAAGGTACTGGAGATGTCTTTTCTGAACTGGCGTCCTATGCGACCGTCCCTTCCCCTACCATTTGTAGGTGAATAATACATATATATTTCGGCATCTTTGAATCTCTGAGGTTTGAGGCATCACAAGAAAGGCCCAGTCACCCTGTTTTAAGAATTACCATGCTAACAGGGATGTATTTGGTTTACTAGGTACTCTGCATCAGCCTTAACACTAAACTACTATTAAGGTAAAAGTAAAGGAAATCATCTACCAATTACTGGTAACATTTATTTTTTAGGTTTAGAGGAAGGTATTTGGAAATATAACAAAACAACACTGCTATTTATCTGTGATTCAGATCTACTTATTCTATGTGGTTCTTTGTGTTTCCAGCAGGCCAAAGGCACTGGAACACACATGCACCACTCAGAAACTGTCACCTGGTCTTTAGGCAAAACCCTAATCGCTGTCACTTCTTTGCATCAAAAATAATTGCAAACTGAGTATATGTGCGTATTTACGTTCCCAAACTCTCTTTAGTATTCTGTTCAGTGTCAGCCTTTTCCTTGAGGCTTTTCCATAGTTCATAAACTTGATCTGTTATCAGGGTATCGATTTGTAACTGTTGTCCAAGAGGACCTCTTTACCTGTGACTAATTTTACAAATGCTGAAGTCCTTTGGGCATTTTAAAGCAGAATATAATGCCTTTTTAGGCAGTAACTAGAATGTGCTAATAACTGCCTCAGTTCTTAACTAAAAGTAAAAATGTATCCTTTTTGTTAAAGAATGTGCTATTGAAGGAAATGGGTTAAGATTCCAACTTCTTTGTATGCTACAAATAACTGTTTTTCCCCCATTGATTTTTTTCTTCTATGGAATTCAGTACTTTGTGGAGAAAGCATTATTCTGCCATGGTTGGTCTACTCTAACAAAGTTTGGGCAAGATATTAATACTACAGTATATTCATCCATATTATGTCTGCCAAAAATATAAGCTTATTCATCATTCACATAACTCTTCTCTAAAACATATACCCCAATTCCCTACGAGATATAGGTTGAGGCAGTGAAAATTAGAATGCAGAATATAAGGAATCGTGCTCAGAACAACAGTAAATAGGAATTGAACAGCACCAGCTCTGGATGAATACCAGCAAATTTTGTTCTCTGAGGCTGCGAGATACCAGGGGACCTTCAGGCTATAAACTGAAGATTGTATCTTTACTGTTCATGCAAGGAACTGCAAGGTTAGCAAGACTGAGTGGCACCAGTATGCAGTAATAACTGTACAATACTGGCAGTTACTACTACACAGGTAATGTAAGATCCAGCAAGAACACTAGCTGCCTTACAGCCTTTGGAACATTTCAAAAAATTTCCTGTAGTTTCTAAATCTTGTGTTTTGTCAGTTCTTCTACTGTAGGTGAGAATAACAAAGGCACTTAGATGCCTTACATGGAGCATCATGGGATTGGAGGCTGGGTCTTCTCAGTTGTAAAACCACAAGCCTAAAATTCTATCACCTAAGGAATCACCTGGCATTAGTCATACATGTTGATACTTGAGGTTATTGTCAAAATTAAAAAAAAAAAATCAGTAGAAGTTTGTAATAGAAAAGAAGAAAAAGAAACTTTAGGGAGTTTAATTGCTTAATTGAAGCAAATATTTTAATGATAAGAACCTTTCATGTGAAGATATGCGTATGTTACACCTTTATTTTCAATGATGAGGGAACATTTTTTTCAAGCAGGTTTCCATCAGATCTCTGATGCAGTCTTGAATTTAAAATGCCATAGATCCATTCTCAGTGCTTATATTAATTTTCGGAAATATAAAAATGACACAAGATAATTAAGTTCTAGCAGGAAATATAATTCGATATTTTTGTAACTTAAGACAAAAAATATGGTAAGAAGTATCTCTGCGATAGATATGATGAGTATCTCTCATCATACCTAGCAAAATGGTTGTGTAAGTTAGTGAAGACATAATCATCAAACACTGTCTTGAAGAAAACAGTACAGAATCATAGAATGGTTTGGGTTAGAAGGGACCTTAAACATCATCTAGTTCCAACCCCCCTGCCATGGCCAGGGACACCTCCCACTAGACCAGGCTGCTCAAAGCCCCATCCAGCCTGGCCTTGAACACCTCCGGGGATGGGGCATCCACAGCTTCCCTGGGCAACCTGTTCCAGTGTCTCACCACCCTCACATTAGAGAATTTCTTCCTAATATCTAATCTACATCTCCACTTTTTCAGTTTAAAACCATTACCCCTTGTCCTACCATTACACTCCCTTATAAAGAGTACCTCCCCATCTCTCTTGTAGGCACCCTTTAGGTAATTAAAAAACCCAAAGGTTTTCCATGCAAACATTGTCAATGGACTTATATTTGATAAAAAACTTCCTCTATAGGCAATTAGTACAGATAAAATAAATTTCAAATTAGCATCATTCATTGTCTTTTTTCCCTATATTCTGCTAATTTCATTTTCATATGTATTTATTATAAATAGCTATTTAACCTCTTCACCTATATTTTACAAATATTTTTTTAAAAGTGAGTAGATGCATAGCTACTCCCACAACAAAAGGAAATCTGGAAGTCTGAGGAGGTCTGGTGATTAAAAAACTGTGCCATCACCAAATGCTAGTTGTTTCATTTCATAAAGGAGGGTCAAAATCTTCCATTCAGGCTCTCAGCTCGCAGCATGAAAAGATACAAGCAGTGAGATAACACAAAATACCCCCCACCCGCTATGGATCCCAACAATACAGCAGTTAATACATGCGTGAACAATTCTTAGAGAAATGTTACTCACATTTAGGAAATTGAATCGATTTTATCTCTGTCTTGCACGTGACTAGGTATATCGAAGAGCTTTTGCCAGTCACTGCGGGACCCCATATTTTTGTAAGATATATTAGTAGAGGGGCACCAGAAGAGGAAATTAATCTCATCCTTGAATATTAATAGGTCTTGTTAATTTACAAAGTAATTTTTCAGAGCTTGTTTCCGGGATAAAAACAAAAAAGGGGAGTTCTCTCAGAAGTGCTCTGTCAGTAAGAAGAGACATCCTCTATATGTCTAAAAGGAGCATCAGCAATTGACATTTTTCCCTGATCATTCAGAAGCCACAGGGGCTCTGCCTCAAGCATTGTCATGCCTCTAGTAAACAAGTTCTTCTTTCTGCTTCAGTTATCCTTGGGAAGGAAACAAAACTGGAATAAAATAACAGAAAATCTAATTCAGAGCTCTATAAAATGTTGGTATATTTGTTATGTCCGTATAGTTCAAGTCCAGTTAGTACAAGAAAGATTTATAGATATTATAGTGAAAGATAATATTATCTCCTCAACTTTCTTTTATTTCAGTTTAGATTGTAATATTTTATCTCTTTGTCGGTTTTTGTCATGACTGATCAGATAGTTTGTGTTCAAACTAATGTGTTTATGCATCCTGAAGTCTCAACTTTTTCAGCCTCTCCTGCCCTTCTTGGTCTTTCTCAGCCTTCCTCAATTATCAAACTTTTGATGAGACTAATTAAAACTTGTGTGTATTCTCTGTGCTCCAAAATGGGCCGTGAGTTACCTGATGTCACTATACAATTTCTCTAGTAGATGGTCAGTGTCTCGGAGGTGATTGTCCAGCAGACACAGCAGGACCTACCACTGCACAAGCAAACCAACTGGAGAAGCCCTTGTGAGTGCTGGACATGTCTGCCATGAGAAATTTTTTTAAGTGGGCCATCACTGGAGGTGCTGGGCAAAAAGTGAGATGAAGTTTAAGGTTAGGGATAAGGTTGAGATTAGACCGAGGGTTAGGAGAGGCAGAAAGGTTAGAGCTGCAGTTGAAGTGGGGCTGGAAAGGCAAGCCAAACGGAGGGGTGAGCTGTAAAAACTTTTCTCCCCTGACAATTTTGTCATCTGGGCAAGAGTTCTGGATCTTATCTTAGGACTCAGCAGAGGGCCCAGTTTTAGGGTTAGGGTTCAGAGAGACATAAGACCTAGGACTGCACCGGCCAGGGGCTGCCAATGAAGTGGTAGGCTAGACAGAGTTTTTTCTCCTGACCACTTTGTCACCTGGACCAAGGCTGGAGCTCTTGGCCTAAACTGAGTCGAGGGCCTAGGGTTAGAATTAGGGACAAATTTAGGAGGGAGCCAAAGCCTAGAGCTGTAGCAGGGGTGCGGATGAAGAGGAGCTGCCAGAAGAAGCAGTGAGATACTAAATATTTTCTGCCTTTTTCACATGGATGGGTGGCACAATGTCTCAGGTTAAAGCTCAGCTCTGAAGGCTCAGGATTTCGGTGAGGGTTAGGGCTGGGAGAAGCAAAGCCTGGAGTTTAAACTTCAGCAGAGTTTGAAAGGCACTGCCAAAAGGAAGGCTGTTCCCTGAGAAGCCTCTCATCCTTGTTGGGCCACAGATAATGCTCACTCAATACTTAGGGTTAGCCTCAGGGTTAGGGTTTAGAGAGAGACAAAGCCTAGGAGAGGGGCTGGAAAGAAAATAAAAACCAGAAAAGTGAAGTGGTGGGCTGGAACTTTTCTTCTGAAAAACATTTTCTACTAATACTTAATATTTAAAGGAAAAAAAAAATAATTTTAACTGCTTTCTCTCATTGTGCTTGTTCTCTATGCTTGTTCTAGGAAATGAGCCTGTTGTCAGGAATGCTTCCAGATCAATTGAACTGGAGCATATTTGTATGCAAAACTTCATTCTACTAGTTATGCTCATCTGGTTTAGCATACAATATACCACCAAGTAAAACAGCATGAATTTGGAACACAAAAAATGCATAAATAACTTAAAAGACATACCGAACTAAGCATCGTTTGTAGGAGTTATGGGCAAATAGTTTCACAAAGCTTAGAAAAATTGCCAGCTTAGAAAAACCGACAAACAGGAAAAGAGAAAAAAGACTCCTCGCTGAATGCATGACACAATGAATTATTCTCCCAGTTATTTCAGTGACTGGTACAAGTAAAGCAGTGCTCACAAAACGACTCAGAGCTAAATCAAGAGCTAACCACAAATGCTGTATGGTGGCGGGTGAGCAGCTACAAGAACATACACACATTCAACAGGTTTGCGACGCAAGCTGCTGCTGAGGGAATTAATGCTTTTCTACTGAGCTCTATTTTGACTAAAACATTCCCACTGCTTACAGAGGCAGACAACACTCTTTGAACGGGTGGTCTATTATAGGTAAGTTAAGAATCACAACCATTACAGCAATGAAGTTGAAGGCAGCTTGCATGGTTTGAACCAGCTGCTATCCAGTCTGCCAGGTTCTGGCTTCTTGTACAGTCTTTGGGAAGAAGTAGTTGTGATATCTGTGTTAGACATTTGGCAGTGCATTTACTGCATATGCACAGACTGGCAATGCTCCACATGTGCATATGGCTGAGTTCAGGGAGGTAGGCAATGGCCACCTCTGTGTTGTCTTCAATACATTTGCTAGGTAGTCCTTTATGATTTTCAGAGCATGGCCATCCCACGTGCAGTGTGTGTGTCTGAGGATTTGGTCAAAAAACCTAAAGAACACCAGTGTATGGCGTAGAGGCAATCCAAGAGGCAGGCCTTCTGTGGTGTGAAAATTGGGCTCCCCTGCAGTAGGAAACCACCTTCCTAACATAAACCAAATGACTTTCTGAACAACAAAGCAGGTAAATCCTTTCTACTGAAAAATACTACTACACATCTGTTTTTTTCCTTAACTCTCAGTCTTGCTGCTTTCATTCCATCAGGCAAGATATCCTTTTGTATAAATTTCTCAGTAGTAAACAGCTGACAACAGACTTACCATCTTATCCCTGAATTTTCAGTAACAGTTGTTTCTGAAAATGCCATTTAGTTTGTGACAAGGTTTTGAGTACATTTCTTGGCATTTTTGCCTTTAGAAATCTATGAAAAATGACATGTGCTTCCCTAAAAAAAGAACTTATATCAAGCTAGTTTTGATTTCATATAAACAGTCCCCTGAAAACCTAGAAATAAAAAAAGCCAGAAGTCTGTATTGGGGAGTTTGAGATTGTTGTTTCTGCCTTGTGAGCTGCAGACATTTCTAAGTCTTGCTACAGATCAAGTGTATGAATAATTTAAGATTAAAACACAATAGGGTCCCTAACTACACCCAGATATCAACAGTTATTCTGAGCCATGCTGACAACACCCACAGCTTGATGCTCTATTTAGTCAGCATGACTACTAGGTCATCTGTGTAGGTGGTGGTTGTTGAGTGGTTCAGACAAGGCATCATCTAGGACTGCCAAAAACTGACTGTTCGCTGTTGATACCCAGACACGAGCTCAAAACCAAGAGACTTCAAGGAGAGCTTCAGAGAAAACAGACTTTACAGCACCAGATCAAAAAAGTACTTCATGTAAAGTTGCAAATGCATGACACAATGAAGTAATAAAGAATAACGTGTTACAAATAAGGCATAAAGAATTTATATTTGAAAGAAATACATATTTTGTTTGTATTTGAAGGTAAGTAATCACAAGATAATTCTACTTTAGAAATTACTAACAGATGGACAGCCCACTAGGGAAGAAATTCAACCTTAGTTACTTTTTTCAGAGGCAAACAGTCAAGACTTCGGAGCATCTGCAAATTGGAACCTCCGAATTCACACCACTTCAGAAAAAGAAAAGGATCCCATGTCAGAGCAGAACTACTCTTTTAGTACCTTACTGGTTGATATAAACCTGCCATTCTGAAAGGGAAAATAGATAGGCCTATTGTGTTACTTGCAGTCAAACTTACTTTTCCCAGCTGTGCCCCTTGGAAGTCCCAGTTCAAACTTCCCCTTTGGTGTTTCTCACTTTTTTGTCGTCTTGTTTTTCTGTTTGCTAGTACTTTCTTTCTATTTCCTTAGCCTAAACAATTTCAAGACAAAACCCACGCAGTTATGGTTTTCTTATAGTCTTAAAAGCCTGTATCACTTTCAGCTTTTTCTACTTAGTTTTACATTATCTTAAACACCGAGGCCAAAGCCTAAGGTTACAAACCAATCCCCACTACCCAGCTAACGGAGAGCACCTGCTGCTACTGTGGGTATTTAACATTAACACCTTAGGCAAACTCTCTTTTAGACACTGACTGCTGTTTTACTGCACAGAGAAGGCGCTTAGGGCTTGACTTCTGTAATAAATCATAACTAATTATGCTAATACATAGGGCATGAAATTAGCTGCTCATCTCATGCCTGTGACATCTATTAATCTATATGTTGGTTTATTACTCCCATTCTGATGTTTATGAAGACAAGTCAGCTTTTCCCTACAGTAGTACTAAACAGCTGCTCCTTAATTCCCAATGTCAAATCTTCCAAACTCCTTTATCAAAGGAGACTTTGATGCCCCTTTGCAATTCCAGTGGGATCAGCAGCTAGCCCAGCCCAGGCAAGATGTTCACAGGGTCAATGCTCAAACAGCTCAAAATCAGACAGGATAGGTACTGGATGGATTAAATAACTGTGCCTGAAGACTTAATGAGTAATTCACTATCAATTTACAGTGAGCAACTTACTATTGCACTCAAATGGACCTCCATTTTTCAGAGTTACTTTTTTCAGGAGTATGTATTTACACTTGTAGGATTCACCTTCATAAGTGACAATTGTTATCGTAATCGTTGTTATCAAAAGAGTCTGCAAAATGGCACCATGTCTCCCAGGTCTCCTATTCATCATTTTTATTAGATTACATTAGCAGACTACATATTATAGAACAATTACGTACCAGATTAATAAGTGATGGTAGAGCTGGTAGCACGCCTAGTTACTAATGCATTGAAATTCTTCAGTAGTTATTGTTGCATCAAATGTCAAAAATTCACGTTCATGTAATGTCGTGGAATATATTCAGGTTCCCTAAAAGGACTGTATCAGAGGTGCTTGTAAATCGGCCTTTCCTATGTCTCCCGCAGCTGTGCCTCTCAGATTCCTCACAGCTCTGTGTCAGCCAAAGTCCAAGAGAAGACAAGGGACACTGGCGGAGAAGCCTAACCAGTCAGGCACACTGTGTGATGAAGCTGCATGAAGAATGGGGGAAAAAAAGCCTCCCGGTATGAGTCATTGTTAAGAAACCATGAAAATCTTATCCACATGCAATGTATAATCTACAACACACCAAACACCAAATCTGGTTTGAGAAGTGGATATCATTATTAATCCCACACGCTTTGAGTCAGCAGATGAATCAAGAATTTACTTCTGCGAAGAATTTTAGCCTTTTTTGTAGATTAAAAGCTACTGGGATCCTGACTGCTCTGCTTGCCCTTATAACCTCTGAGGCTTATTTCCAGAGAGCAGCAGCAGGGCTGCAGGGCGGACTCTGTGAGGAGAGGCTGGGGCTGCCCTGTTCCAGACATGCATGGTGCCAGCCAGCTCCCACTGACCCCGGCAGAGAAGAACCTAATGAGGTTCAACAAGGACAAGTGTAGGGTCCTGCACCTGGGGAGGAAGAATGTCAGGCACCAATATAGGTTAGGGGTGGACCTGCTGGAAAGCAGTTCTGAAGAAAAGGATCTGGGGGTCTTGGCAGACAGTAAATTATCCATGAGCAAGCAATGTGCCCTTGTCGCCAAGAAGGCCAACGGAATTCTGGGCTGCATAGGGAAGAGTGTGGCCAGCAGGTCAAGGGAGGTCATTCTCCCCCTCTACTCTGCACTGGTGAGGCCAC
>VYZM01008934.1:257998-284230 GCA_013398915.1 Dromas ardeola
TTGGAGCATCTCCCTTATGAGGAAAGGCTGGGAGAGCGGGGACTCTTTAGCCTGGAGAAGAGAAGGCTGAGGGAAGACTTTATTAATGTTTACAAGTACCTAAAGGGTGGGTTTAAGGAGGATGGAGCCAGGCTCTTTTCAGTGGTTCCCAGTGACAGGACGAGGGGTAACAGGCACAAGCTGGAACATAGGAAGTTCCGATCAAATACAAGGAAAAACTTCTTTATGGTGAGGGTGACAGAGCACTGGAACAGGCTGCCCAGGGAGGGTGTGGAGTCCCCTTCTCTGGAGACTTTCAAGCCCCGTCTGGATGCAGTCCTGAGCAATGTGCTCTAGGCAATCCTGCTTTAGCAGGGGAGTTGGACTAGAGGATCTTTAGAGGTCCCTTCCAACTCAAGATTCCGTGACCCACCGCAGGGCATGGCTGAGCCCCTGAGCGTTCTCTGGAAGGAGGAGGAGGAGATGCTCCATGGCAGGTCCTTGCTGCAGCTGATGGAGAGCCCATGCTGGAGCAGAGGAAAAGCGTGAGGAGGAAGCAGCAGCAGAAAGGAAATGGCATGTCCTGATCACGGAATCACAGAATCACAGAATCTTCAGAGTGGTATCCCTGCCCTTTCCTTGGGAGGAGCTAGGTGTCACCAGGGGCAGAGAGATGTCACTTGGTCCAGCTGTCATTAGCCCTACAGAAGATTTGACGAGCCTTCTGCCAGATCAGCTGGCCGTGCTTGTGCAGGCGGGAAGGGAGGAAGCAGTTTAATGACTGATTTATGCCAATGCGAGTGGAGGGTGCTGTTGAAGGGCCCCATCCATTCCCCTTCTCTCCTGACTGACTGGTCTTGTTTTTTCTAATCAGTATTTAAATGTTCTTATTAAATATTTAGTCAATATTTAAAACTAATAAGTCACCAAATGTGATAAATACAAGCAAGGAATTTCTCTATTTTCAAAAGTTTCAAACACATAGGAAATGTATTCTATGATACGGAGTTACATACAAAGGCTTAATTAAGAAATGCAGTTGAAAGTGTAACATTTTTAAAGAATACATGACATTTAAATCTGAGGAGATATTGTGTCACACAAATCTTTTCTCCTGCAATTCCTGTGGATAACAAAAATTCATGTAAAATGAAGATGCAAATAGACATAGCTGAGAAAAACATTAGTGATAAATATGTCATACACGTTATCTACAGTTGTCTTCCCACTACTTCAAATAAACGTTACAGCTCTCTTTCTGGTTTCTCCTATTATTTCCTGATCAAAGTAATAGAAATTCTGCTCATTTTGTAATTTCTTTGATGATTTTCTGTAGCCTTAAGCTGTTCGCCAGAGAAGATCGCAACATGCAGGCCCAAGTCACTAGAGAGTTTAAGCACATGTCTAATTTTATGAATTATCATATCACAACAGAGGAAGTTGCACACATGCTTTAAATTTCAAAAGCACTTTGCTTTTTAGTCTCAACCAAAATGTATCCAGAGAGGGTCACTAAAAGGAATGTAGCTTGCTCATTATCTGCAAATTTCAGAAGCTTCCTATTTCTTTAGCAATTATAAAAAAAACCCCAAACAACCAGTGTTTATGAACAACTGATGTTCCTCAAGGCGTCTGTGCCACGTGGTAGTAGGAAAGAAAAGCAGTAACTGAGGCCCCATTGCTTGTCACTGTGGTTACCTGTTCCCTTTGATATTAGCCACCAGAAAGTAGTCTAATGCATTGCAGTAAAAGCAATTTAATTTAACTACGTAAAATAATTTTTGCTGTCGATCCTGTGTATATTTTACATTTCTCCCCAGCCTTTCAGTTCCACTGAAGCACGAATGTTATTTTGCCTGTATAATTGAGAACCCTTATTCTAAAACAAAGTTCATTGAATTGGTACCCAAGTATAAATGCAATTAGTAACACAACTTTTATAATGGCAAGAACATCTGTGCTTAGTGCAGAATGTTTATTAATGCCATTTATTGCATTTTTGCCTGTACATAATGTCTCCCTAAATATAATGCACTTGGCAAGGTTTTCCATGTGCTATTTATAGCACTTGAAATAGTGTAAACTCAAGACATTTCATTGCTATATCCAGTCAATGCTAATTATAATATGCAAAATAATATACAAAATTAAGTCTGCAAGGACAATCTCCAAGTCAGATAGTTTTTCAATTGATAATTTATCAAGGACGATTTTCTAAATGTAATTGCATTGTTTCAAAGAAAATAGCGGGTTCCGTAGAGTTATTAAGCTGAGAAGGTTTCCTCAGAAGGTGTTCTTTCCCACGTTAAGGCACAACCTAGAAAGATATGGCGGAGAATTTATTTCACACCTGTGTACCGTGCGGGGCAGCAAACCATTAGACTATTTCTGCTGAAGAGAACCCACAACTGCTTCTTGTAAATCACTCAGATTAAAAGAGTAAAATGACCTTGTAGGAGGCTGATAGCACACGTTGCAATATTATATGATTGTTCATTTCCTAATGATTAATAATTGCATGTTTCATGATAAACATTGAGGGTTTTTTTTTATTTACTTCATTACAAAATGAGAAAAAGCCTGCCACATCTCAATAACATTTTCCAGGGATCATTAAGTGCTGAAAAAGTTCTGGAATCATTGTAAATCTTCATAATACTTCATAATAGTTACATAATCTTCATAATAAACTACAGCTCAGTTTTATGTATTCATTTTATTGTTCTATAAACTAAGCCACAAAGAAACTAACTGATTTACTCATGATCAAAAAAAAAATCAGAGTCAGTGGTCATAACCTCCAGTTTTCTGTTCTCCATCATAAAAGACTTCAAATAGTCAAAGGTAGTGCAAGACATCACACAGATGTGAATTTAACAGGCTTGATGCACATTTCTTTAACCAGGTGATGATGAATTTAGTACACAGCTCTATTTTTGCTTCAGTTATAAGAGACAGTCAGGATCCCTGCATTTGATATGGATTTTTTCTAGTTATGACTCAGAAAGGAAACCTTTACATTCTGCTAGCTCACTTGGTAGGACATTTTGGGGGATTGTTTAGGCATGTTCAGCTGGTTGGCATTTTTTTGCCTTTTACCTTTAAGAGGGTCATGCTTAAAATGCAGGTGTTGGCAGCCCTTAAGGACCCACTCCAAATTTAAAAGTTGCTCACAAATTAAAGTTTGGTACAAAAAAAACTCCGAATCATGAAAAGGAACACAATTGTTTCAGCAGTGCAGTATATTTGGCCAGTTTGTATTAAAAAAAACCATGCACAGTTCAGCCTTTGACCTCCACATGCAGAATCTGAAAGTCACTTTACTGATACTCTGAGGAGAACAACCAGCAAGGAACATCTTTCCTGTCTAATAATCTAACACCGAAGAGGCCAGCTCATACCATAGATGTGTTCAGAAGGCATTTGACATTCTTTGTGAGAGGTCACCAAAAATATAAGGCACTTTTGTAACCTGGTATTGGAAGTTCCTGCACTGGCTCTAAAATAAAATTGATTTAAGTCTTGATGCAGGGAGAATCTTCTATGCGCACTGAAGACGCTCACCTGGCTGCACTAGCCATAGTATTCTTGTCCAAATGCATAGATGAAGTCACTCACTGTCATATTAGATATGTAGAAAATATGGCACACATTTGTCTCCAACATTTACAAGTGGCTCATATCAAGGAAATCACTGGGCAGTCCTGATACTGTGTGTGATTTGTATAGTAAGAAAACATTTTAAATTTTATTTTTAAAAATTTACTTTATTTAAAAGTATATTTTAACCTGAAGGTATCACTTCAATTTGACGACAGATTTTTAGAGATCTAGTAAAAATTGGTGACAATTATGAGTACATTCAGAACTCAACGGATTTTTCGGTCTGAACTCAGTTGTTTTGTCGAGCAATTCTAGAAAATATTTACCTGTTAAAAATTAGATTTTTAAGTTCACCAGGACACAATAGCTGATTCTAATTATTAGAAGGGCTTATCTCCGAGGCTGATGGATATTACATTTAATGTACCTATACAGTTCTGATCATACCAACCCCACATGCAAATTCAGGCTAAATTCAAGGAATGTTTTAACTAAAAACAAAATGCATAAGTAAAGGATAATATATCGCCCTTTTACCAATCAATTAATGGATAGAAAAGGGAAGGCTCAGTCTTTAATTTATTCCTCTTTCAGAGTGGACTTGTACCCAGATTTACTGGAAAGAAACCTAGAGACCATGTTCAGATACCATTGTAAGGAACAAATTCAGTCCTATCTGGAACAAAGTCCCATTTTACATTAAATTTTGAAAAATACTGAACGGCAGAACTTATTTACAGAATGGGAGAAAGAGAACATTTGGTGATCAGGGCATTTCATCAGAGAGGTGGGACATCTATCCAGCTGCTCTAATTTAGATGATTCATACATAAGGGAACAGTTTCAGTACAAAATAACCAACTTTTTAGAAAAAAAAACAAAACAAAAAGCCAAAACCAACCAAACAAAAAACCGAAAAAGGCTAGTCAACGTGGATGGAATTTAATTTATTTTTGCCACAGTATAAGCTGAAGTATCAGTTATTCCCTTATCCATAATTATATTCCTTACAATGATGTTCGTTCTTTCTCTCTTATTGCTTAAGGATTATTCCGTTTAATACCTTTAACAGTTCCTAGTGCCAGTCTCTCTCTAACTTTTAATTCCTGAGAATCAACAACAGGAAAAAAAAATACACATTCATTTAAAATAAATTCATGTCTGTCCGTGAGATGCTTAATGAATAAGTGCAAGATTTACAAGTCCATCATCATTAGAACTCTCCTTTGGTTGTTCTCAGCATGCTCCTGATAAAACTGATATAACTGCTCTACTCCACTGATCACAGCAAAACAGATATACAGCCCTCCACTGAAATTCTATCAGTGTTTCTGTCACTTGTGCAAGCGATCATAATTATATGCTGCAGAAAATGAATTAATGGAATAAATGAAGTATGCAGATATCTGTCAGCCCTGACAAACAACTTTGCTGTTCAATTAGCATAACTCCATCCTTTATTAAAGAACTGGGATTACTCATCACAGTTAAATGCTTTATTTATTTAAGATGCTCATTTATAAAACAGGCCTAGAGAAGTATCAATTTATTTCCCTGAAGCCTCTTAGCGATAGAAGTTGGCGTGGTTATGTACAGAAAACGGTTTGTACACGTTTTTAATACTGTGGGCCACATCTCTAATCCATACCGTTTTGTGAGCTGCCTCTTCACCCATTCACATGATGTGACATTCCCATGGCAACTACCGTAACTGCCAACATGGAAAAATACTAGTGGCGTATTTAATGCATTTTAAGTTACCAGTAAGCACATCATCCCTTTTGGGGGCGAACTGCAGACAAAGCAGCCGCAGTTTGCAGTGAGGAGTGGCAGAAGGTACCAGCGTCCGCACGGAAGGAGCGGACAGGAGCACCCTGTGCCTGCTCAAAGTCTCCAAGCTCACGAGCAGGTTCTGGGAATGCTCTGTGCTGCACAGCCATGTAAAATAACAGCAGCAGATGGTTCTTAGAAAGAAGGACTTGAGGATAACTACAGGCTTGGGGAGAGCGTTGCCACGGTTTTTGGTAGTGGCCAAGGAGTGCTCATTCCTGGAGCGTGCAGAGTGCGGTGCACGGGAGAGGTGTCCCCAGCCTGGAAGACTCCTGTCCCTGCCGCTCCCCAGGGAAGCTGCTCCACGCAAAGCCGGTTTGAAGCACCAGTCCTCAAAGCACAGGACAGGCTGAATATCTTACACTGACACTTGAATAAAAAATAAAAAAAATAAAAATGTGAAGCCTTGTTCCCTCTATGAAAGACAAGAGGAGATAAGATCAACACGGTTTGCAATAATCTAAAAATCAGAAGTTTAAAAGACTTCAGTGCAGCCATGATAACTCATCTCATTTCTGATGTCCATTTGCACATCTCTAGGACTGTGTTTTGTGTCTCTCACTGTCAGTACCGAATGCAGAAAAAAAAAAAAATAAAACTGCATATTAGGTGATTTAAAATAAGTACATAAATCTACATCAAGGTTTCAAGATAGATATATTGGCAGGGGACATTTATTTCTGCCCACATTAGAAATACATTTGATAGCATAAATTGAAAATAATTTGTAAGCATAAGTCAAGAATATAAGACCATTATAAAAAGAAAAAATAAGCGAACTCTTTAATACCAAAATAATTCTCCAAGGCCACCACTTCAGAAATGTTCTGGCCCATTTCTGTTATTTATCCTTATCCTCTGCCGCCATCCGGTGGCCATTTAATTCAAAAGACTCTTAATATTAAACATATTTAGATGCATGAGCTAAAGAACCTGAAAAGTCGGAACCTTTAACAAAAGGTAGACAGAACAGCCAGTCTTAAAGTGAAGCTGCATGTTTTCAGGCAAGGGATACTGACAGTAAATTAACGCTCAGCAATTTTTTTAAGTACACATCTTTTAACAAACCACAGAAGGGTGGAGGATGACAGATCAGCAAGGGAAAGAATTGTTCTTTCTGTGTGAAAGTTAGGTGTTTAGGTTAAAACAGTCGTGGCATTTCCCCTCCTGAGGTACTGGGGAGGCAAAGGACAAACCAAGGCAGCTCCAAAGGCAAATTCTTACATCTTAAAAAGGGATGTCTAAAGTAAATGGGATTAATCAGCATTTGGCTGTTCCTCACTCTCTCTATTGCCTACAAATCAATCCTCTGGGCACCTGACATTTAGATAATGTCACTTAGAGAGCTCAATCCTACCCTGAGTGACAAGCCAAAACAGCAGATCTTTATGGCGCATCTGTATAAGCACATGCCTGGCACTCATTTAGTAGTACGCAAATATCAGGGAAGATATTTGGGAATTGATATTATTTTGCATGACATTTTTTAGCAGCTGCCCAACTTCAGACAGAAAAACTTCTATCTCATTTTCAAAGGACGGACAACGCAAAGGTACGCGTTCAGTTAAATCAAGGCGTTAGGAGGAGTATCACCATAAGACACCAGGGCTCAGAACTCCGATAATGGAAGACAGCAAAGGCTGCTTTTCTCCAGCCTGCACTTACAGAAAGGGATTCTGCTGTACTCTGCCACATTTACTGATCTTATCAATTGATCTTATTACACATGGATCTTATCAATGCTTATAAATACTTAAAGGATGGGTGTCAGGAGGATGGGGCCAGTCTTTTTTTCAATGGTGCCCAGTGACAGGACAAGAGGTAACAGGCACAAACTTGAACATTGGAAGTTCCATCTAAACATGAGCAGAAATTTCTTTCCTTTGACGGTGACAGAGCACTGGAATGGGTTGCCCAGAGAGGTGGAGTCTCCATCTCCGGAGATACTCAAAACCCTCCTGGAGGAGTTCCTGTGCAACCCGCTCTAGGTGACCCTGCTCTGGCAGGGGGGTTGGACTAGATGATCTCCAGAGGTCCCTTCCAACCCCTATCATTCTGTGATTTATACTCATGATCACTGCTGCAAGAGGAAGAAGGGTGGCCAATTGTCACAGTTGCCCATATTTTTGGTTTAGTCTCATTGCTTTGCTGCTTTGACATTTAGGACTATCGAAAGTGGATGAGATCTTAAGAATGATTGACTTCTCTGCCAAATGAGGATGCTGACCACTTAAATGCAGAGTGGAAATACCTGTGTATTTCCAGCTGTCAACCAAATTTTCTCCTCAATCAGATAAAGGATATTTGTTTTCTTTCTCTCTTTCCATATGTCTGTAAATGTGTGTTTCAAAGATAATGGTCAATGGAGGAACAGCTACAAGTGTTCTTCCTGAGAGACAGAAAAAGATTTCTACACATGGAGTGGAGAATCTTAGTTTAGACAAAATAATTTGATAAAGAAGAGCAGCTGGTGCTCCTGTAAATAATGAGCTGAAAGTTCATTCATGGGCAGCGTCTATCACCGCAGATCCAGCAAGAAAAATAATTAATAAATAAAAAAGGGAAAATGAGAGCAAATGCTAGAGAAACATACTGTCATTTTATGACCATAAGAGGAGAAAAATGGATGATTCCTACAGAGCAAGAAACAGAAGCAAAGAGATCTTTCAGAATCATTCAGAATGGTGGCAGTAGGGGAGGGAAAACACAACCGCAACTGCATAAAACATATAGAGTAATGAGTGTTCTGCACTGTTCGCATCCCCAACATGCCTGAAAGCCATCAGAGTTAGTTTCATTAGGATTCATTGATGAGAAGATGCTCAGTGAGTGACAGAGAACAAAGCTGGTCTGGTGCATTGACAAGAAAAGTTACGAGTCACTACAAGCTTGGATGAGATGCTAAAGTTGATAAGAGAGGATCTCCTAGCTGAGTATGATTAATCTGGATTCAGATTAATAATACAACACAAGAGGAAAATTGCTTTCATGATTTACTGGCCCTCTAACAGATGTATGCACAAGAATCCTGCTCTGGTAGGAAAGACGAAATGTGTCCTACACAGTCAGGGGTAGAAATTTGCTTAATTTTCTTTACTCTTTAATTTTGCTGCTAGTTGCGTATAGGTCCTCCTTTTTCTTCTCCCCTGTGGTAAGTGCTAATCAGCTTCCCTACTTTTGCCTATACTTTCCTTGCTGGATATTTTCCATGTTCAATCTGCAACGGCACCATCTGGCTATCAAGGAACTTCCCTTCCTCTCTCATGCTGTGTAGGAGCAAATATCCTAATGTCTACCATTTAGGGAAACAAAGATTTAGCCTGGAGTCCCTCCAGAATGGCAAAGGGCTTTCTCAGTTATGTTCTGTAAAAAAGCACACAATCTTGATGACCTTCTGTCCCTTACATTACTCCTAGTCACAGTTCTTCAGAGCGAATCCTAATAAAGAACAATCTGCCCACATGACTGATACCTATTTGGATTAGGCTGAACTACCATTGTCAGACACATCATCTGAAAAACTCTGATTTACTTCGAGTGGTTGTGATAGCCAATGTGGAAAAAAATACATATTAAACTAAGAGGTAGGAAAACTTTTTCTTTGCCCACCACTAGCTAAGGTTAATTTCTGCAGCATGTAAAAATATGCCAGTTCTTAGGGATCACACTGAATAAAAGACACTTTTTTTATCTTGTTAGTACAGAAATTCAAATGTGAAACCTAGAAGAAAGAAGTTTTCTTCTTCTTTGTGAGATATCTATTATTTTAAATATTTTAGGTATTAGAACTTGATTCTATTTTTAACACTCTTTTAAATCATTTATCAAACCAGAATCTCCTGGTGTCATCCGGGAATAAAATGTCTCAGCAGGTTAGCTGAATTTATGTAACACTGCCACAGATTATTTCTTCCTAGGAGCTTGTCACTGTTAACAAAGCAATGACTATGCAGACACAAAATGAGCTTGTGACGGATTTTTTTAAGTATTGTAACTCTTCATTAAAAGTTATATAGATATCTCAATCAAAAGCAATCAATAGAAGGAATGAAAAAATACCATCAAAGAAAAACACTCCCTCTAAATCTTGGCCCAACCTCCCTCCCTTGATTTGTTTTCTATTATCTATTCGTATTATTGCCTTAAAAAAATGTGTGCATTAAAAATGCATTTTTTAACATGCAGGTAATAGCTCTATGCAATCATTTTCTGCATTAAGAACTTTGCGTTTGTGATGCCCCACAATTTGTTTGTACAGCTTGCTTTATTGATAGTCACCATAGTATCTGAGTTCCTCCTAATCATTAAATTGTTTGGATACACAAATGCAAAGTAGGGAAATACTATTCTTCAGATTTTACACATGATGACAGAAGCGACGAGTAGTTACCCAAAGTTATCAAAGTCTTTCTTTTTTTCTGTCACTACCCATCCTGTTGAGTGTGCTGATTTTCCTTCTAACAATACATTCCAAAGGGTATAGTAATCACAAAAACTACTTTGAATGAAAAATAAGACTTAAATAATGAAGAAATCATTCAAATATACACACACAAAAAATCATTCCCGTTAGACAGTGAAGAGAGAGTGGGAGATTGAGTTAAGGTTCAAACTACTGCTAGCACAATATGCTAATATAATATTTTTGCTCTTATGTATTCAGTTTAGGTGAAAGTATGCTACTAAAGCTGCAGGGCACTGTACAGTTACTAAAAAGAGACTAAGTAGGCCAAAGGAGAATTCGTAAATGCTTTTGAGCTAATACAGAAAACTTTTAATATAAGTCTAGAAGAGTAAAAGCAGAGATCTAACAGTACAGATGTTACTGATACCAGCACTTTACAAAAATATTGTTAAAAATTCCAAATAATTCTGAAAAATATGATAGGTAACAGCATACGGTACAAATCAAGCTTTTTTAACTTTACTGAATTGATCTATGCCATTTAAAAGGCAAGAAAGAATTGACTGTAAGGCCCAGATCCAAATCGGAACTGCAGCTGGGAATTTAAAATTAGACTTGCATGGACTTTGCAAACTTCCATGCTCAGCTGCTGTCTGGCCGTGAGGGTCTTTCTCTTCTGTAGGTATTTCAGTCCATTTATATGCTAGTTCTCCAGCGTTTTTCCAGTTGCACTTCAGTCTTCATAATGCTGACCAGTTTCATGATTGCCTCATGCCTACACCAGAGCAAAATATCTCTCTCCTTGTTATCAGTGGAGGGGCTCCACCTAACTGGCAACCTCATCACAAGCTTGCCCTACAGATGACTTAATGCAGGACAGCAGCCAGGAAAGCTCACACCCTTCCTTTTTAACCACATCTCAGTCTTTAAAGCACGATGTTGGCGAAAGTTCTTTCCATTGCTTGGGAGCAGCCCGGGGGAGGTGGCTTCTTGAATAGTTGTGTGGCAATTTGGGGTTCCACTTCAAGGGAGGGATTCACTCCTCTATCCTGTTGGAGTTGAGTCTCTATTTGAAGCCTAGATGTCAAACACTGCTGCACCAAATGATTTGAAGCTACTCTTAATGCAGACATTGTAAAGCACTTCAAAGCAAGCTAAACTTTGCAAATGTTTCTCTGGTCCATTGTGTTTTACAAAGTCTATAGAAGCGCCTGCAAAAAAGTTTTTCTTACTAGCACCCTTACTGGGAAGGAAGGAACAGGCCCCACAGGTGTGTGTGCTCCTATATCATCCTTCTGGGCATACAATATAATCTATGGTGTAACTCAAGTGCTGTTGCGGAGATGTCCCTTTTTTTTTTTTAGGGAAGGAAAAAACACTCCCCTTCTCTCCACAATTAATGGCAAGAGACTAAAAATATCAGTTTTATAGCTTTCCTAGTAAATAATTCACTTCTACAGTAACATCAGTCGCTGAGCAATCTCTGCACTTTCTCTGGAGCCTCTCAGGGAAAAAAGGGTCTGCTCATCTGGAGTGACTGCAGCAGGCAACTGTCTCATATTGATCTGCATTGCCTCAATATCCAACTAAGGGCCTCACAGTGCTATTTTTTATTCCCTGTGCTTTGGGGCTATTGCAGCAAAACCACTATTTAAACAGGCTTAGTGACAGCAGTACATTCACATGGAAGGCAGTTAACTGGAAGAGGTCTACGGTCTCCTTTGTAAGATGTGTGTAGTGACTGGAAATGAGGATTCTGAAGATCATGTTGCTCTAACTGCATTAAATTCAGTCACAGGACAGAAGGGATGATACAAAGGACATTTTATCGCCCAAAACAGGATCAGAATGGGATAGACAGGACTTGAATATGTAGACATATGGCAAAAATATAGACATGCACTGGAAAAACGCCATGAGAGGTAATGAACTCTCAAAGTATGGTATAGGACCCATAGTGATGGCTCCCCTACAGTTCTGTAGCCTGTTTATATAGCATATATATAGTACATAGCCTGTTTACAGAGTATATAAATTTCTTCCTGCAATACTTTTTTAAAACTCCAATTTTTCTGGTTCCAAAATCCCTATGTAAAATCTAAGTTGGCTGTGTGCAACAGTTTTGATTTCAAAAGAGGGTTTTGAAGTTTCTTCATTTGTTTTTTAGCTCTGCCAGTAATGCTTGGTAAAACAGGGATGAGTAAAACAAAGCAGAAAATAACCATTTCATTTCAAAGAACATACACGTTACTCAAATGTGATCTGACAGTGACGCAGTCTATTCACAATGCCATGTTCCCGTGGATGGTCTGGCTGGAACATACTTTGCCTTGGGAGTTTCTAAAGTGAACAGGGAACACAGGTGTTTTCATCTGAAAATAATTCATCCAAATGTTAAGTAATTCCTTCAGAAGAAATGCTGACAATTCTCCTGAGAGCTTAACATCTGTAGAGGGGTGTTCCCCAACCCTTCCTTTTTTTATATATTTTGACTTGATAACATGTACTTTATTCTTCAGTTTATTTAGAGGGTAGTGTTAAATTTCTGCAAAGGTCCTATGCAAGGACAGTCATCAATTAGCTACGTTAAACACAAGTTATGGATCTTATATGCTTCCAAAGCAGATGGCTCTGGGACCATGGAAACACTGTCTTAGTCTTTGGCCTGTTAGCACATCCCGCCATACAACACAGGCAACTTCTTTCGACAGTTCATTTCTGTGGTTCAGCTGGGACAGTGGTGAACCCAAGCCATTCTGAGAGCCTACCTTTCTGAGCACTTCGTATTTATTTCAAAAGCTTAAGGGACTACGTGGCAGTTAAAACAAGAAATGCAGGTTCTGCATAGAACGTTCTGAAGGTACAAGTGCACAAAATGCTAAGTCTTCACTTGCAGAAACAGGAGTATTTGAAGAGCCACAGAAACAGATGTCTGTGTGTAGTTTCCTGAGTGCTTCGCTGGAGTTCTCTTGAGTATCTTTGTCTCCCTGCAGTCAATGTGGCTAAATGTTCACACATCAAAGTGTTATTTTCTTTTAAAAACAAGGATTGACACTTCATCTAACTTTTTTTCTTCCTCTAGGAGATTTTCATGTGCCACAGGTAAGCAGGAGGCTGGACCAGAGACCTCCTGCGGTTCCTTCCAACTTGAATTATCCCGTGATCCTATGAACCTAATCACGGTCAAACACAAGTTGATGGCTTATTTACAGGTTTTTCGATCTAATCCTTTGGCTGTTGCCACAATACATACACTACTGAATAACGAACACATTTACACGGCCAGATTCTTCAGAATTTTGTAGAAGGCACTTGGCAAAAGCACTGATCTTACTTCAGTATTTTGAAATTCCACATGCTACTGATGTTTGCAATAGCGTATCTGTAACTGTAGAAAAGCTTGACCTATCTTTTAATTTCTTGAATGCAAAATTTTGTGGAGACATTTGGCACTTTGTGTTTTAACGTTTCAACCCACATTAGGCCAAGTCCATTTACATTGATACCAATGCCATTCCGGTGGTATATGCTTTAGCACACATTCAGTTGTGATACATCAGAGTGTCACAGTTCTACTGAATTTTATGATTTGTTTGCTATCTGCCTGAGACTATAAGATTATTTGTCTTTATTTTATTCAATATAATACACATCTTATTTGAAACAATGAAGTAATCTTTGAAGGTAAAATATAGTTCTGGCCTCTTCAAATTGAGTGAACATTAGCATCCATGAATATGTCCATTTATAAGACAATTTGTTGTAACTTACATCCACCCTGTATATTATGTTGACACACTCAACTTTAGACAACCGCCAGAACTACACACACCCACACAAAAATGTCTGAAGTAAGAGGAAACTCTGGACTGGAATGTGGCACTCTAAAAATTGGGCTTTGAATGAAAAACTACATTCAAACCCAAACGAACAATTGTTGCTGGTCAATAAATAACACAAATATTTTGAAGTCCAGAGATTCAATATGCCTCCAGTTGAGAGGCATCAAAATCTGAGTATAGGAATCAATGGGAAACAGCCCAGACACCTTAGTTTTATGTCACGATCCCTGCTTGAAAAGCTACACATTTCCTAAATTGTAGGGGTGGTGAGACAAGGAGTAGAAGTAACAGAAGCTGTAAAAGAACAGGAGAAAATTGCATGCCAATAATATCACTGAATCTTCATCAATGCATGGAGAGTGAGACATTTTATATCAATGCTCCTGTGTTTTTCTCTTTCTCTTTGGTCTGTTATAATGCTTCTTCACTTCTGAAAACAAACTATACTTAAGACGACTGGTTACCGCATGTAACCATTCCCATTTCCCAATTCCACATTCAAATTACATTACTACCCTGTAGCTAAGGAACTGAACTGGGATCACAGGATAAGAATACTCATCTTGTATCATGACAAATATAATCACATTATTTTTCTCTGTCTACTCAGAAATTCCGTCTAAGGAATTTCCATCAGGAAAGGACGTTATATCAAGCATATCACACATCATCCTGATAAATATTAGTGCTATTTCACCAACAAAACACAAAGAGGGAGGCTATAATTAGTGTGGTATGTTTTTGATGAGGCCCGTTACAAGCTGTAAATTAAATGTTACATCCTTGATTTATTGGGTGTCTGACTATAATATAACTGATCCATTACAAAAATTGAGAAAGCAGTCCACTATACTATATGAGACAAAATGTTGAAAAAAAAAATTCTGAAAAATAGGAGTTTCATATGTGGGAACCTAGAAGTCTACCCAACAGAAACTAAAATATTTCTTCCTTTACACCAAGGCAGAGGGACATAAGGTATCCCTCCAGGTCAGGGTGTCTTCTGTAGATGAACTGCTTCAACTGAACGCTAACTGTGCATTTTGCTTTCTGGCTAGTGCAGGCTAGTGATCCTTTATTCAAGAAGTCCAAGTCTTTAAACTAATACCATCACTTTGTTCCTACTCTGACAACCCTTCCTTTAAATTAATAAATGTAAAATGTCACTGGCTGATATTTTGAAAGTAGAAAGAGAGACACACACGCAAAAACAAAACAAAACCCATGTTGTCAAAGCCCTTCTGCTTCAATGTCTTTCCCAGTTTGAAATGACGTGCAGTCACCAGAGAGCAACAGCAATGGTGCAGGTTGAAGGAACATAAGTAGCAGAATAAATAGCTAAATACACATACATATCTATATAGAACAAAAAATCCAGAGCTAAAAGAAGATAGTAAAAGGAAATGCATGGCTAACTCCAAAGCTGACACTCCTGTTAAGAGCAGGGGAGACTAAAACAAGTCAACTGAATTGTAAGCGGTAAACTTGTACCAGCCAGAGGATCTCTTGAAGATAAGTAACAAGGTAACAGAATAAAGCTATGGCTAGATTCATAGATTCATAGAATCATAGAATGGTTTGAGGTGGAAGGCACCTTAAAGATCATCTAGTTCCAACCCCCTGCCATGGGCAGGGACACTTCCCACCAGACCAGGCTGCTCAAAGCCCCGTCCAGCCTGGCCTTGAACACCTCCAGGGATGGGGCATCCACAGCTTCTCTGGGCAACCTGTTCCAGTGTCTCACCACCCTCACAGTAAAGAATTTCTTCCTAATATCTAACTTAAATCTACTTTCTTGCAGTTTAAAACCGTTACCCCTCGTGCTATCGCTCCACTCCCTGATCAAGAGTCCCTCCCCATCTCTCCTGTGGGCCCCCTTTAGGTACTGGAAGGGGCTATAAGGTCTCCCCGGAGCCTTCTCTTCTCCAGGCTGAACAACCCCAGCTCTCTCAGCCTGTCCTCACAGCAGAGGTGCTCCAGCCCTCTGAGCATCTTCTTGGCCCTCCGCTGGACTTGCTCAATTACTTTCAAGAAATGAGAAACATATCAGTACCGCAAGGAGTTACTACTAGACATTGTGACGTCTTTATCACAGGCAAAACCGTGAGAGATAATAAAAATGTCCAAACCTACAAACCCTGATGTATTTACACATGCCTAGACTTACTGCGATCCAGTGATACTGTATTAAAGGAAGAGACAGAAATATGAGGGAAACGTTAAGAACTAAGCTGCCTGGTATCTGCAACAACACAGAAGCAGGTTCTGACTTAAGGATCCACCCCTTCAGGACAGAACAACATAGCATAAATATGAAAAGTAGACCAAAAGGAAAAAAAAAATAAAATGGCAAAGTGTCTTTAAGTGGCTTACATGTAAGCCTGAACACACTTTCCTATTCTCAAGTGTCAGTTGTATTTTTTCTGTTAAATATCTCAAAAATAAACCCCCCTCAGATGGCAGCTGGAGGAAAACATGTCTTTCAAAGAGGGTGTTGAATTTGTCCTGTGTTTTAAGGACACCCATCCAAACTTCCTGGCACACAAATGTGGAAAAATATTTTTCATTTAGCCATTTTTCACATTTTTTATGTTTGTAGAGTTATTCCTTTTTCTTTTTTTCTACAGATTTGTGTTGATAAGTACATGTTGTCTTTCCCTACATAGTCAGCAGGTGAGACTCAGACTGTGTGTTCTGCAGCTGTTGTGAGCTTGCCACTGTGACAAACAGTGACAAGAGCCTACTCCCTTTTTTGCTCTGCAACCAAAGTTAAAGGAACTTTCCTTCAGGCAAGAGTTATAAGTGTTCTTTCAACTCATTCCTCATTTAAGAGTTATCCTTTCCTGTGTTGCCTTTATCTTTGGGTTTGGTTTGGTTGGTTTTTTTCCTCCATGCACCCTTCTGCCCTGTCCATTCCTTCTTCCTCTTTCCCTTACAATTTTTAAGAAGTACTTGATAATGATATGTCAAGAACATACATGGATTCCACTTTCCTCTTCCAAATATGACCCAACCTGTCCATCAAATAATCAGATAAATCAGACGGTTTTCGTTTCTTCTGGCATCTCATAAAGGCTGACACTAGGTTATTACCCTCACTGCAATATCCACTGTACTGAGATCAGCTAGAGAGTCAGTTGTCTCCTGTCTAGTTGATTCACAATAACTTCTGTATACCTAGACTTTAGATTTCTATAGACTTTTGTTACATTTCAGTCCAGTGCTTTTTCTGAAAGCCATCTAACTGAGCAGGGCTTTTTGTTCTCTGGAGGTTCTGGAGCAGTGGGTATTTTGGACACAGAGACTTTTAGTCTGTGCAGATGGAACCATTGCTTCAGATGTGTGTATTTATAAATAAAGCTGAACAAAGAAACAATAATACCCTTTTGGAATAGGGCTTATTAGCATTTTGATGGCTTCTTTATCCTGGGAATAGCCTTCTGCTTTTGGCCTCTTCCTTCTATTCTCCATCCTGAATCTGTCATCTTTCTCCAATAATTAGAATTTATACTGAGCAATCAAGGCTTAGGTTGTCAAGGCAAAAAAAGAGTAAAAATGAATTATACCATGTTCTCCCTGCAGATAAGGATAGCATATATTTGCTTTATAAATAATGTTTTTTTAATATGTAAATTACCAGGAACATCAGATTGTGAAGGGTGTATGAAAAGCTCTAAAATTTCAATTTTTCTAAAGCCACAAGTAATTTCCTATAGGAATAACACTAATGATATTTTTAGGGGGGGCAAAATTCATTTGGCTATGTGAAATAAAAATGAATAGCAATGCTTTATGACAGCAGTTAGACTTTTAAATGAGTAAGAGGCATCATTCGCTGAACCACCACCATGATAGGACTGCAACGAAATAAATAATAAATACTCTTAGATTCCTGATTCCACGTACATGATATATGGCTCTCAAAGCAGTACTGAATCTATGACACTAGTGGGGTTGATGTAATAGTATTCTAACAATATATTTTGTATTATGTAAATTAATCATGATAATGCAAAGTTACTCACTCCTATTCAATCTCTAGAAGTAGTGACCAATGTTAAACATTATTACGCCTCATTATTCTATTTTATTTAGTCCAGTAAAAAATATTTTAAGGGATAACTTTAGACCTCCATGTGTCATCCTTTAATAAAGACATTTTATTAGTTTAACAGTTTTAGTTTAACAGTTCAAGATAGATTAGTAGGTGTTAGGGGCAGAAGAAGTAGGGCAGAATAAAATGTTTTCAAACAAAAGTAGGAATTCCAACACCACATCACCTTTAGAAAAGGCACAGTCCTAGGAGGAACAATACTAGAAGGAACAATACTAAAACTCAAACTTTCATTGTTTCAGCTTTTAAGGTTCCAAAGGCAGCTGCTGACATAGCAGACAGAAACCCTCTGAGTTTTCCCGAGCCGTATATTCCATATGATTTCCGGTAACGCTTTGCAGGAAATTGAAATAGCTACAGCAGTGAAAAAGCAGCATAATTCACACGACTTTGAAGCCCTACTCGCACACCTTTTCTCTGGATTAACTGATTCCTCAGACCCTCACATCTTCTGGACAGAGTAAAATAGATTTCCACAACATATTAAGAACACAAATAAATATATGGTAGGAACCGGAACTCCAGGTTTCTAATCACAGTGCTACTATTTATCTCTGTTATGACTCCAGGCAAGCAGATGTGTCTTACAGAGCTTTGAGGAGTTGGGGCACGACAAGGGAGATGGTGAAATACTGATTTTTACTACCTTACTTGTCCTTCTTAATGAAGATATTGATTTACTTTGTTCAGTGCCTCAAAGCTGTGCTGTATCACTTCAGACTGTGTTTTTCTCCTAACAGAAGACAGTGATTATGCTGATCCATGTTTTTTTCTTTCTTCTGGTAATTAACACAGCATTATTCTTATTTTCTACATCCATCATAGCCAATATCACTTTGCTAAGGCAAACGCCTACATGCAACAGTAGAGCAATTGGGAACCCAAGCCATACAAAACTATAACTGAAAAAGGATTAAAACCTCCAGGAATATCTAGAAAGAATCAGCCATGGAGTATTCTTCTAGTATTATCTAACAAAGACAATTACAACCAATCGTGATGGCACATTTTGTTACCTGAGTTCAATATTTTCACACCAGAAATTAAAAACAAAATAAAAAAATTCATGATTTTATGCAAATATCTAAAAAAATGTATTTTGTCCAAAAATTCCTCATAACTCTATTTCTAAATCCTTCTCATCTGATCCTTTTGCCTTGGAAAGCATGCACGCGAGCTGCACAGACATGTGCCGTGTGGAACATATATCTGGGTCTCTCTCTGGGGTCCAGTTCTTGGGCTCTGCGTCACTGTGAGCCTGACAAGGAGAGGTGACACAGCTTCAAAGCACAGTCTTTATCTCCTAGGGGAAAACATGTGCAACAGAGCGTATGAAAACATATACGAACTATGGCAATTTACTAAACGTTTACAAAAAACAACATTCAGCCAAAAAGTTCCACGCATTGGAAAGGATGAGAGAAGACAGAAGACAACAAGCAGCTGAAATGAGTAACCGCTGGAAGAGCAGGGATTACGGCAGTTGGCATTGGAGCCTGAACAGGTAAGCAAAGAGCCAGAAGACACAGAAGGCCTACCAAGCCAAGTGGATTCACGATCATCTGCAGTAGCTATTTTTTAAATTATTAGTCTGTGAGTATGGAATGATGATATATAGATTCCTAGCACGTGAATGCTCCTCTGTGATTAGCGTCATACATAACGTATGCAACTGCACAGAGTTTAGTCATGGGTGTTTTTTCATGGGGTACAGACCCAATACAAACCAAAATATTTTCTAAATGCACAAAACATGTGAAAGGTTCAGTAAGGCTCACGTGTTGTAACATGCCTAAATTATTTACTAACAGCAAAATGAAAGTCCAAAGAAACCAACAGAAGCATTATAGTTGCTTAATTTAGAGAATTGAAAGAATAGATGTCAAGCCACCCAAGAAAAGAATTCTCCTCCAGTTCTCATACCCTATCTTCAAGAATTAAAAAACTTAACTGTTTATAGACATTCTCTGTTTGCTATTTAATTTCAATACATGCTTCAGTCTTCAGAAATGCTCTTAAACGAGCAGTTTTGTATGTACTGCAGTCTAGTTGACTACACAGACAAAAAGGGTAGGATGCAAAATGAGTTCTACACTGTCATCTTGTGGATCATATTTTACCCTTGTGTATTCAGTATGCTAGCCAATAATATTAAACATTTGGTTTGTATGTTATGTTTTGGTGGGTTTGTTGTGTTTGGTGGTTTGTTGTTTTTTTTTTCCCCAAAAGAGAAGCAGCACTGCTCTGCATTTATTGTTTTTGAAAGTGATGATGCAACACTTTCATTTTTGCTTTTAAGTAGGATTGTGCAGCAACACTTTTATCTATGAAGGCTGAAATACAGACCAGGTGAAAGGGCTGCTGACTGCACAACAGCCCCCTGGGAAGTGTTGGCATGCCTTTGGGCAGTTGTTCCTATTCAGGCAATTCACATTGAGGAACTGATGCTCCAGCCATACGCTCTGGGGATAAAGCATGAAAGTCCCATTTCCTCTATCTCTAAGCTCTGATTTCTTCCCACTGCTGGCATTGAATCCCAATTCTTCTGCTTCTTGACTGCCTCTGTGCTAGTCTTCCATTCTAGTGAGTCTCTCCTCTAGCATTTTTCTATAGTTCAACATTTCCTGATTTTCTGAAAGGGGTCACTCGCATCTTTTTCAGCCAACAATCTTAATGGTGCTAAGGGATGCAATTCTTCACTTGCAAAATTATTTCCTAGGGCCAGAGGCAGTCAGCTGAGTCCAGTGAAATGGAAAACTAATGAGACACATACCCTGGTGGATCTCCTATACAAAGTTATCCCATTATCACTGACAGAAAGAAAAAAATGGGAAGATACCACTGAAATATCCATCATTAGTCATTGTCTTCTCTGCCCATGGGGCAAAATTAGGCAGGACTTAAAGATGTAAATACTTTGCTGAATTTGGGACAGTTTTCGACATCAGAACTCTTAAAAGAAAGACAATAAAATTAGGATTCGTTAGATTTAAGACCACGAGTTCTGGTTTTGTCCAACATAACCTAACAAAATCTGCAGAAAATTTATTTGTTCTTTTTGTAGGATGTACAACTGAGTTCCACACCCAAATAGAGCCGATTTAGGTGGTAAACTGTGAAATTTGTCATACTGTTTTCACAAAGTGCAGTTTGTGCATTTTTTCCCTTTTATCTCAGGAATATTAAAGCTCTTGAAGTAGCCATGGCTTTATGCATATAGTCTGTTTAAGATGCAGGAAAGCTTAGTGTAAAAGTATCTCAAAGGAATATGTTCTTAAAGTAGCAGATGTTCTGAGTACTAGACTTATGATGTGATTTCTATTTGAATTAGACTGCGACACAGTGAAGTGCAGGTGCTACAGGTGTTTCCTGAATGCTGAACTGAAATGTGCTGAGAAATTTAAGCAGCTGAACCATGTTAAATCCAGCTCAAAATCAAACTTAGACCCGCAAATTCTTTTTTATTATTATTATTTTTGAAGGTTTACTGTATGTTGGATAGTTATTTAGACAGATTTACTTCTGCATTCTTAGTTTGCATGAAGTCGGTACCGGGCATTTGAAGGTGTTACAGGTTATATTTCAGTACTTACTTATCCTAGAATCTTCCCACACTGAGAAACGTGTTTCATATTTTCCTATTTATTTCATCCCATCCCACACAAGTTCTTGTTATTGTAATCTTCTGCAGGAAAAGAAGAAATACGATTAATGCAGTCATCCAGAAAGGATCAATAGAAGGTAATGGAAGATCTTTTTTCCAAGCCCTGGAGGGAAAGAAGAGACATCTTGCTGCTCTGCTTTTATACTACTAAGCCAGATCCTGGTGAAATGGAAATTTACACAATGGGGCAGCCACAGAACTACAAAAACGATGCTGCATATAATTCATGCAATTTTGTGCCTATCAAATATCATGTTCAGTGTTTCTCCAGTAAACATTTGGTTTTTACTTGGACTTTAGATCAAATTTTTAGAATTTTTTCAATGTGCAATTGCAATGTGATGTGAAATGAAACAAAAAAAGCCAGATGACTAAGTAGAACCAAGCTGTTACATTTGATGCTTTGGAAATATGAACATCATCTGTCACTGTTAAAAAAACTGTTATGAAAAGATGTGCTCTCATCAGACTGTATGCTCTGAATAAACATACAGGGTTTGAAGTGTAAGAAAAGAGACCTAGCACGATTAAAAATTATGTTTTGTTGGTAGAAATGTCATAGTGAAGTAAATAGAAACACACATTAAATAATCTCTACCACTGAATATAAGCAGGATTTGAGTCTGTAATTTTCACTGAAGGATAGACTTCTGTCAATAAAGGCAAAAAAATCCCGTCAGTCTATTCCAGCAGATTATTTCCCCTTGCAAACTAGCTACGCTTACAAAAGCACTTTACATCTCCTAAGCATTTTGCAATTGTGTTTAACAGAGATTTGATTCTACAGAGTTTCTGTGCACTGAGTTCTTACTCCATACAGAAGGGTTTTAAACTTGATGTCTTGTAGAAGTGGACATACTTTGAATATTGAAGGAAACAGGTAACGTTTCCTATGAATGATTTTGTTCCTCTCATAAAAGGCTACATGATTTAGATAGCTATTTTGATTGTATTTATATTATATAGCATTGATTATATACATATCAGAATATAGTTTGATAAATTGCATATTATTTATTTTGTGACATTTTCTCACGGCTTTTTTTTTTCCTGGGTATTTTTTTCAGAATTCCTGAATAAAAAACCAAAAATGAATGCAAGAAGGAAAGATAGGATGCTAAAGATCCAGAGACAGAGAAACAATGAATAGTGGGGGAATAAGGTGAGGAACTAAAGCACAATTTAAATCTTTACAAAGGCGGCAAATGAGGCTGGCATTGACCCAACTCATGGAGGTAATGGGAAAGACAGCAAAACTCTGGGATACTAATAAAGTGCTAAGCAGAACATAGTTCCTTCATGAAAGCTATTGAATTAGGAGACAAGTGAACACAGATCATGTGTGGGATTTGCTATAAAAGTAAGTTCTTAACTATAAATAGATCTTGGCAAGTCTGGATGTAAAAACTGATATGGCAGATAACGATCTACCTCTTCCTAAGGAATACAACATGCTTCCACCACATGGTTAGTTGTATCCTCCTGGCTCACCGAGGTACCTGAAAGACAAATGCAGCCTTTTCTCTTCCCAGTTTCATGGAGAGACCGTCTTCTACAGTTTCTGTGGGAAAACAAATCGCCATTTTTTGCTATAGCCTTTATTCTTGCTCTCTTAAGGAAAATTTTTACTGGTTCGAGTAAGATTTGCCTTGAGGCAGTACAAAACCAAGCTTTTATTAATGTGTTTTGTTAATCCAGTTGGAACTGTGACCACTTTCATTTCAAGGAGATGTAGGGGTTTCAAGAGAAATCTCCAGAAACTCAGGGTTCACTGGAAAACTAACCTCTGAGTGTTTTGGCCAAGTGACTGGGAATCTGCTGGCAGCGTAGGAAGCTCATGCTCTGATTTGTGCGCTGCCTCAATCAGAGAGAACTGAGATGGAAAACTGTTCTGAATGCAATATAGAGTAAGGAATCAAAGGCCGATGTTTCATGCCTTGGCCACCAGGCTGAAGGTGGAGCAAACTCTTCTGGAAATTGATTTGAGGCTCAGGAGCCAAGCAGCCCTGATTTTATGTCCAAAGGACAGGTGTGTTGAGCTTTGTGACAGTAATCACGAGTCTTTTGTTCTATCACAAAAGAAGTACGAAGCTTCAAACTTCAGAAGTGGATGCAAAATGGAATTGCCATCCTCTGGCCAGCTCCAACTGTTCAGCGCTTCTTCCCTGAGGGGCAGAGAGTCACAACGGGAGGTTGCAGAATATGGCCCCCAGCTAACTCTTCCCTACAGAGCCCTGTTGCTACCTACCTCTCAGGAGAGACCTGTCTATTTGCCAGTAGCATAGAATACGTGAAAATAAAATTGCATACTTCAATACCTGAGCTAAGAAAATGACAGCCAAGTGTGAAGGTAGTAGTCATTCTGAATGCAAAAGCATCCTCAAACAGGATAAAGAAAAGGTTTAAATAACATGGCAGAGACCAGCACCGTAAATTTGGCTGGTGTGGCAAGAATTATCTTTTTTTTTTTTCTGGAAAAGAATTTCAAGAAGGGTGGAAGGGAGCAGAGATATTAACAAGTATTCAGTCTTGGCTTGACACTATTCCCACAAAGGTTGACGTAAGCTTTCAGAGTTTTTTAAAACACTTTAAGTGAATACTCGGAATATCTATGCAAAGTGACTGCTGGTGTGGAAGCAAGGAGGTCTAATAGTTTCTTTTCAATATATTTATATATTGAGGTGAATAACATTTTATTGCTATAGGTTTCTATATTCAATATATGTCATAACTTTTTCAGGAGCACAAACTTCAGTGGTAGTGTATATTTGCTTGGACTTTCATTGTTGGCTGAGAACATATTGCTGAAGTTGAACTCAAAACAGGAAAATGCGAACACTTCAATTCCCATAAATCATTTCAAACCCAAAGAACAGATGGTGTTGAGATGCAGCACCACAGCCTGCTGTTCTCTGAGATTTGAGGAAGGCCATGTAGCTCTCCATGGAAAGCAATTTTATTTTGTTCACTTCACCCATTAGGCAGAAGAGTGATTAAAAAAATAACCAAAAATGTCATTTCAGTTCCTGAGGAGAATCTAAATACTGACTGCAAAAATCATACTTCGTACTTTCTATCCTCACTTTCTGTCCTTTGGATTAAGATACACATTTCACAGATATTCAAGATACGCATTTCACATATCTTAACAGGATCTTCTAAAAGTGTTTTATTGGTATACTGTAATTATTTTTTTAGGAACACCCTATTTTTTTCATTGCTTAAAAAGTTTACATGTTTAGGATAAAAGAACTTGATCCTAGATACAGCAAAATTTTTTAGCTATAGGAAATTTCAAGGACTTGAACTGTGGCTGCAGCTGTAGAGTCACATGAGAGAAAGAGGAGGACTGAAATATGGCTCACAACTTCTGGAATAAAAAAAAGGATTGCTGTAAACGTAGTTAAACCTTTACTTATTAGTGAATTGAGTCCACTATGGAATAACTGGCCCTGCTTCAGAGATGGCATCTGATTAAAATTGGATGGCTGAATCAGATAGTGCTTCTGACTGTCTCTCTGCCAGAGGATGCCCTCCTGTGGCAGGAACAAATCAGCATCCCCTAGTGCCTTGTTAATCAGTTCCTGGGTTATTTAAACAGGTAAAAGGTAATTCCTCTAGAATTTGGGGTTCTTCAGTCATACCTGGGCTGTCAAAGCATTTTCTGTACTCAAAGAGCCTCATTGTGCTTGACAAATTCTAGTTACTACCATGCAGAAGGCACCTACAAGACACAAATGTTATTTTATGGCTGGTTCCAACAGGCATAAGGAGATTCAGTGTCCTTTACAGACCTAGGGAAACTCTGGTTTTAGAAGTATCATCACCAACACTAAAGGGCTACTTAGAGGGGTACAAAGTAGATAAGCAGTAAGCCTGTTATCTATCCGTTTCTCTGTAATTTGAACTAGTTTGGCCTATAAACCAATGGAAATAATATAGCTCATTTCAAAGCCATTGTTTGCATACTTGCTTGGAGTCAGGATTTTGCTTCATCTCTCAGTGTTATTACTCTAACAATTACCACCACCCACCAGAGAAGAAGGCCTGGAACAAAGCAGCCAGGTGATACTTTTGGACTGGATAAATGAGCTGGAATCTAAAAGAGCTGCCATGTGCACAGCCTGTGAACATAGGGCATCTGTCTGTGACCGGTGATTTGTATCTTCATAACATCAACAAGAAACTCTTCGCCACTTGACCAACAGAATACCTTCTTTCTTCCCCTATTTCTTCCTTACCAGGGAGCAGAACTCTAGGATGGAAATACTTTCTTAATGAAAAGGTGAATTTCTGACCAAAGCCGTTCTGAATAACCAGACTTTTAATTCAAAGCACAGTTTCTCTTTAAATACACTAGGTGAGAAAAAGAGTTAGGGACATTTATCAACTTAGCTATATGTTTTCTACAGTTTGCACCAGAATATCTAGCTATACAGAAGTGCCTATTCTCAAACTCTGAATCCCGTTCAACTGTTTAATGTTGTATAATGTCACATAAAGTTAATAATACTGTGAGAGGAATGTTCTCATCTTTTCATTTTGGACAGGTCCCTCTGTCTTTTAAAAAATGAATCCAAACTGAAATAATTGTGTAAAAAGCTACAGGATATTTGAAAACAGTGACCAGTAAGCACCCATATATAGGACTCAGCTGCTAAAATCAACATTTCAGAAACTAATCAGAATCCTCTTGTTCAAAATAAAAGGGAAACCAATCTAATGGCGTGCATTGAGCTGTAATATATGGGAATATATTAAAAAACACTGGCCACCACTTCGGTTCATTTAATTC
>VYZM01008934.1:284283-331117 GCA_013398915.1 Dromas ardeola
CCAATCTGAGCTGGAAAGCAGAGGCAGAATTTCAGAACATCTCAATACAAAGGATAGTATCATTAACAGTTTTTCTGGCATTAAGTTAGGGGTTAATATTCATGTGTTCTCTGTATCCCCTACAATAGGCCAAATCATGCTATTTAGGATACTACATTAACACCTACTGCTATAAGGAATAGTAACAATAAAAAATCTGTACAATTGCACTTCTGAAACCGATTAATTGTCACTGGAGAAACCTTATTTCCAATCCTTGGTTTACTTTACTGGGAAAGTGTGAAATGTAGGAAAAAACTCAGAACGGGGATGTTATACCCTGGTTACCTATATTTCGCACCTCTGTCATAAGCAGTGTCACCTGTTTTGCTAGAAATGAAGCACACATTCTTGTCTTCAAAAAATATAAAACCTAGGGGAGTGGCTAACTTACACTTCAGATGTCAGCCATGGAATGAGGATGCATTTTTGGATGGATTTCCTTTAATTACTCACAGTAGAGCTGGGCTGGCATAGAGATTAGTACCATGCCTCTATATAGATTAGCTAACCCCTTATAATGTGCCTTTCTATAGGTATATGAAGGGAAAGTTAAATTAGCATCAATATCTACATAAGAGTAAATTGTACCTTTGTGCACAAGATATGATACAAGAGTCTTAAAAGGTATTTAATCTTTTTTTTATCAGTTTGGGAATTTTTAAGGTTTCATCAGTTTCATCAAAAGCTCAAGAAAAATTCTTTCCTAACCAGTCTTTCAGTGTCATTATTCAAGCAGTATCCCTAACATATTCAGTAATTAAGGATGGAAACATTTACAGTGATTTGCAGTACAGCCCTTAAAGACAAGGGAGCAGGAAAGCTATCTCTTTCTGTCGCTTCTGTGCTGAGTCTTCAGTTTCATTCAATGCTTTCCTTGAAAAAGGTTTCAGAAATCAGCTGTAATTTCCCTGATGTACTATATCAGCTACCAGACAGAACTGCAAAGAATTGATCGGATGAAAGTAGATGAAAATTAAGAGAGTCCAGGAACCCAGCTGGGATATACCTATTATTTCTCTTGCACAACACAATCTGTTCCATGTTACTTTTTAATACATTTCTGGGACGTAATTTCTTTCTGTAATATCAGAGGGAATAGCGCGTACTTTCTCCAAGAACTTCAAAAAAGAAAAAAAAGCATTTTACATTCATCTTTTATGGAACATGAACAGAATGTACAGACCTCAAATGGCAAAAAATAGCACGTCTTCTTGAAGAAATATGTAATTTTCATCCTACACGTATGTCACTTTCAAACCAGAAGGGAAAATCTTCATGAAAGAACACCAGACTGTTCCAACTGATGCCTTCTCAGAGCGCTGCACTCGAAGAAAAAACCCCAAACAACATTTACTTAACAGTGACACTCTCAATAGCTAAGAAAACTTGTCTATACTAAGGAAGAGCAATGAGAAACAGAGTCTGATCACCATAAAATTACACGAATGCAAAACAGTGGGGAAAGTTATTTTAAAATGAGCTGGTGCTTTTCATGTATCAGCTCTTTAACTTTCACTGGGAAGACAGATGGCCTCCTTAACTGGTAGGTGGCAAAGGAAATGGGAGGCATATTGGAAAGGCTTGGACAACAGCCAAAGCAAAAATTGTAATTTTGATATCGTAGAGTTGAAATGCAGGGCATATAGCAATCATTTGATGATGTCTAGCTACCTGCCTGCCTGTGCCTTAATTTCAAGACCTGGAATGTTGTAAGCAATAGATCAAGCCAGGGGTACGTTTGTGAGAGGAACAGGGGACATGCATCTTGTAGCTGACGTTTTCTTCTTGAGTGCAGCCTCCAACCCACTCACTTTCACACCAAGGTGAAACAACTTGAGTTTGTTCAGAAGACTCAACTTCTGGAATACAGTGCTCCTGTGAAGATGTTAAAAAATTGCTAGTTGTGCTGTACAGATGATCTTCAGAACAGACCTTTAGATATCCTGTCATGTATTGTGAAACAAAGGATAATCACTTGAGGCATTTAAAAGTTAAAGCAATTAATAAGATGACTCAGAATTTCAGTTCGCTGTGGCTCGTTCTTGTTCCTTTTGCTTCTCATATTCTCTTTTTAGGTCTAATGTGTTTAAAAGACATGCACTCCAAACAAAATATCCTTATCTAATAGGTACTTATTTCAAAGATAGCTGGTTCACTATACATCTACAAAGACATATCTCTGATACCGCTGAGATTTACGCTTATTTGTAGCTTATCTGTTGTCTGGGTAAGAAGGCCTGTACCTATGTGTGGATGGGTTGTACAAATCTGACCCTAGTACTTTACGACTTAAATAGGCTATAAAAAAAAAAGTCTGTAAGCTCTGGCCAAAAAAATAAAAATATAAGGAATTCTACAACAGCACAGTATTGATATTCCTTTGTACTGTTAAGTCCAGTACCACTAAGATGATGGGAGGGTTATTTCTTCATTTCTATTAGTGAATCTGTGCTCTTCTCTAAATAATATCTTCTGGCTCTTAAACAACAGTATTAGTTCAAATGCTCACTTGCCTTTTTCCTCTAAACCAGAAAGATTCTAAAGTAACAGTAGTCATCCTTTTATTCCAGAGGTGATAAAGACTCAGATCAAGTAAACTGTCATCATCAGTCACATCTGTGAGGAAATACATTTATTTCACAAAAATATGAATATCCCACAAAGGGAAATGCAACTGATTGATTTTTTTCCAGGTATCAAAAATTGAAATTAAATGGAGACGTACAAAATACAGCCCTAATTCTGATCTGTGGGCAATAATCTTTATCTGAGATGGTTTAACTGTGCCTGAAGAAAACAGATAAAGAGTGCTCTGAGTTGGATACAATTATTAATTCTTTCAGATATTTATCTGAGTTATCGTGAAGCACCACAAACTCTTCAGCCTAACGCAGTTTTCTACAGGGAGACATTACTATGTTTTGATAAAAAGTAGCTGGAATGGAGGAGCATTGCGACACAGGAGGGGAATAATGACGAGACATAAATAAATGCAGAAGATGAATGAGAAAGAAAATTGTAGGGGGAGGAAGGTGATGAAGCTATAAATATAAAACTAAGGTGAGGCAAAAGAAAAGACTTAATTTCTCATGGTGGCAATTAGAAGGAAGGAAAATGCTGTCAGTTTGGAATTAAGAGGAGGTTTAATCTGACAGCTCAATTCTCAAATAAAAGACAATCACCACTTTAAAGCACGATATTGGTTCAATGTACTAATTCTGAAGAAGGAAAATACAGATCCTAAGTAGTTTCTGAGAATTTTTTTAAACAAATCAGATGAGGAGTTTAAAGTTTTCAAGACAAGTAATCTGCTTTACTTGTCACTCCGATGATAACTGTGATTTTCATCTTATGTTGGGTTTGATGTGTTTGAGGATACACTTCCAGAAGATTACTAATATACAAAAGCAAATATAAGAGGCTGCATTTTAAGATGGAATTTCCTTCCATCATTTTGCCAGCTGGTAGTGAATTTGCTTACTGTAAGATGTTTGATACTTTTTTCCACATCTTTGCCATTATGAATACAAGTTACTGACTTCTGGCAGTGTAACTGCAAGTTGAAGCACGTACAACACAAAACCCAGACAAAGCCCCTAGGTACTCTCTAGGCTGCAGAATGTAACTCATATAAGTAACATACAAGTAATAAGCCTATTTGGGAGATTCCATTTTAAGAAAAAGGAAATACAGAAAATATGCAGCATTTTAGAAGCAGGGCGTGTGCTGGACTACCTCAGCAGGGGCAAAGGACTTGGACTCCTTGCCAGCATCCAGATTTCAGTTTAGATGTGGCCATTATGTTCTGAGGTGAGAAGAGTTTATGTCTACGCTTGTAAAATAAATGGGCCGAGGACTGTATCCAAGGATGTTAGCTGTTGTTTGCTGAGGAGACAGCAGCCCCCGAAAGGGAACGCTTACCCTCAGACCTGCATGGCTTTCCTCTACCCAAATTCACGCAGTGATTTCTCACAAAGCCCAAGGCAGCAAGGTCACACCTCTGCTAGCTTTTTTTAGAACTGCCAGGAAGGAGAAACAAAGATACCATTAACGCATACTTATTTAAAATTAATTATAAACAGCTGAGAGTGCAAATGTGGTATCAATGTGTAATAAAGATGGGCAAAGTCTAGAACATTATCACTTAGTTTGACATCAGTACTGGTAAAAAACACCGACCAAATGATGAGGGAATTAATCTGGAAGCACAAGGCAAACAACTGCTTAATAAACAGCAACAGCATGGGCCTGCAAAGAGCAGATTGTACCTCATAAACCTGAATGGCTTTTTTGTTCACACCCTGGAAAGAGGGACCAAGCAGAGAGGTGATAAAAGCCAGTCAGCAGAGAATTGCAATAAACTTTGGAAAGACCTAACAAAGATGGGCAATTTGATAATATACCAGCAGATTACCAGTGAGGGGAAGCTCACGGAGATGTGCAGAGAAAGAAGCAATTTCAATTGCACAGATGGTTTTGGAGATACTAGTGGTTTCACCTTGATGATGTGTCACTGTGAAAAGCTCAGTAGCCCCAAAGTTAACTGTGGAAAAAAAAAGAAATAGACCCCAAACTCAAGAATATCAAATACATCCTGCTGCTACACACGATGGCTATATACAGCCTTCCTTATTATTGTTCATATGTCTATCCCAGCCTCAGGAGAGGTTTTATCTTGATGTAAGGAAGACATTTTTTACAGTGAGAACAATCATTACTGGAACAACCTCCCTAGGGACATGGTGGAGTCCCCATCACTAGAGGTTTTCAAGACTTGATTGGACAGGTTGCTAGATAATCTCATTTTGGCTCCCTTTTCCACAGAAGGTTGGACCAGATGATCTTTTGAGGTCCCTTCCAACCTGGGCTGTTCTATCATTCTATGAACTTCTCACTCCCACGCCTTTATCTAGCCTAGGGAATGGTGTTACCTGCTTAAAATTGTAGTTATTCCCCAACTGCTCCTGACATTTCATAGTATAAGAGCGACTTCAGAACATCTCACTTTTGAAACAGCCACCAACTGACTGTAACACATTTGACCTCAACACCTGTCTTGTTATTAATTTCTCAGCCTGATTATACAGCATTATAGTTTGGAGGAAGCAGTCCAGATACTCCCTATTTAAATATGATTGTCACCTCATTGAAAAATCATTTCTTCAGAGCAACGTTGATAAAGACTTCTGCTGGCTGCTTACTCCATCATGTGAGAACAGGCTGGCCTCAAAAAACAAGCAGGGCTTGCTCCTGGTAGATGTGCAGTTGCCTTGGCCAACAGATCAGCAAGACCACCCTCCCATCCATTCCCTCTCCTCTTCCCCACCATTCATCATTCCCTCTAGAGCTGGGACAGGATGTTGCCATACAGTAAGGACAGACACAGGCTGCCATTGCACTGAAGACTGCAGCCCTCCATGGCTTTGGTGCTTGACCATCTGCAGCCGTGACAGGTGGCAGTGGTGGTTTCGTAGCTCCCCAGCTCTGCTGAGTGCTGCTGCTTGCGTCCTGGTCGGGGGACTTCCTCAGTCCCAATGGAAGGATATGGATTCTATTTAGCATGTGCAGGCATGCCTGCGGTGGAGGGCAAGGCACATTGACCAGGAATGAGTTCGGTATTAGCTTTACACCTGGGGTGTCTTCAGCCAGTTCTGGCTCAAGAAAAGTTATACAAGTACACAAATTTCTAATGGTTACCTGAGGTTTACTGAGCTTTTTTGAGCTACCTCTCCTGCCTGCTTGCCTCCCCCTTCTCCAGGGGATTTGTTTTAAAGAATACAGTGGTCTCCTACAGATTTGCCTGCAAATATCTGTATCTGAAGTCTTCCAGTTACTGGTAGAGAGATGGCATGCTTTAAGAGAGGATGTCAAGAAGCTCTTACCTTACAGCTACCAAGATTTCTCTGTCTGCAAAATAAATGTTTAGACAGCTTAGTATAGTCTGATCTGACTGTTCCAGTTTCTATGTGCAGGCAAACAGGATGCCATAATGGTTGTCATGCGAAATGTGACTTTCCTCTTATATATGGGTGCAAGTAGAAGCATCTGAAAGGTGAGAGCCTTGTCCTTTACCAAAAGTTTGGCTAAACAATGAAAAAAGCACTGAAAACATCACTTTTCCTCTAGATTTAGACCTTCTCTTTCGGCTTCCTTAGCTGCATAGGGACCATCAAGGCTGAGAAGAGGTTTCTGCTCAACTGCATTAACGATAACATCTCCAAGATGCATGAGGAATGCTTGAGTAATTCTGCACTGAGGACAGTATAATAGAAGTGCCACTACAAGCATTGCAAAGGGGTTTTCAATGCCATGGTATTAGAAACAAAAGAAAATGTGATACTTTTTTTCAAAGTATTTGACTCTCTTTAGTCACATCCTCCTTCTGCAGCCTTACAAAGTCAGGGTATACAAGGTCTTATTTCTCCTCGTGGGTTTTTAAAGGAGCAGTGAAAAGTATAGTATTGAGTACAATGTTAAGGCAAGCTTGCAAAAGATATATTTGACCTCTTTTTTGGTATTAAATCAGTTTCAGTGTTTAAGGCACAACTGCAGCATCAGATGGAGTCAGATCTTTTGCCCAGTTCCTCAGCAATGCCACCCTCAGAGCTGCAGCTACATTTGGAGAGTGGCGATTACACCATCTTTCTTGAATTTGCTGACATCAGCCTCCCTGACAGATGGCTGTCTGAGGGCATATGGAGAGAAGATGATGGATAGCCTATATTTCAAAAAGCAGCGATGAGACCAGCAACGAGCTCCACACGTCATCCAAGTTATGAGGAAATCGCATAAATCTTTTTTCCTCATTGTAATCAAACTGATCATGTGCCAGAGCTCAAAGAAAAGGTGCATCCAGGTAGTTTTATACTTCACAGTCTGCTGGAACATTTTGTTATTTATTTATAACTGATGCCTTCTTAAGAAAGAAAGAAGCAGGTTGGCATTTGAGCCTGGTGTCTGATGATGCGTTTCCATATGCTGCAATCCCTTGCCACCCACCCCTGTTGGATAGACAGCTATCCAACGTCTGTATAGCTGATCTTCTCAGAAGCATCAGTATTTTCAGATCAGCATTTGCAGAATTTTTGTTTCTTTTGGCTAGTGTCGGCAACACTAATACCAAAGGTCCTCTTCAGACTAAAGTTGGCATTCCTTTCCAGAAAAGCCCACATTTTTATCAAGCGTCCATTTGGCTCCTTCAGAACATCTTCCATCTCTGAGAACAAGTATGATTGTGCAGCTAATTCCTAGTCCTAAAAGAGATGTGTCAGCATTGTGAGCTGTCCTTGGCTGCAGGAAAGTTCTCAAGGAGTTGAGGTATGTTATAAATTCTTAAACAAACAAGGCTCTTCTGTCTTCCAGACGCTGACCTGTCTCTTTCATAATCTGAACTGTGCCTTTGCCTACAGATTTCTGTGGTACCCTCAGAGCTGGTTGAGTGGAGATTGCTTAGTTTTACTCTAACCTTTTGTGTAGACATGAGTTAGCAGTGCCATCATAACATGCAGTTGTTCCTTTTTTTTTTTTTTTTTAAGCAGTTTGCAAAAAAACAATTATGATGCAGAAAGCTGGTCCCAGCTAGTCAGTAGCAAGGTTCTGTACATCTAAATCATCTTCTGAGAGCAGACTGCAGCCTGTCTTTTCAAGGGCAGAGCTACATCATCCACATCACCTCCATTCAGGCACACACTCAGGAGAGGTCATACCAGTTTTCCCTGTTGGATGTGGCTGTGAGAAGGACTTGTGAATGCTCTGCCCTTGACAGCAGAATTAAGGGCACACCCACCATATGGAATAAAACCAGGTTAGGATGTCCCTAGGCTGACATGTTTCCAGTTCTCCAGCAGCCATCCTCCAAGGCTGAGGCATCGGACTCACAAGCTCAGCTACAATACTACTTTAAAGATATTTATGCACCACAAAACCAGCCTTAATGACAAAGGATGTTTTCTGTTGGTTTTTCAGTGTATAAAATATTCTAACGAGACTGGGAAGGGGAATGTTCCCACTTTGCGTCGAGGGTGCTGGTCACGACTGGAATCCCAGCAGGGGCTACAGTCTGCCTTCCCAAGATCCCGGTATTATACCCTGCTCATTCCCCACCTTTTTCCAGATTGTTGGTTCTCCTACAATGGCAGGCTAGCTAAGGAGCCCAGGACTGCCAGGCTCGCCCCCAAACCCAGCAACAGCTGAAATAAAGACAGACACTAGGACATCTGCATGTCATCCCCCGGTAATTCCTACATGGGTCTTCTAATGCTAATGGTCTTGGGCAAACTTCCCCTTTACAGTCCCAGAGAAAGGTCACAGAAATCTGTAACTTGTGATTTAAGCCAAACCACGCAATTATTCATGTCAAAATGTGAGCTTTGGCATCTGGGGTTTTGGTTGGTTGTTTTTTTAAAATAAAATTAACAAGGTCATTCAAATGAATCTCAATTTATGTACCCAAATAGAATTTAGCAAAGAACACTGGGCACCAAGCTGTGCGTTATTTTCATCTGTGATTTTGGAAAAAGCAGTAGAGCCAGCCTCATTTAAAATGTAATGCTTCCAAACGCAGGAAGAGTGTGAGACCTTTTGCAACTGTTTGTCCTTTACAGAGATCCTGAGAATTTAGCAAACTGAATACATCTTAATAGGATCAGATTTAGTGCAAATAAACCTCCTTCCCCTCCTTCACCCATCTCTTTTTTGTTGCGTGGAAAGGCTAAACGATTTGCTGGAGCAAGCTTTTTTAAACTGTGCAGTAATTTGATAGCAGGGATAACCTCCAAGCCCTCTTGCACTACAGTGACCAAGTCCCTAGAATCCATTATCTTTCAAATAATTTCTAAATGCTGCCAACCGACTACTGTCTCCTTTTGTCTAGCCAACAGTCAGAAACAGGCACCATGTGCGTCTATTCCAAGCAACGCATATGAGACAGCATCAGCTTTGCTTAGTTGGTGCCATTGCTAGGTGCATCATGCTATGCCACACCATTTATTCAGGCCATCAACATAAAAAACAATATTTCATAGTTCTGTCCCAATAAATCAAATCTGTTAAGTTGAAAATCCAGTAAGTGAATCAGTGGCATTGAAACCTAATGGCCCCAAATGAAATGCTCCATTTTTCAAAGCCTTTAATGGGCTCAGTCGTTTCTTATTTCACGGGCTGTAACAGATTTATCAGCTAAATTAAAAGCACACATTGCTGGACTTTGAATGACAATAAAAATATTGGCACGGAAGGACTGAGGAAAGACATACTGCCTCCTTCTAGACAGTCTGAACGTCACTTCTAAACAATTGAACTGATATTCTAGATTGTTCATAAGCAGCTGATCTCTGCAGCGGTGTAGATCATGTACAAACTTAAGAAAAAAATAAACCAGCTTCACATTAAAAACAAGAAGCCATTTAAGGGTATCCATTTGCTAAAGTATTTCTTTGTGGTGATCAATAATAAGTGGAGCATACACATGCTTAGCAAGGCTAGAGAGAGTCCATACAAATCATCAGAGCGAACAATTACCAGGTGGCTAGGCCATCCACTACCATTAAGGATAATCTATAGATACATCTAGAGATTGCTTAGTCAAGTACATTCCAAAATTAATCTGGAAGAGCATTAACTGATGCTCAAAATCGACAGCATAAAGCAATGCTCAACTCTCAGGGATTTTGAAAGTGACACAGTGCAAGACGGCAGGGTCCCGCTCCCTCCTGCAGCTTTCTTGCCTCGGTGACACAGGTCGGATTCCCATTGTTCAAGTTCCCATTACTCCAAGTTCTCAAAAGTGCCTGTTCGTGCTCATTTGCTAAGTTGCTAACCCACGTTTTATGAATACTTTGATGCTTCTGCCTTCATAGATTTGGCCTGGTTTTTGTAAGTGAAGAGATCTTATCTGTAAGTGATTGGATCTCTTTCCCTGCCAACCTGTGGCAGGTCCAGACCCTCCTTAACAACATGCCTGCTCAGTTTTAAAAGATCTATTATACCATTAAAAAAAAAAAAAAAGCTAAAAGTAGGATTGAAACAATCTACAGTATCAGTACTTGTATCAAAATATAAAGGTGATACAGTGCTCACAATTAGAAACAAGTCATTGTTTTGCACACATATACATATATATATATAAACATCCTAAAACTATTCCTTCTTAACTTTATCAACACATAGCCAGGCCTTGAATGTTTATGTTGATAATTTCTCAATACAAATTATTACATTGCTTAATAAAATAGATGTTGCACTCTCCCTTTGTACTTGCACATAGCACTTTTTCGGTGTTGAATTGCAAAGAACTAGAGGGATGTGACCCATCTCATTTTCCCGGCTGGAGTTCAGATAGAAGTGTCTGGCTCTGTCTTGGAGGTGTCTACTTTAATGGACACCAGAGTGCTGTTGCAGGACTCACTCAAGACCATAACAGGCACAGCACAAATTGGAATCTCCTGCTTCAGCTGACATAAAAACTATACTTCTTCCTACCGTGCATTGGTCAGGAGTCAGCAGCTTTCTATTTTCTAACAGAGCATTTAAAACGACCATAGGTTTTTGTTGCCATAACACATATTTTTTAACACTGATGCTATCAGAAGAAAATTATGTAAACAAATGTAAGCTTGCGTGGGGAGAAATCAGCCCCCTCTTGCTTCATCTAGTGAGGGAATTCGTGATCTGCATCACCATTTCTAGAAGTCTACAGAACTAAAAGAAAAACAAACCCCAGCCTTCAATACTGCGAATAAGAAAAACCTCAGGCATCACATAATTCTTGTGACAGAGAAACCAGGGCCATACACGTGCAATTGTCAAAATACTAGTCTGGGATAGTACCGTTTTTAGGATTTGACTCAAGTAGTGTATGGAAGATTTTAACTTTCCGTTTCTACTGAATATATTCAGCAGCCGTAGAGGGGAAGGGAAACCTGAGAAGTAACCTTGGGAGGGTGATTTGGGCCCATTTATTACAGAGGCAGTGAACTGAAGTCTTCTGTTTCCAAAATGAGTGAGTGGGTACTGGAGAAAGCACTACAGTGGGCAGGAACAACACCACCCCTTCAACCGCGGGCTCTGTGACTGTTGTTAAAACTCAAGCAGCGTGCACCAGTTTTATTAGTCATTTTCTGATCATAATCCCAAAATTAAATGTTAGACTAGCCCTGCGTGTGAATCCCATGAGGGTTTCAGCAGGAGCTTAGCTATTCAGGACGGCCACAGCCTAATGCATTTTTAGGCCTAAAATCAAGAGGCCTGGCAGATTTAGGATCAGACAGTTCCTGTGGATTGTTTCATTGATAGCAATTTTGAACTTCGGAAAAAAAAAAAAAAAATCTCTTCTAGGTGCCAAAATGCTTTTGCAGTTTTGAGTTTATAAAATAAGGTCGCATCACTGTGAAAAGTACCAGGCAATAATGAGGTTGCTAGTCTTTCCTAAGGCAGAGATTTTTTCTTTACACATTTATTAAACTGTGTGACACACCTGCATGAAAAATCTGCTAAACTGTGTGACACATCCTCCTCCTTGAACAATTCCTAATTAAAAAATAAAATTTATAAAAAATGCTTAAAAATGCTTAAAAAACATGCTTAAAATTTAATGGTTTTGCCACTTCGTTTTATGTAGTCAGTATACCCTCATCTGTCACCTCTAATAAGATTTCTAGGCCAATACCCTGAAAACAACTGAACTGATTTGTCCCTGACCGTGGATTTGTTAAGAGCACTCTTCTGCACCATACATTTGCTGTTTTCTCTGTTTTATCCCCCTCGTTTATCTCCCTACTGCCTTCTTCACAGCCTCTTCTGGTTTTATAAGCTCTGCAATAGCAGCTTCTCTTCAGGTCACTGGGGGTTGTGTTTGTGTTTACACATTTTAAGATAATCTGAGCCTGGCAGCTGAGGAGACAGGACCTGAGCTCTGAATCACCCTTTGGGCTGTGTATCCACCCTCCGTGCAAGCGGCTCCTCCTCTCCTCCTGTCCCAGGTGGAAGCAAGATGGACAAACAGCTGCTGCCCAAACCAAGCCCGGCCCCAAGAGACTCCTCAGTAGAGAGTACAGCATCAGGATCACCCCACTGCGCCTCCTCCTAACTCCCCATCAGGCCTGGGCACACATCTATGTCCAGGTATCAGCCCCCACATCAGAATGTCCCCACACCTCCTGTGCCAGCCACACACAGCAGGAGAAGACGACCTACAGACATTTCTCCGCTACTTCCCCAGCTGCGACAGCAGCTTTTACAGAAGGCTGTTCCTTGCTCAGAAGCATGTGAGAAATCTTGTTCATGGTATCCATGATTTTCTTCCAAGTCTGTCATTCTTTGCTAAGGCCTCCCCACAAAGTGTAAGAAACTGACAACATCAAATTATTTCCTAAAATTACTACTGCAAGGACTTAGGGTGTTGTGCTCATGGAAGCAGTGGGAGAAGCAAAATTGAGTAACGTGTCATTCTGAAAGTGGTGAGGGGGAAACTGATGATTAGCAAAGCAGGAGAGCATGCTGCAGTTCCCATGGGAAATGGGAGACCAAAATAGCAAAGAAGGGGTTGAGGGGTTGGGGTTTTGGTTTTTTTTGGTGTTTGTTTGTTGTTGTTTTTTTTTTCTTTTAGGGAAAAGGGATACCTTAATTCTTCCAGTTTGTTCAGTGAGGCAAGTTACATTGCACCAAGACATGCACAGGATGAGAAATCCATATTCAGTATGTTATACAGTGCCTATCAGTATAAAGGTCCATCAGGTTTGCACCAGCAGCAGCATGTATACAGCTGCTTTTAAATCTCTCTTATGCCCAGGGTAAAAGCAAAACCCGTCGTTCCACTGTGGGAAAACAGTTCTGCCTCCTGTAAGAAAAATCTCTGCAGGGGGGATTATAAAGCAAGCTGTATGACACCTGGCAGGTCAGAGTACTGTTTCTGGCTTTGAGTGTCTGTGTATCTCTTTGGAACATTTTTTTGGGGGTACACTATTTCTCCAGACTCATTTCGAACTGTTCTAGTCCCACTTGTTTTAGCCTAGCCTCAGACAACGTTATTCAGGGCTCTAGTTTCAAAATAGCAGAAAAAACTACAAGTAAATCCAGCTACTTCACGCCTACCTTTCCTTGGGGCTCCTTCCCATCAACCCTAGTTAACTTGCAAAGATTTAAAACATTTCATTAGTGTTTCCTCAAGGCAGATACTCTCTTCGTCCCCAGTAGCTGTGGTGGTGGTAGAATAATATATTATTACAGTGCCTTTAGCCTCTTTAACTCCCTCTTCTACAGAATCAAAATACATTACGTTTGGGTTCTGTGATTCGTTTGTGTTTTTTTTTATCCTGCAGTACTGGCTTTTAGTCCCTTCCTATCAGTTTGCAAACACCATTATTTGGGAGGAAAATCTGCATACTTCTATACTGAGCCAAGAAACCCTTAAAAAAAACCCTCTCCCATGACACAGTTACTTTCTGTTTAGTTACATCTTTAACTGTGATAAGCAAAGAATGTTTTTAAAGCACCTTCGCTGCATAAGTGAAGAGATCACTTTTGAACGGTGCAGGTTTTGATATTCTGCAACAGTATATACATTAAACTACTGCTCTTTTAAAACTGTAGTCTTGTGTCTTCTATGTTATTAACTTTAAGAATTACTTAAAAATCTAGCCCAGGTGGAGAAAAGGAAAATTCAATATTCAATACTAAAAATTAATACAAAATTATGAAATTTACTTCAGGCAGTGTAATCTCAAGCATTTGCTGTCTCATACCCTTTGACTGTACTCAGAAATGAACGCCCACAAGAACATTATTATTTCAAAAGATATAGCTGTTTTTCTTACCTCTGGCACACGCTGTGTATCTTCCTCCTTCAGACTTTCTCAATCGCCTGAGGAACCAAACGTCCATACACACAACCAGGTACCACGCACACAGCTGCTCCCCCCAGTTAGGGAACTTCAAGGGACAGGTGCTTTGAATTAATTTGGCTTGCAATGGAAGACAGCTGTACTAACTCAAATCACTTGTTTAAGTGTAAGAGCAATGGCAAGTTTGCCATAGATTAGTCTGCTTTTAAGTACCTTTGCATTAAGACTTGAAACACAGGCTTTTCTTTAAACCATAGATACTGAGAGTCAGGATGACTGTTTGTCTTGTAAACTGTAGGTCAAACCAGAGCTTAGTAATTCAGGATCCTTGAAAAAGGAGGAGATATGTCTGACCACAATGCTGTATTTCTATAGAGGGTTATGGCTACACTAACACCTGCTTTGTGTTTTTTTTCTTTTTTTTCTTTTGATAATTCAGACTCTAAGACCAGATTTCCCCTCCTTATATGCCCAAGTCCTCCTCTACTGTTTTTCAAAGATACTTCTGTAAATATCATTTCAGTTAGCTTAATGACACTCAGTTGAACTTTCTACAAACGGGCTTAAAAATAGCTATCCACACCTGCGTCTGTTTTCCAGTCTTTGTGTCCTCTCTTGGTGATCAAGTGATTCCACGATCAACCGTCATTGGACCCTGTTTCCAGAGCGAGCTGGGATATGGACGGCTGACACCTCCCTACAGCCAGCTTACAATAACAAGGGAGGGAAGGGCAATAGACGAAGGGACACAGATGTGCACCACTTTACAGACCTTATTCCATTAGTGGGGCTTCCAGGTGTACAAACAGGAGAGAAAATGCTGGGAAGCGGGGAAGGTGAGTGAAGATCTTCTCCTGAATACGCTTGGGAAGTGGAGGATGCAATTAAGCCAGGGAACATGGAGCGGAGAAGCAGGGACAGCAGGTGACAGAAAAGCAATGTGATGGGATCCTGTCTGTCTTCAAAGTGTGGAGGACTGCAACAACCTCAAGGCTCCTGACAGTATGAAAATCCAAGGTGATCCAAAGTGAATTTGCTGGATGTACAGTTTCTTTAGGAAGCGGATGTTCCCACTGTTTCTATGGCTGAATTAGTGTAAAAGTGCTGATAAGGCACATTCTCATATCCAGAGATAATAGGAAAAGGGGCAGGAGCTTTCTGCACCAACCATTTCTCTCTAGACCAGATTTATCTCAATGCTTAAGATATTTAAGAAGTTATATCCATAGAGCAACCACACTGTGTTTTAGTGCAATGGTATCTACTTACTAAGTTTACCCGAATTATAACTGATGTTTTTCCTAAAAAAGATCTCCCAATGCCTGCACACAAATCCATATTCCTCTCACTCCTAAAGACTTCAGTACAGCATGATCAACCTGCCTTTCATTGACAAGAAGTTTCATTTCCACTGACCCTCTTGTGATTACCTATTCTCAATTATTGACAGTCTGCTGTCTTACTGATAAAGACCCATCTCTGCAATGGACCAGAATTGTTTTCTGAAGCAAAGACCTAACAAATATCTGCCTAAAGTCTTGCCTTCTAACGACAATTTCCACCTCAAAACTCGAGCTCGATGTTAATATTTTCTCAGCAGTAGACCCAGGGTAAAATCTTTCATCCCTGTCACTCATTCCTGACTTTGGTAGCAAATCTAGCATTTCTCATGGGAATGATTCTGTGGCAGTACTGTCAATGAAATCAGCTAAAAGAGCCAAATAAAACAGGTTGGGGGAGCAAGGAAGGAGTTCTTTTATTTTTGGGGTTTTTTTGTTTCCTTTTTAAATTGATTGTTTAACAGTCTGGGCACACACAAACTGTTGAATCAGCCCAGCTGAGTGGACTGATAACTTCTCAGAAGTGATGACAGGGAAGGATTCGTAACTTCTTAAACTAGGTTGGTCACCAAGAGAGTCGTAACATGGACCTACAGTTTCTTTCACACTTTTATAATGTAGAAAGAAACCGCCTCAGAAAAAAATCATGGATAAACTGTAATTTATATGCATAGGTTTCTATTATGTCTCTGTAGATGTGTGTCAGTCACTCACTGAACCCTGTAAATTACATTTCAAAAAGCAGTTGGGCATGCAAATAAGATCTCTAAGGGGAGCTAGTAGCACAGCTTACAGATGGCACTAGGTGAAGCAAGCAAGAAAGATAATACTAAAGAAATCATTACTTTTTAACTGCAATATAACCCACCTCTACATATGAAGATAGTGTGGTAGATTGCTGTGGCTGAGAGCTGTACAAAATGAAGAAAAAAAACACAAATAAATTCAACAAGCAAAAACTAAAACCATGAAACTAATCAAATATTGAATACTTGCTATTTTGAGATTTAAATGCATATATTCATGTAGCAGAATGACGGCTTTTTCCAAAAGTCTGTGAATATCTCCTATTTATTGCACTGTGTGTACTGTGGGATTAGCCTGAACAATCCCATAAAAAACACTAAAATGCACTTTTTTCATGCTAAAGGTCAGTGTTCGCAATATATGTTGGTGCAGAATTGCCCCTTTGTGCACCCCAAATGGCGAGGATACAGCTGCCTGTTAGCACCTGTACCTAGCAATGTAGGTTCTTTCCAATCATGTGTCACAATCCTCTCCTTCACCGATAGAACATGCGCGTTGTGTGTAACCTGTGATCAACAGTTCCCAGCCATCTTCATCCCTGACATTACTGTTTACAGGCTATTATTTTCAGGTAAGCCCAATTTGGAAAGCCACGTTCTGGATATGGCACAGCACTGCTCACCCTGTATTGTAAAAGCACAAGCTTCACACAGCAATAACCCTAAAAGACTTAATTACACAGCAAGCTGCTCCCAAAAGATCTTTCATAATGCAGAATATTTGTACGCAATACTCTTCATCAGAATGTGATGAAACAACGTAGAAATACCTAACTGGGAGTTGAACTCAGGTGTCTGGCTTTGGAATATACTCCGTACAAGTGCCAGAAAGTCCATGAAGTCGATCGAGGAAGAATTCCAGTAATTGTATGAATTGTATTTGTACTGAAACCTCAAACTAAGTAATATGCAATGGCATCTACAGTATGCTCTCTCCAGCAGGCGAGAATAAGTTATTAAGGGCTGAAGTCAAGATTTAAATTGAATGACTGTGGGGAGAGGGCTGTGAGCGCGTACAGTGCTTCTCAGTGCTAAGTGAACTATAATTTAGCAACAGGTATCGCTGAAGAGCAGGATGGGAAGGCATAACAGCAGCTATACAACACTTTTCTTAGCATCTCGCTTGTATGCAGTCCCCATAAGTAAAAAAATAAAAATTAAAAAAATCATCAGATTATCTCTTGACTTGATCACTTCATTCTCTTTCTCTGAAATTTTCTGAGGTCTTATCTTCCTACCCTTTCAATCCTTCTAAAATGCTGCTGTTATGTAGATGCTGCAGTGGGGCCAGACTTTCAAAGCTATTTCTTACATCCCTAGTCCCACTTGTTTCTTTGTTCTCTTCCTTGCTTTTTTCAAACCACCTTCCGCATTATGCATTATTCCATTCTTCAGTTTTGCTCTCTCCCTGATGGGATGTCTTCATCCTGCATGTTTCTAAATAATTAATACTTCAGTACATGTAGCACTTTGTAATATATTTTTCATTCTTGCACCATTCCAGGAACTTCATTAGCATACTGGCTGGACAGATGCGTACTGAACTAGAAGTTGATTTAGTGCAGTGCTCTCGGTTCCTATTGTAAAGTCACAATTGGACTTCATTAGAGACTAAGAATAAAGCTGCTGGCATACACTGTCATTGTTTGGTTCTTATTTAAGCTTTTGAAAACAAAAATTAGCATTTGAAATGCTGAGAAGAGTAAATTACTAAGCCCCTACGCACCAGAGATATTCACCTAGCAGGACTCAAGGTAGGTCAAGTCCCTCAGCTATACTGGTTTACCCTGGATTACCTTGGTATCTGCACTGGGGATGTACCAGGCAGTGAGGTTCTTCTCAGGCACAATTTTGTTGACACCAGCAGCCAACTGGTGTGGTTTTGTGCCCCAGTGGTGCGCTCAGATTGGATTCCCTCCAGCCAGAACCAGGGCTGGCACTGAATCACTGCCACAGAGTGGCAGATCAATCCTAAAGCCATTCCTGAAGAAATCTCTGTTCAACACATCAGTGCGACCCTGTATCTAGAGGTGATGACAGACCAGTGATGAATCTTCCTCTGACCTCAGGAGCTTTGGAATTACTTTGTTTTGTTTGTTTCTTTCAGGGCACAGCTTTTTGCCTGGTAGAAAGGTAACAAAAATAGTGCCCAAGTTAAGATTTCCGGTTGCCAATTCAGATCACAGATTAGGCTTTAATGTTGTTCAGTTACTTATTGAGTGGCTTTGACTTATGGCAAAGTGACTGACAAAATGTCTCAACAGAGTATAAGATGATGGTGATGCTAGATCATGATCAGGTAGTAGCTCATTGACCTTTTAAACCAAAACAGGTACGTGATTAATTTAACAAAGTCCTTGACATGTCAGTGAATCTGGTTTTAGCTTTGGAACAACACTGTAGCAGTGGAAAGGTGGCGCAAAACTGAAGTCTGTCTTTCCCTTTCTGAGAAACCTGCGTATCGTGTCACATACTGCTAGACCCCAATGGGAACCATGACCAAGCCGTAGCAGTTGGCTGCACGTACAACCCCTGCAGAAGATGTCAGTGCCCCAGCCTCGCTAAAATCTTTCACCAGTTTCTTTATACAGGACATGAGAGGCTCCAAAATGCATAGGACGCTTTCAGTGATGGCATCTCAATGATCTTCAGGTATATCCATCCACCTTGCTGATAGCTTGACAAACGCATGCTCCATCTTGCAGCATCAGAATGAAAAGACACCGTCAACTTGTCAACTGTCAGGTGTAGCTTCATTATCCACCACGGAAGTGGGTATGCAGGTTCTGCCATGATGCAGGCTGTCATCACAACAACGTGTACTGCCCTCTCATTCTGAATTCTGTTGGTGCCCACCCCCTGCCCTGAGCACTGCACAGACTGACAGGTCTGGCCCAGATTTTGCTGTTCATAGGAGACAACGCAAGCTGTATGGCCATATATTCAAAGCACATGGAACCCTTGCTCCGAGACATAAATCTGCATAAAGCCATAAGACTTAACTCACAGCATTTGACTGAAAACTCTTCCCGGTTTTCCCAAAACAGAATACTGAGTCTCAAGGATTAGGATCAATCAGACCATTGGTCTCTGCAACCACAGCACTGTCCTGAGCACAGGGTGGCAATTAAAGGTCTGCCTACTAAGATCAAAGAGGGGAAAACAGCAAAAGTGAGTTTTCCTGATTCTTAAGAGACTGAACAGACTGCATAAGGAGGACGTAAAGTCCTCAGATGAAAACAGTTCTCATGAAATTGAGCACAGGTCACTCCCTTCACTGCCTAATGTAAAGGCACCCTCTGTGATGCACTGTTAACTGTTCAATCAGTACACTATTCTTACTTTCAATATTGGATTTTTGGATTATTTTTAAACAGAAAGGACTCCACTAGATGTACCAGCTGAATTACATACAGCAGGAGGAACACAAATTTCACCCAGTGCAGCTTGCATGCATCCATCATCTCTAGAGCACAAAAGAGTTTATTCTTCAACTTATTTATTTAGCTAGGCAAGGCAAGTGCAAAGGATAGGCAGACTTCTTGTAGGATAAATTGGTATATATTACATACTTCTTGGCATTTATCAGTGGTCTACAAATTTTGCATTTTAGATCAAATCCCTGACCAGTTCTCCAGTACCTGTGGGTAATCCACATTTTCAGGTTTTGATGATGATTTTTTCGTATTTATATACTAGAAATAAACATAATTTGCTTATTTCTAAATAGATCTCTAACTCATTTCAATGCAGTTTCTGTTAGCAAAGGATTTAACTAAATAGCAAAGGCTTCCATAAGAAACCTCAGCTGTCTCCCCTTCAGAGCAGCACAGTTGATAAAAAGGCACTCTTTCATATATCCCTGTAGAAATAAAACATTCGTCCCATCTTTTCAGTACTCAATCATTATCATCTTCATCTTCATTGCTGGTGAAGTGGAAAGACCTGGAAATGGGTTCTGCTTCTTTTCTGATGGTGCAGATGAGCAATTTCATCTTATCTGAGCATCACCCATTACTTTCCCTAGCTTTGTAGCTATCCTGAATCATTTCCTTCTATTCTGTGCTTTCACCAAAATTAGAGAAATTGAAAGGCTTTGCAGGATCAAACTTAAAGACACTTGCACTGATGCTTACAGTTACAAAGGTTAGAAAAACAACTGTGCTATCTATTTGGCACTTGTGAAAAATTCTTTGTGGCACAAAACGACTCTGAGGTTTCTTTTTCTTCCTCCCCTCCTGCTCTGGCTTTGTTGTCTTTCTGACATTTCTTTATTAACTCTTCAACAGTTTAAGAGGAAGAAAAAACATTGCGGTTTTTCACCAGAAGGTCAAGAGCAGTATTTTTCTCTTATTCTTTGTAACAGATTTGCAAGTACGTTTTTGTGGCTGTAACTTTCTGTACTTTAACCGTAATTCTCTTGTAGAAAAACTGCAAGAACCAGAACGATTCTTAAAAAAACCCACATAAGATAGGAGAGGGCTGTGAGAGAGAACCATTTTAGTGCTGAGGCAGAAGTTACCTCCCTCTGAGATAATGCCATGCACTTCTTTTCACTTCACACGCAACTCCTCCTTAGGCATTAAACTAAACCCTACATTCAAAGCTTGTATGTCCTACTTTCTTTTACTATGATTTTGGAACAGTGTCTGCCTCTATCCTGTCTTTGTTAGATGGGTCTCAAGTCCACTCAGAAAGTTATACCAGATGGTTATCGAACAGAAAAGGTGAAACATGCTTAATATTCTCAACATGCAGCTAGCCAGAGAAATGGGAAAAGCAAGCTGGTTTTCTTCTCTTACACCAGAGCAAGGAGAAAAAAAATCTTGGGTTTTCTTCTCTTACACCAGAGCATGGAGAAAAAAACCTTATCATCAAGACTGAAAGACTGAGGGCTGTTTTGTCTAGGGATGGGAGAACTGAGAATGTTTGAAGACCACATCACAGTGGTCTTCAAACAGAAAAAAAGGCTTCTGCAATGACAAAAAAGAATCCTTGATGCCGTGACCTTTATGTAAGAAGCAGACGTAATTGTATCAAATTACAGCAAGTGGAAATTTAGGTTAGACATCAGAACAGACATTACAGTAGCAAGGATAATTGAGCACCGGAGGGGACTATGAAATATCCATCAGAGGAGGTTTTAAAAAATGGGCTAGACAAGAAACAGTCTAAAAAGATATGGCTACACCTGAAGCTGAGTAATGGACTAAATGGTCTCTTAAGGTCCTCTCAGTCCAATACTTTTTAATGACTTTGTGATTCCACATAAACTTATGGCCTATTCATGCCCTGGATTATTTCCTGGAAGTAAAACTAATCACCCAGAACTATTTAATTTGTATTCGATAATACAACAACACATACTGCAATTTTTCCTCCTGATCAAAAACACAAGTGGAAAACCTTGATCCGTGTTTTGCACCTGGAGGTACCAGCAAGTATCTTTCCTCTTGTTGCTCACCTGCAGTGTGCTACATGGTCCACTGCATTTTTTGGCACAAAGACCTACAACCACATTTTCCAGAATGCCTCATTTAGCTCCAAGTGCTCTAAATTTGTTCCTAGTATGGAACATAAGGTAAGTGACAGAGACGGCAGCAGAATGGTCAACAATTTAGCTGTTTTATTCACAACTATATGAGTGTTTTGTTTCATACTATTATGCAACTGTACTTATGACTGCATAGCTTCAGTGACACCCAAAGAGAAAGGACAGCACAATACAATGGCAAAAGAAGAAAAACAAGCGCTTCCTTGAAACACGATCAAAAGATCTTGATTTCATGGTTGGGTTGCTGTTGTCTGAAGGGATCCTTATCATACTGCAAGTTACGTAAGCCAGCACTGGCAGCAGAAAACAGTGGACTAAAAAAGCACTTTTCAAAGAGAGGTGCATCGCTTTCATACACTGAGTTTGCGCAAAAAGTTCTCATAAAAATTTGTAGATAGATGAAGTGTTTACGGAGAATGCAGACACCTGCGTTCACAAGAAAAACACAGAAAATCTCTGCCATATTCGCCTCGGTTCTTGAGAACTGCAGAGCACAGATTTCTAATGTCCTGGTGTTCATTTTCTGACTGGCGTTGCTTGTGAGTCAGAAAGTCGGCATTCAGAAGCTAAACCTCCTAAGTGCCCGGTTTGCTGGGCACACATCTGTCTGCGCACCTTGCATTGCTGATGGACTCTCGATTGACATTAACACAGAAATTAACTAATTTCTGAATTAATACAGAAAATGCCCAACTGAGCACTTTTGAGACTCACCACAAAATTATTATCTGTGATGGAAGTGGTATAATTTTACCCAGCTGTAGAAAGGAGCATAGGATATTACTGAGAGATCATCCCAGAACACATGCGTTACTGGGAGTTGGAGGGATTCAGCCACCACAGGTCAAATCTTGGTGAAAACTCTGAGCTGCCTTCCACGGACCACTTACGTCCACATGAGTTTGAGGGGAACAGCCCACAGCAGCCTCTGTAATTTCCTTTCCAGTGATTTTACCATTTTCAAGGGATAACACTTCATCCATTAAAGGTCAGGGCTTCTCTTGTAATTTCTGTTGCATCTCCAATATATGGCCAAGAAACACCAGTATAAACTGGCCTGTAGCTTCAAGGAGTCTGAATAAGTTCCTGTAATAAATAACCCTCCAGCGACAGAGTATGTGGAACACTTTTGTCCTCCTACCTGCAAAGCAGCAGGAACAGTGGTGTGCGATTATGCGACTGCTTTCACTGGACTGTGGCCTTCGCAGCAAGGGGCACATGTGAACACAGAATGACGTATATTCAATTTCTTCCAGGGGAGTGAGCCCTTGATTCATTCATTTGCATATAATTCGACAGAGAAACATCCTATGAAGGGCCAAAGCCTGCGTCAATGTGCTGATAGTCTTGCATGACTCTCATGTATCATGTGTATGATACGCAGCTGTGTCAAGAAAAGAGTTAGCTGCTCATTTCCAGTATGTGGCTTCCATAGAAATTCTCTGCCACAACTGTGAAAAAAAACAAAACCAAAACCTCACTTTTTTATTTTATTTAAATGCCACACTCTTTTTTTATCTTTTTTCCCTTTATTTTCCTTTTTTTTTTTTTTACTTCAGAAATATCCTCCTAGGACAATGTGTGCATCCCACTTTTAGCCAACGTCTGTGCCATAACAACATCGCCATGACACAGTGTTTATTGAAAATGACAGCCTGACAGATGGCAGGGCAAACCCTTTAATCCTAGTTCTTGACAGCGTAGTAAGTTGCACATCTGATGCCAAAGAATGTTTTCCTCATGTACGCAAAGCCATGTGCTCCCTGAAGCCTTCAAACTCCTAAAGACACGATGGAGGTGTCTCAGTTGCTGAAAAAAAATACCATGCACCCTCAGATGGTTATTAAAATGTCTTTGGTATGATACATATTGCACCATATAGAACCTTAATAGCTGAAGAGCTAGACAGAAAGGAAGAGGGAAAGGATGTAAGCGGAAGAGAAAGAAAATGACAGATTTTGAGGAGAAATCGTCAAAAAATTCCTTCCACGCAACTGCCAGGGAACAGCAGCTGACCACTGCAAGAGGCCACAGAAGAGAAAATGTTTCATGGAACATCTTTCAGGTCACCAACTGCCAGAATTAGGAAATCAGAAAAATGAGAGGCACAAGCAATTTCTATAGATTATTAATTACAAAGAAAAAATGCACATTTTTTTTCCCAGATAACAATAATTAGGCCCAAGGGAAAAAAAAAAACAAACACCAAAAACAACACAAAAAAAAACCCCAAAACAAAAACCAGCAACAACAATTCCTCATTTTTTCTGCTTATTTCCATATGAACAACATGGATAATTTCAAAATGTAGGCTAGGAAATGTGGATTACAAATGACTTGACAAGCCTTTCTCTGAATCAGAATTTTACTTTACAATTACTGTCCAAATTAAAATTTCAGGCTTAAATAGCACAGCATAACATTGCTTTGTGATCCTCTGCACTGGAGGATCATCAGAGGAATTTCCAACCCAGAAGCTTGGGGGTCTCCACATGCAGGAAAAATGTAGACTTCAAGCACGTGTCCTGCCTTTCAGAACAACTTCGGGGACTATGTGGGGAAATATGTAACTGTTTAGTTGCTGCTTGCCCTAAATACACTGCTTTACCAGGGTGCCAGCAGCTGGGACCCAAGTGAGGAGTACAAGATTCAGAGGTCTGGGCTGGAGTCCCTACCACTGAAGTATGCGACATTCATAGCTTCTTGTGTACAAGACCCGCTGCCCTATGAATTGGGGGAGAGGTGGACCTAAGGAGGCACTTGAACTGGGAACTGGGGAAGGAAAGGAAACCACTACATTTGGGCTTTGATGAGGAAAAAGAAGGGTCAACTGAAAAAAGAGGAGGTCAGGCAATCTCTCTGGGGGAAGTTCACTAGATGAGGTGGGGTAATACAAGAAGCACAATGAAACTTGTAGAAGTAAAAGGCTTTGCAAAGTAAATGCATGTGAAAACCTGAAAGAATCCAACACGCAACATAAACACTGACACAAACTTCTTTTTGGACCATTGCGCACAGAGATGACACTCAACCATACACGATGGGTTCTCTGTTCTGGAGGCAGCACAACCATTCTTCTCCATATCTCTTTTTCTCTTCAGTGGTTATCTCCCACAAGCCCATCTTCACTTTTCTCTTAGGGTGTCTCACCTTTTCTTTGTATTTCCAGCTTACACTTTTTCCACAGCATTGACCAACAGCATGTTCTTCTCGACTGGCTTCTGCTGCATCAGGAATGCTCCCCCTCCACAATTAAATTTGCAAGCCAGCAAATTTTAATTTCTTTTTTGTAAGAATACAAGAACAGCTGTACTGGGTCAAACCAAAGGTCCATCTGGCCCAGCAGAAGGTTTTATGATGGGAAAAGGAATTTTGTAGGTGCCATTTGTTTTTGAACTGGAAGCACCTGAAAGGACAGAGGTAACCAACCCTTATTCTCAGTCAAAGAGCATTTGACATATCCCCAGAATGAAGAGAGAAGACTTTTGTTAAGGAAGAGTGGTCATCTGTATGCAAAAGTAGTCCGTGTGGTTTGTTCGCAGTACACTCTTACTATCCATCCGTGAACTGACTCCTTCCAACCGTTTGTGGCTTCTTGTTTGTGGATTCATGCCTTGCCTAAATTGAAATCAGCGGGAACATCTACTCCTAGACATAATCTGGCTGCATCGGTTGCCAACAGCAATTATGGAAACTCACGGGGAACATTGGCTGCAGGTTACCGAAACAGATGTCAGTTGTAGCAACAATTCAGCATGAGACTGAATTTCAAAGCGCAAGCAGCCCGACGTGCCATGTCTAAGTTCCAACAGCTCCGGACACAAATCAGACCAACAGCTAAAAATCACAATTTGCAACCATCATTCACATTCAGAGCACCCCCTACCTTCATTTGTAGAATCACATAAAAAAGCATTTTAATACTGCAATGTGTATTTCCTAATAAGGTTTTATAACCTTACCAGAGGTATGAAAAGCAGAGAGGAGACGCGACAACAAGCAATTAGAAACACAGGCTCATTCCTATTAGAGGACAGTCATTCTAGGAATAAGGCTAATAAAATTTTGAGATTAATCATACTGGCAGTTATTTTTTTAAAAAAATATTTAATTTTAAAGCATATGGCAAGAAATGTTTCTGCAAGTTTTGTGTTATCATTACTCACAAATGTGCACCCTTTTTAATTCACATGTCTGCTTCTGTACAGTTGAAAAGAGGAAAATATTTTGAAAATGCTGAATATGCTAATTCAAATAATCAGTACAGGCAGGTCTACCTCATGTTAAGATCTGGCCTGGGTCTGCCCCTCCTTGTTTCACAATCTCATGGCCACAAGTACAGGTAAAAACCCTAAGGTGAAAACAGGGAGAGTTTTACCACAGCTTTCTATGCAGAACCAGTCAGGCCTGGGATCTACAAATTCTTCAAACACTTTACAAACCTGCAGGTCATCCCAACTCCCAGAGTACGACCTCTGCTCTCTCAAACTACCCCAGAGAGAGCTACAGGAGGTAAAATGCAGCCTGTTTTCTGCATTATCTGAACATCCTGGGGGAGTGCTAGAGCAGCCTGAAGAAAACAGCTCCTCGCGAACAACCTGTTGTCCCACTAAACACAGTCAGCAACCAACCTGAAACTTATGAAAGGAGTTCAGCACAAAGCACAAGTTTTCCACTAACAAGTAGAACAGTCATATCATCGATAACATGCAAATTAACTGAAATGGAGCACTATCATCAACACCGCTTAACAGAATGAAAATAACCTGATGCCAACAAGCAGTGTGACAGCTCCAAAAGCCTGGGGCTAGTTTTACATGGAGCTAGACAAATTACTCATTGAAAACTGTCTTTAGCAGTTGTCTGTGTTGTTCAAATGAAGACTAGGAGAGGCCCTATCCTTCCTACCAGAGGAGGACATCAAGCATGGTAAAGCCTCAGCAGAGGGAAATGGAATGAGTGTGATCTTTAAGGATGGCACACTGACCATGGAGAGGCACGCTCACATCAAGTCTTGTGTGCAAATTCTTAACCAAAATGAGTATTTGAACTAAAAGGGGAAAAGGAAAGAACTCAAGTTTAGCTACTCAAGTAGCAGTGACATACCATAACTCCCTGCTCAGGTGGGTCGTGTGGCCATGTCTGCGCCACCCTCACATCCATCCCCACAGGGAGAGAGGTTACTCTTTTTGTCAAATTGTCTGTGGGTGCAACTCCAGGTGCCGAGAGCTCAGCAAACAGTAGCCATCCTAAGCGTTTGCCCATGCTTTCCTGCCTTTCCTACTTTGTCATTATGTGATTTGCCTCCCTGCGCTCCTAGAAGATGCGGGAAATGCTGGAGTGACAGATCCTTTCTGCCTGCTCTGCCTACCTAAGCCAGATCCTGGAATAGTTTCAAGCTTCCCCAAGTGCCTACTAAAAACAACATTTAGAGCCAAAGGTAATGTCAACCACAAATTTATTTCCCTTCCCAAACTGCACTAACCTTGAGGTGAATTAAGACATGCACATTTTTTCATATTCTGTCTTTTGTACCAGTATTATCCCACCTGTAGAATAGAAATAGATTTTATACGTTTTGAAGTAAATGGGTTGCATTCTATATATTTTTAGATCCTCAAAAAAGAATATGTATTTGGAAAGCCTGGCTCCACAAGGACATTGTTAAAAGAACTAAAGGATGCAGAATCACGGAGTCAGGGACAATTCTGGCCTCAGGTCTTTCAACTGCTGATCACAACCCCCTTAGCTTGAGAGGTGGCAACAGAAATCAGACGAGCCAAATAAAACAATGGGCTGTTTCTGGTTGGTACAATAAAAGATACTTTCTGGAGGCTTTGTCATTTTCAAATACCCTTGTTCACCCAATATTTCATCACATGACTACTCAAACCAAACAGACTAAGGTAACTTTATGACATTTCTAGAGGGAATATTTAACTTCATAACAATTTACATCTCTCAAAGTTCAAAATTATACTAACAAGTTGATGAAAACGATCACCCCTTTCAAGTGACGCAGGGAAGTTTTGACTGGTCCCAGTATGGGGTTAGGATGGGTGGGAACCAACCCAGCCACACACCTGCATTCCCATAGGAGATCCTAGGGTCCTCATATGAGAGCAAAAAATCCTGCAAAAAAAGAGAAAAAGTCAGCTATGCATTAATGGAGAAAAAGGGTTTGTAATCGAGGCTCAGCTGGAGATCTGCTGTTTTGCTTCTGGAACTGCATGAAGCAGGTCCATACACAACCACAAATGGCTCCTGTTTGTAGGGGTTAAAAAAAGAATTCTCCTGGGAGAAGAATTTGCTTAAGCCTTCTGTTTTCTCAGTTCATTTGTGACATACCCAGGTGGGGCAAGAACTATTATCCTCCCTTTCAGGAAATAATGACCTAGGTAGGACCCAAGCTCCAGCAACTGCACTGCAGGACAACCAATTTCAAAGCTCTACTTCAGTGTGTTGTTACAGCTAAGTGGGTTCAGAAAGCCTCTGCTTAAAATGGTAGCGCAATAAATACCAAATCAATCCAAATAAACACCCATCAGTAGTTTGCTGCACTTTCAGCAAACCAGGTGCAAATATACACCTGATTTTCTGCTCAAGCCATACCTCAGTCTAGCCTGACTGACCGGCCAACACGGCAAAGGATACCAGCAGTTTCCAAACAAACAAAAAAAAAAAAAAAAAAAAAAAAAAAAAAAAGTCTATATCTTGAAAGAAATTACCTGGAAAAAAAATCATACACGAATTTCCCTTTACTGAAGTTTATATTGTTTTTATAGATCTGAAATTTTATTTTTTTTTTTTGTGTGGAAGGGAGTGTAAGTTGATTATTATCGATTCACGCCAACCGTTGAAGCAAAGACACGAGGCAGCAAGACTCTGAAGAAGAGGGGGCATTTAACGCTGGGTATTTAACGAACTCGTGATTTGCGACGCCGAATTGAGAGGTTAAGACGGCCACGAAACCGCAGCAGGAACGGTCCGTCCGGGAGGGCAGGAACCTGGGCAGAACACCCCACGGCCATCGGCTCGGGGGGGATCGGCGCCGCTCGGCGTCCCCCTGCTGCCCCCTGGCGGCCGCGCCGCGGCATCGCCCCGCGCCCCCAGCCCTCCCAGGGAGGAACCGGGCAGCTGGTTCCGCCGAAAATCCGGCTGCCGAAATAATGACATTTTAAAGGGAAGAACAAAAATCTTTAAAAAAAAAATAAAATAAAATACCAAGGGAGATATTTGAAAGGTTTATTCAATATGGAGAGAGCTAATAAGTCCAAACGGCATTGCTTGAAGCCGTCTTTCCAGCAAAGTTGAGCTCATAAAAAGGAGTGACGTTAAATCCGACGCCACATTATTCTCCTTACAAGTACTAATAAAAAAACACCGAGCATGATATTTCTGGTTATCTCCCTTCACCTTCGAAAGCCTAGCATGAAACCTTAAATCCTGCTTTAGTTTTGCACAAACGCTGTCAAAGGTGAACATTTCCACGAGCACTAGGGACTCACAGAGTTTCTCGATACTCGTATTCAGCCAGAAACAAGCCCAAGCACCGAGCTGACTGGCACAGGATGGCCTGTGGATAAACTAGTAAGAAGTCTGGCGGCTGCAAAAATAGGGAACCCATTTCCCATGTGCGTAGCTGGAATAGGACGGAGTCTTAAACACGTCCTGCATATTTTTGTGCCCAATCTCATGAATATCTCTACAGAAACACCAGCTACCTCAGCTGTTTTCTCACCAGCATCAGGGTCAGGCCCTCCTGCTCTCTGCACTTTACCATGGCCTCTCCATCCTCTCAAAACACGACAGCAGAGAAGGCAGAAAAGTGCAAACAGCCGTCTATTTGCCTGACAGTATATTGTGACACAGAAGAACGGATACACCGTGGGCCTGCATTATGACCTCCCCAGAAAAGGTAATCAGAATATTGATTTTCCCATCGTCTGTGAAGTTAAAACAGAAAGTCTATTCACACAAGAATCTGAAATGACCAATGCTAGCTAAATTTTGAAACGCTGCCAACTGGGCTGCAATTCATCTGACGCCCTAGTCATATTTTCACTCCATATTCACTCCGTATAAACCTCCATATTCAGGCTATTGACATTTTTCTGAAGGAGGTGCTTAAGATTAGCTAGAATTCAACCGCCCAGGACAGATGTCTTATTCCCCCCATCACTCAGCAGACCACATTTCTGGCGCTGGTCCTGCAGATGGTGTGAATCGGCCCACCCACGCTTCAATCAGGCTGCCTAAGTGGGCAGACAAGGGTCAGCACGCTGAGCAAATACCCGCACGGAAATCCCTTGTCATTCACTCCTGCTCCTTAATAGCTATCACAGGACGCCTCGCCAAAACACCCCAAAAACAATCAGTCTTCTTGACTTATAAAATTTCCATAAAACACGAGACTAAGCAGAGATTACCTGTAGAAGGAAAAAAAAACAGTGCCTCCCCCAATCACACATTGCTCAAAGTAAGGGCACTACTTTTGTCTTGAGCCTTCAAAGGACTGGAACAGGCTGCCCAGAGAGGTGGTGGAGTCTCTGTCTCTGGAGACATTCAAAACTCGCCTGGACGCGTTCCTGTGCAACCTGTTCTAAGGTGACCCTGCTCTGGCTGGGAGGTTGGACTAGATGATCTCCAGAGGTCCCTTCCAACCCCTATCAGTCTGTGATCCTGTGACCCTGTGCTTGGTACCCTTTATTTCTACCTTTAGGAACAGCTTCAGTTCACAAAAGATATCATACGAGTCAGGAGGACTACCTGTTGTATGCAATTCGGCCCAGTCATATTCCTGGAAGGGCTGGAAATGCTCACTCCTTCAGCCCAGGGGAGGAGTGGATTAGGAGAGAGAAGGGAGGACAGAAATGGTGAACATCTAAACTGTGCACTCGGAAAGGAACAGGCTTAAACAGCAGCTGAGAGCACTGCCAGACATTTCACTCAACAACATCCCTGCACACATCGAGAGCAATCCCCACTACAGGGGCACAGTCAACGCTGATTTATTCCCTCATACCTATGAGGCGGCTGAGGCTCGCATCAGTAACGAGGGGAAGATCTGGTCTGCAGGGAACATCGCAGGCAGCAATGCTTGAGGAGAAATACCCCGGAATTCCAGACACAGACAGGAAAATGATCAGCATCATCTCTCCCTACATGGCAAAACGAAGTAGTACTGAGTGGAAAACTCCAGCACTGAACCCCTACTCTGACAAACTGAGCGAGTTCACCAGCAATAAGGTAACAGAGTGATGGTACAATATTTAAGTCACACACCTCTGTTCTCACCACCTTTAATTCTTACTCTGTGGTGATTGACTCTTACGTTCAGAACCAGCTGGTAACTGCCTGTTTTCATACAGATTCTACCACAATCCACGTAGGCAGCACCAATATGTGGCAAATAAGAACGGAAATGGAAAACCAACGCATAGGGTGCTTAGCTGTTACTATGCATAGGTTCACAAACTGACTCAAAGCCTTGCCTGTGAAAATTCAGATGGTGCTAAACACTAGTTAGATGCTTCACTTGTGTCTCTGTTGGCATATTCCTGGCATCACAGAATCTGATGTTTCCTACTTTACTGGGAAATGGTTCCAATGCGATTGCTGCATGAAACATAAACCCGAAAGACATCACATGCCATGTACTTCCCAGCTCACAGAAATGCGGTGAGATCTAACCAAGGAAGCCTTGAAGAAAGCTGTGACAAGTACCGGGGTGCACGAGCATGCGAAACTACCTTCAGTCTTTGCAAGCAGTAAGCAAAGGTGCCAAGTGGGTTCAGTCCCCACGGGCTTATGTCCAGCAGACAAATGAAATTACCAGAAATTCAGCATGCTTTAGTCAGAGAAAAACAGGCGGCTATTAACCCTGTGGCATTAAATAGAGCACCAGGGGTAACTACCACTGTCCTCACATTCTTTCAGAGCTCTGAAAATTAAAAAAAACAACCACAACAATCTTCTCTCCACTGCAGTTTCCCTCCTTCTCCCCATACAGTTATCACCTTCTAAAAGGTTTCAGTTGCTGTTATTTTGTATCCCTACTCTTGATTCACACACCTGTTACACAGCAAAGTCTAATTCAGCAAGGTGATAAGGGGTCTTAAGTTTTTTCATCAATTACTTGTTTTTCAACCTCTACACTTAATGCCTTGGCAAATACCTTCATTGCAACCTTTTTGGCTTCTTTTTAGAGTCTTTCCTGCAAGTCAACATCCATTTGAGTAATTTTCCTTCATGGGTCCCAATTTAGGGGAGGATCCTTTGCTCTTCAAACTAAAAAGGAGGGAATCTGAAGGAAATAACCTTGTTAGGTTAACCAAACTCCTTATTAAGGAGTTAACCTTGTTAAAAGGCTGGATTCAGTCTAAGATCAGGTGCCCCTCCCTAGGTAAAACTCGATGCAGCCTGGTTACTACTGAAGTACATCCAGTTTAAATTCCTAGTCACTTAAACACAGGTTTTAAAAAAAGCATCACAAAAGCCACATGATCATAGCAGATATATAAAAATCAGACCACCATGACGACAGTAAAGGAATTCATATTTAACAGAATGGGACATTAAGAAAAAAAGGAAAAACATTATCACAGAAAAACTTACCAGAAGCAACAGAAAGACACTTGGATTATAAATACCATGACTATGAGATTTTGAGAAATCTCTACTCATGCTAGTCAATGAAACCTAATAAGGAATTAAGATTTTGCCTAATTGCTAGTAACAGCATTCAGTGCATACAGAGCATTTCGCATCTGCCACTAATTAGAAAGGAAAATCTGAAGAATGACTTCTGAAAATTCATATCCTATGCATTAGCATACTAACAAGGAGAGGCAGAACTGAATACACTCACAAAAGATGGGGAATTTGTCTGAGAGTATGTCTACCAGAAGCAGTAGATAATATTGCCAGATTTGCTAAAAGGCAACAGACACAAAAGGTTGCTCAGAATTTAGAGGCAGCAGGAAAAAGTTCAAGAAGTTCCACTAAGCGTAGAACAGTACATCACGTATTCTCTGGCCTCCTGAGGATATGCAACATGAGAGCGCCTATTATCTGAATTCTAAGAGTTTTTAATTGGTGATGAACAAAGTGAATTTTCAAGTGGTGGAAACCAACAGAACTTGTCTGAAAGATCCATTTCTTCTGACTTCATGTGCAGAGTAATGAACAAAGCCAATGGACTAGGGCAGGATAAGGAATATATGGTAAGGTCATACCTACAGGGTAGAGCTAGGAACGGAATCAGAGACGGGAAGCATGGAAGTTGAATGATGCTGTTCTGCCAAGGGAAAAGGGGGTAACATAAATGGCCATTCTTGCTGAACCATCCATTTAGGCAGGCTCCACTCTTACCTTGTCAAGGCAGCAAGCGTACACTAGAGTAAAAATCCTCAGAAACAATTGACCATCTTGAGATCAAGGTAGTTAGTAAAGATTTTAGGGAAGTAGAGAAGCCCACTGTTGCTACTCTCAGGGGCACTATAAAGCAGTGCCACACACAAGCTGGCAACACCGAGGAGCAAAGAAAGTGAATAGACAATCATAGTAGTAAGCTGATGAAGAAAAAAAGCAGAGATGACTACTTGACCACGAGAAAATACTTAAGTAATCTCCGACATTGAGCTTGCATTTCAGAGAAAGGTCTCACCAGGGGAAGAAAAGGATCTCCCATACAATCCTGGGGAAGCGATTTCAGGCCCATAGGTACCTAGGTGTGTAGTAATACCAAAGAAACGTGTTAACTAGTCTGCTATATGCAGAAGTAGTTTACCGCTGAAGTGTTACACATGGTCTATAATAGGTAGGAAAAAGCAGAATGGAAATCTAGAGGCAAAACTAGGTTGTTACATAGGATCTGAAAACCACAACCTCCACTGCAGCATACTCTGAAACAATGAGAGCAGCAGAAGGTCAGAGCATGACTCAAGAAACGGTGCAAGAGAAAACAGTACTCTTTAGGACCTGGTAAAATGTACAAGATAAAGACTCTACAGGAAGAACGGCCATGAGCTAAATTAAGTTGCTGATATTTGAAAGTTAAATTCAAATAAAAGGTAGATTCTACAACAAAGGATATTTTTATTAGTTGCCTGCTAAGTCCCAGAGACTCCAGTAAGATACATTTTTCCTCACAAGCTAGCAAATGCAGCTTTGATGCCCTTGGCAAAGCATTACTCAGTCATTCTAAACTACTTCGCAGTAGTTCTAGTCAGGTTACCAGAAAACGTATTATTACATTCATGTATGACTCCAGATTTTTTCAACACACATCCACCCCCCTTTATTAGCTTCCCTCCCCTAAGCCTTCAGTCATGATATTTTTCCTCAGCCAGTTATGCTCCTGCCCAGTAACCAGATTTATCCTGGTCTTCTATTACAGTAAGGCCTCAGTAAAGCCTACAGCATGTGCATACACATATTTAGAATTATATAGCTTGCTCTTTTACATTTTTGCCCCTCAGTTTCCATACTGAATTCTGAAGAAGCACTCTTTAAGACTATTAACCCTTTCCCAACCAGCAAGATGTATCACATCATAGAATCATAGAATCTTCATGGTTGGAAAGGACCTTTGAGATCATCCAGTCCAACCATACACACACACAAAAAAAACCCTACAATCTCTGCCACTAGAGCATGCCCTGAAGTGCCAAATCTATACATTTCTTAAATACCTTAATTCCTTAATACCTTAATTCTTAAATGGTGACTCAACCACCTCCCTGGGCAGGCTGTTCCAGTGCCTGACCACTCTTTCAGTAAAGTAATTCTTCCTAATATCTAATCTAAACCTCCCCTGCCGCAACTTCAGACCATTTCCTCTGGTCCTGTCATTATCCACTTGGGAGAAGAGGCCAACACCCACCTCTCTGCAACCTCCTTTCAGGCAGTTGCAGAGGGCAATGAGGTCTCCCCTCAGCCTCCTCTTCTCCAAACTAAACATGCCCAGTCCCCTCAGCCCCTCCTCATATGACTTGGTCTCCAGACCCCTCACCAGCTTGGTAGCTCTCCTCTGGACACGCTCCAGCACTTCAATGTCCCTCTTGTACAGAGGGGCCCAGAACTGAACACAGCACTCGAGGTGAGGCCTCACCAGTGCCAAGTACAGAGGCACGATCACTTCCCTACTCCTGCTGGCCACGCTATTCCTGATACAAGCCAGAATGCTGTTGGCCTTCTTGGCCACCTGGGCACACTGCTGGCTCATGTTAAGCTGGCTGTCCACCAGCACCCCCAGGTCCTTTTCTGCTGGGCAGCTTTCTAGCCACTCTGCCCCAAGCCTGTGGCATTGCTTGGGGTTGTTGTGACCGAAATGCAGGACCCGGCACTTGGCCTTATTAAACCTCATACAATTGGCCTTGGCCCATTGATCTGGCCTGTTCAGGTCACCCTGTAGAGCCTTCCTACCCTCAAGCAGATCAACACTCCCAACCAGTTTGGTGTCGTCTGCAAACTTACTGAGGGTGCACGCAATCCCCTCATCCAGATCATTGATAAAGATATTAAACAAAACTGGCCCCAAAACTGAGCCCTGAGGGACACCACTGGTGACCGGCCGCCAAGAAGATTTCACCCCATTAATCACAACTCTCTGGCCACGGCCATCCAGCCAGTTTTTTACCCAGTGAAGAGTACACTTGTCTATGCCATGATTCGCCAGCTTCTCCAGGAGAATGCTGTGGGGGACGGCATCAAAGGCCTTACCAAAGTCCAGACAGACAACACCCACAGCCTTCCCATAGCTGTTTAGATTATACCTTAGCTACATCTGTAAGATTACTTGACTGTTTTCAAAGCAAAGAGAAAGTTGATGCTTTACCTATTTTTTTTTTTTGCAGTAACTACAGACTCTTTCGTAGCTGCTTCAAGCAAAAATCCAGAGTCAAACTTTTCTCATTAAGATCTCAGTGTGCCACCTGCTTCCCACAAACAGGGGCTCCAAGAACAGGCCTCACCCAGAGGCCCTACTCTAGTTTAGTCTATAATAGAATCACAGAATGGTTCGGGTGAGAAGGGACCTTAAAGATCACCTAATTCCCACCCCCCCTGCCATGGGCAGGGACACCTCCCACTAGACCAGGCTGCTTCAAAGCCCCTTCCAGCCTGGCCTTGAACACCTCCAGGGATGGGGCATCCACAGCTTCCCTGGGCAACCTGTTCCAGTGTCTTGCCACCCTCATAGTGAAAAATTTCTTCCTGATATCTAATCGAAATCTACCCTCTTTCACTTTAAAACTGTTACCCCTTGTCCTATCACTACATTCCCTGATAAAAAGTCCCTCACCATCTTTCCTGTAGCCCCCTTTAAGTACTGGAAGGCCGCAATGAGGTCTCCCAGCAGCTTTGTCTTCTCCAGGCTGAACAACCCCAGCTCTCTCAGCCTGTACTCACAGCAGAGGGGTTCCAGCCCTCTGATCATCTTCATGGCCCTCCTTTGTACTTGCTCCAACAGGTCCATGTCCTTCTTATTTTGGGGGCACCAGAGCTGGACATAGGACTCCAGGTGGGGTCTCACCAGAGTAGAGGGGCGGAATCCCCCCCCTCACCCTGCTGGCCACGCTTCTTTTGGTGCAGCCCAAGATGCGGGTGGCTTTCGGGGCTTCGAGCACACATTGACAGGTCACGTCCAACTTCTCATCCACCTACACCTCCAAGTCCTTCTCCTCAAGGCTGCCCTCAACCCGCTCTCAACCCATTCTCCACCGGCAGCTCCCCAGGCCTTGCCCTGAGGGAAGGCGCCTCCGCCCTACCCCTGCTCCGCGCTCCCCTCACGGCCCGCCCGGGGCGCGCTCCTGCCCGCCCCCGCGGCCCGCCCCCGCGCATGCGCGGCANTTGTCACTGCTGCGGGCTCTGCTGGGGGTGAGCGGGGCCGGGCAGGGCCGTGTTCGGTGGCGGGGTGAGGCTGGGTCCCGCTGGCCGCGGGTGGGGGGAGGCCGCGGGGCCTGGGGCCACCCCGGGGTCGGAGGGAGGGAGGGGTGCGCGGGCGGGCAGTAGGTCTCTTCCTCTGACAGCGTAGATCCATTGTCTCTTGGAGAGCATCACCATGTTGTCAGGGTAAAATCCTTAGAGCTTTGTGAGGCTGCCCCAGAGAGGCGGGATCTGGGCCTGGTGGCGGGTTTTTCTGCCCTCTTGGAGGAGGTGGTAACGTTTTTGGTGCCTGTGGAGTAGCGTTGCCCCCGCGGAGGTGAGTCTGGCTGTCCCGGCAGAGGAGGCAGCACAGTCAGCAAAGGGTGATGTCCGTTTCCTTCCTTGTTTAGTGGGACAAACAGATGTTACCCTGTTGAGCATTGCTGTAGTTTAATTCATATTTGTTTTACAACCGGCCTTATTTTGGGTCAGCTAAGAGCTAAGGAGTGGTTTGGCACTTGGTTGGCCTCAGACTTCTGACAGCAATGTTGTTTTCTGGCTAACGCCAAGCACATTCAGACCTGGGAAGAGAAAAGTAATACATTGTGAACTGGCCAAAGAGCCTCAATCTTTCTGGTAATTACCAGATTCTGTTAAGCAGAAACTCTTGGAAAAATGAGTTTTGCTTAATGCAAGAGATGCGTGTGTCCTTTTAACAGCCAAGCTTGTTTTCTAGATAGTCATTTTAATAGTTGATATAGCTGTATTCAAAATCAGAGCCTGTAAAAAATGAGTGACTTCTTTTCAAAGTCTCCATCACTGGAGACATTCAAAACCCGCCTGGACACGTTCCTGTGCAACCTGCTCTAAGGTGACCCTGCTCTGGCAGGGGGGTTGGACTAGATGATCTCCAGAGGTCCCTTCCAACCCTACGATTCTGTTATGTTCTGTTATGTTGAAAAGAAAAAAATATGACCTCATGGGTAATTTTTCTGTGAATTGTAAAGATTTCAAATATCTAATGCTTTAACATTTTTTGTAGATTAATACATTTACTGAAGCATTGTTATGGAGCTAGAATGAGAGTGAAAGGAGTTTTAATTGTTTATTTCCAATTATGTATTTTGAATATAAAAGCATGGGGTTATTGTGGGCCTTATTTTTGAAATTTTAGGCATTCAGCTGGTTATAAGAAACAGGACTTCATGTTTGTTTACTTACTTGTTTGCTTTTATGTCAAGCAGAGTATTTCCTCTTTTCTAACAGTAACAATTAAAAAATTGAAGATCAAAATGGCTTGTTCTCATCTTGTTTTAGCCTTTTCCTACAAGTTAGTTTAAATTAGTCTGTGAATTTCAATAAATATTTTGACTGTAATCTGTCACTTGGATCCTGTAGCTTTTCTTTTGGTTGTCCAACAGTCCAGCTTGAACTAGGACTGCAAGAGTGCAGTTTGCCTATGCAAATAAAATATCCTTTATTTAGCACTATAGGTTATTGGTATAAAAGGTCATTTTTTACCTCTTTTGTAATCTAAGAGTTTTGCAATTATTCATATAGTACTTATTTTTAAAACTTTTGACATTTTCTCCAGGTTTAAGTTTATTGTATCACACAAGTTCCCCACGGCCATAATGAGGCTAGTAATTCTTGAAGATTACGATCAGGCTAGTGAATGGGCAGCAAAATACATCTGTAATCGTATTATCCAATTCAAGCCAAGTCAAGGAAGATATTTCACGCTTGGTCTACCAACAGGCAAGTTTTATTCAAAGCCTATGTAAATGACTAAACCTAGAACTGTGTTTGTATAATTGCTAACAGATACAGTATTTAAAAGAACACAAATGTATTTTTGGTAATTCTCCAACATATTTCTTTTTAAATATGGATTTGATTTGTGTAAATAGTTGTGACAAAGTTTGAGAAGCTGAGAAATACTAAATGAGAAATAACAGATTTATTTTATGTTGAAAAGCATTGTAGCAAAATTTGACTGTGAAGAGATTTAAATAGACTTCAAATGTTGTGCGGATAGATAGAACAGTAGAAAAACTTTATTTAACAGGGAGTACACCTTTGGGATGCTACAAAAAGCTGATAGAGTATCACAAGAACGGAGATCTCTCTTTCAAATATGTAAAGACTTTCAACATGGATGAATATGTAGGTAAGATGTGCTAATTATTTGAGAACACACTATACTGATAACTTTTTTCCGTTACTAAAACTGTTAAATACTTTGACAAAGCATGGAGTCAGTCTAGATCTTTGTACTTCTAAGTTAGACTTACATACATGGGGTCATGTGCATTTTTCTCTGTTCTTTATCCACAAAAACGCAAATAATAAACAAGTCCAGGTGGATTCTGGGTTAAATTCAGTGCTTGTAAATTACTTTGCAGTACATCTGTTGAAAGTATGTTGTCACATAGTATTGTGACCGCATTTCTTTTAAAGACTTTACATTCTTTGTGATAAGACATATGCGAAGGGAATGTAAATTGATTACCTTGTGCATGCCAAAGGGAAACCTTTCTTCTCAATATAATTTCAAATGCTGCTTTATCTGACTGACTTAGGTTTGTCTTGCATGCCCTATGTTGGTTACAAATAGACTAGAATTAAGGCTGTTTGGTTAAATCTTGTAATATGTTAATTTCACTCTAAATTTCAAAACTTCAGGACTTCCCAGAAATCATCCAGAGAGCTATCATTCCTATATGTGGAATAACTTCTTTAAACATATTGACATAGATCCAAATAATGCTCATATCCTTGATGGGAATGCTCCAGACTTACAGGCGGAATGTGATGCGTTTGAAAAGAAAATTGAAGAAGCAGGGGGGATTGATCTGTTTGTTGGAGGTATGAGGAGATGCTCTATGGTTAGTTATGTTTCAAACAAATACACCAACTCTTTAATCACTGTTTTCATAACTTAGCTTTGTTCAATTATGGTGTAAGAAAGTTCTGTGACTAACAAAGAATCCTTATGAATCCCAAAACAGAATGGTTGGTGTCCAAGTTTCTAATAACTTAATTTCAAGTAAGTTTTGAATGCTTTTTATTGAAAATGGGGAACTAAAAGGAAAAAATGAGTCCTAAAACTTTTTTATTCATTTACTATGTTTGAGGATATTTGTTGACTCGCAGGTCTGGAATGATTTACCTCTTTTAACTTTGAAAAGGCATTGGTCCAGATGGCCACATTGCATTCAATGAACCCGGATCAAGTTTGTCTTCAAGAACAAGATTAAAGACTTTAGCAATGGACACCATTTTGGCAAATGCTAAATACTTTGATGGAGACTTATCTAAAGTACCAACTATGGCGCTAACAGTTGGTGTGGGTACAGTGATGGATGCTAGAGAAGTAAGAACTCATTTAGTTCTAGTTGCATGTGTCTGTTTTCAAGACTAGTCGGTATTGATACTGGGATTGAAAGTAAAGAGACCTTTGTCTTGCAGGTGATGATTCTTATAACAGGTGCACATAAGGCTTTTGCGCTGTACAAAGCAATTGAAGAAGGAGTCAATCATATGTGGACAGTTTCTGCTTTCCAGCAACACCCTCGTACTATCTTTGTGTGTGATGAAGATGCTACTTTAGAACTAAGAGTTAAAACTGTGAAGTACTTTAAAGGTGAGCACTGAATCAGAGGTTACGTGTATTTAAATAAAAAAATTAAGCTATATTAAGTCTGAGCCTTCCAACACATTACAATAGCTAACGTATATGTTATGTATTCAGAATACTAAATGTTAACTTATTTCTTGTGAATGGTGAAGTGCTAGGAGGCATAGCTTGTGTTCCTTACATTCCTGAGAAATCTACTTTGGAAAAATACTTCCTTTGCTTCCAATTTGAAATGATTGTTTAGTAATCTTCAGCTGTATGTAAAACAGCAGCAGCCTGGTGTTCCAGAATATTGGTCTTAAATATACTGTAAAGTTTCTCTTAAAGAAAACTTGATACATTTATTAATTCTGATATATTTTCATGCTGCTTTTGCTATGTGCTGTAATGTGCTGTCTAGTAAACTTGAAATGTGTGGTACAGACTTTGAAGCCACCTGAGGACATTTTTCATACAGTGCAATTGGCATAACAATATATGCTGACTTTTAATACATTGCAGACTTCTACTGTGCTCTTTGTATTTGTAGTAGGTATACTGAGGCAAGCTTAAAGTTGGAATTTTTGATAGTCATTGAGAGTACCTAGACGTGAATTCTGTTTCACTGAGACTGTAGAAGCTGAGAAAAGTAGTTTTCTCCTAACTATATTAGCACAGCAAATGCAATTGTGTAAATCACTCATCTTTCTCACTAGCATGGTTACTTGTAGTAGTTGAGGCAGCTGAGATCAAGATTGTAATTTATTAAATTATTTTTTAAAGCATTATTTCACCAGTGTCCATATATGTATTAGGTTGCAATTCTGGCATTAATGTGATTTTTATCCTGGTACCATTTGTAGCCAACTTGTAAATTTTGGATTTTTTCAGTATGCTGTTCTTTGAGATGTATTGCGTATCACGCTGCTAGGTAGTACTTATTATTGTTTACAAAGACAAACTTCTTTAACTGCTTGGATAAATTTTAAACATTTTCCTGTACTTCATAAAAACAAAAGCTTTGTTTGGAAAAGATATAAACCTAATGTAGAATTACTAGGTATGAATGGCACTGAACATTGCTTTAAAAAACTCAAGGGCTACAGTATATGAATGTGTGCTATTGTGTCACACTGTATTTAATTACCCTGTAATACAGAGCAATAGAATGCGTAAAAAGTTTGTTTACTTTAAACTTGCTTAATTTTATCTATTCTCAAATCAGTGAGATTTTCCCCTTTTAAGATGGAGGAAAAATCCATGTGGGTCAAATTTGGAATTATTTCTGAATCTTGATCTTCAGGTTAGACTTCTTAGGAAGCTAGGTGGTTCTTAATGACTGCTAATTATGGCAGCTATTTACTGTGACTTTTTTTCACCTTTTAAAATGTCTCAAGGTACTATGTGAAACATCAAATCTTTTTGATAATCAGGTACCACACTGGCTGGTAACTAGAATAACTCATTCCCCTTCACTTTTTTCTAGCTTTCTGAAAACCTATTAGAGGCTAAAATTGTCAAGTGTACTTAAATGTTCTCACTGGAAAAGGAAAAGGTAACTCTCCTGCAGAATGGAGCAGAAAATGAATTTTGAATTTAATAATTAGTCTGCAGATAAGTTAGTTCAGGATAGTTTTTCTGTATTTGTGCATGCTGTTCTTGAAACTGTATGCAGAAATCTGTTTATTCAAAGCATACTTGAATATACAGTGCAACTTTCCTTTGAAATAATGGTTTTGGCATCGATCAAGTAAGGACTCTGCATATCTTTAAAAAAAGCTTTTGTTTCTAACTGTTTTTCCTGAAACAGTTTCAGAGGATTTAAATATCCTTCATAAAATATGGCAGAGGCAATACTTTGTAAGCGTTTTTCATGCCTCTAGGAAGTAGGTAATTATCTCCCTTTCATTTCCCTTTTTTAGAAGAGAAAAACACTGGTAGGAAGTGGAACGCTTTAAAGTTCAAAACATGGTTCTAGCTTGAGTAGTGCGTGCAGCTGTTACTTTTCAGTGCAAATGTCTTTTGTGTCAAATGTATACTTAATGTATTCTCACTTACTGTTAAACTCCTGAAAAATATTACCGGCTGGATCTTTGCCATGTACATCAACCCAATAGTTATCCTTTGTGAAATCTAAGAAACTCTTTTCTTTTGTTATATTGCCTTCTAAGGTTGGCAGAATGTGTCACTAAGTGGAGAAAGAAATAGTAATGCCTGCATTTTATATTAAGTAGTCACACACTGAGTAGAACTAGATGCTGCATAAAATGCCTTTTGTTGTGGTCACCTACAGTAATGACCTCAGATTGTATAGTTTTTCAAATCTGCTGTTGCTGCAGTGACACTAGGTTTGCCACCAGATGCATCATGTAGCAAAGGTATTTGAATATTCTTTGCCATAGATAATCACTAAAATGTGCACTACTGTCAGACTTCTTTAATGGTTTTTAAGAAAAATTCTCTACTTTTAAGGTGGCGTATTACTTAAATTTGTAATTTTAGAAGTTAATCTTTAGTTTGGTGCTAAAATGGACTTTTACTTTGCAGATTGTGAACACTGATCAGTTACTGTTATTAGTCCTTACGGTGAAATGAGGTTAAAAACATACCAGGGACTGAATATCATATATACCTACATGTAGGTGACATTTTCACTTGTAACAAAATAAAGAAAGAAATTGATCTTTCCAGCACTTTTCAAAATTAGAGTATCTGAACTGGGGGAGAAAAAGATACTCCTCTAATCACAGCTATGGATGACTTGAATACTACCAGGAAAAGCCCAGCTAGAATAGAAAGTAGCTGAACTACTGAAGTTCTGAGTCTGCATTAACAGTCTGGATAAATTTAGTTTGGTTTTGCCTGTCTAGGACCACAAGTACACTATTAATTACAAAGACAGTAATACCACAAGGCTAGAACATTGCAATTCAAGCTGTAAAAGCATCATCTGATTTTTATGACAGTTTGTGGTAGGAGGAAGTTTTGTGTTGCTGTTAATACAAAGGAAAGATGGGATCTCCTGTATTCGATTCATTTGGAAGCATTCCAGATCTACTTTTTGATAGGTCTGTTACCAGAGAGCTGTCTTGTCCATGCTCACTTTACACTGAAGGTGTCAATAGTATTCAAGTGATACAGAAGTACGTATGCTGTCTTTAACTTCTGGTTTTAAAGTACTTTAAATAGTCATTGTTATTCTCTTCAGTTAACTATTTAAAATGTATACCTTTGAAGCAAACTCCAAATAAAAATGTGGATAGAAAGACATGTTGAAAAAGTATAACTAATGTAAAGCTGGCATTGTTGCTTTCCCCCCAAGGTTTAATGCATGTGCACAATAAACTTGTGGACCCACTGTACAGTATGAAAGAAAACTGAAAGAAGACTTGAAGAGGAACTCCATGTGGGCCAACAGCAACAGTTTTAGGTAGCAGATGAGTTCACTGCTATGCAATATGCTGAAAACTGTTTAAAATGGGGAATCCTAGGTACTGTATTTTTTAAAAGGTCCAATATCTGTACATTCACATTCCATCTGTTTGTGTTGTGCATTTTGCTTTAACATTTGGAGCTCTGTTGTTGGCTGGTACGTAACAAACAGAAGAGAACAAACTTGTGGGAGACTGCATGTTGCATAGGGGGGGAAAGCAGGGCACTTATTCTAGCACAGCAATGTAATGCATCTGCCTTGTGTTAGAGGAGACAATATTTTATTTCAAGGAATGTGTAATTTTTTGGCTTGATCAGTGTAACTACATTTTGCATTTGTGTCTCTAGGCAGAATGGTTTTGGCCTTTGTCAATACTATGGACCTGTAATAGTTGTACAATTTCTACTCCAAAATGTTCTGTTTACATTTATCTAATGTACACTGAGCTTTTGCACTTGGTTGCCTTAAATTTATCTTAAACAGTTTTTGGGCATCTCAAGTCCTGCTGTACAATTCAGGCAAATAAAAATGTAAAAACAGTGCCTAAAAATGCACCAAATTCTTGAAAGTTGTAACTTACTCCACAGATAAAAATATTTCTGCCATAGCACTTTTTCCTCTCATGTATTTCAAATTACTTTAGGATTTTTGTATTTTTGGTAATTGAGCTTTATACATAAGGACAAATCTAAATGTTCCTTTCTGGAGGTACCTGTTTAATTGTACCATTGATGTTACTATTAAATGCCTGGAAAGAGGTTAATTTACAGGAATATAATGTCTGCAACTTCAATACATGATCATTTAAAGTCAACTGTTAATCACTTTGCAATAGTTACCTCTCATTGTATCATTGAGCTGTTACAAGGAATGCTATTTCCTACTTTGAATATAAGTAAAACTCAAATATAAATCTACAATTTCAAAATTGTTTTGTTTCTAATATAAATACTTCAAGGTTGCAGGGAGAGGTTAGGTATTTTGTGCCTCTTTTGTGAAGAAGTTAAGAATTTTATTGATTTAGACTTTTTTTTTTTGGGGGGGGGGGGCGCATGCCCTTGTATAAAATTCTCACAGGTAGCCTTTATTACAAACTGCATTAGCCCTGTTTTACAGTTGAGAAAACTGGCCCAGTAGGCGGAGTGGCTGCACAAGCAGGAATTTGGCCTAAATCCCTGGGCTGGAATAACCGAAAAGCCCAGGCTGTGCAAGGGGGAAGCTGCCTGGCGGAAAGGGATCTGGGGGACAGCAAGCTGAACATGAGCCTACAGTGCAGCAACAAAGCCAAATGGGATCCTGGGCAGCATCCACAGGAGCATTATTACTAACAGAGACAGAGAGATGATCATCCCAGCGCTTGTCAGGCTGCTCCTGGAATTGTGGGGACCAGAACTGGGCACAGTACTCAAGAAAGACAGGGACAGGCTGGAGAGGGTCTAAAGGATGGCTGCGAAGATGATCAAAGAGCTGGAGAGCCTGCTGTATGAGGGTTTAGGTCTTTTCTCCCTGAAGAAGAGAAGGCTGAAGAGAGACCTTATGACAGTATTCTGGTATTTAAAGGGTGACTACAAAGAGGATGGGACATGGAAAAAGCAAGGGGCAACAGGTACAAGTTGCACTGGGAAAGGTTTCATTGCAACACAAGAAGTAATTTTTTAGTAGTAAGAATGATCATTCACTGGAACAACCTCCCCAGGGATGTAGGAGAGTCCCTGCTGCTGGAGCCTTTCAAGATGCTAGATGATCTCATCTAGGCTCACCTTTCCCATAAAGGGTTGGACCAGGTGGTCTTTTAAAGTCCCTTCCAGCCTGGACTGTTCTGATGCTATGAAATCACAACAGGATGTAAGAGACTGTCTCAAGCACTGTTGGAAGCCAGGTCTAAGTGTTGTTTCAGTTCTTGACAATAGATTGAACAAGCACAGGTTTAAAACAGGTTTAAGACTCAACTTTTGCACCTGCATTTTTGAAGCATAATGCAACACTGGGGGGGGAAAAGCTTAGAAGACACTGCTTCAGGAGAATGCTGTTACACCTATTACCCACAAAATGCATTGCTAGGCTTGCCCTTCCTGATCTTTACAGCTAAGTGAAGACTTTGCTTCATAAAATAAACACTTGTATTACAAAAAATAATCTTGAATTTAGGTTACTGTTAAAGGAATTTAAACATGTTTCTATCTTAACAATCGTAATCCATCTTGTGGTGTAATTGGGAATTCTGTTGAGGAAACCATAGAATTTGGGTTCAAGCATGAGTGGAAATCCATAGCTTTTATGTCCCTCTACTTCTACAAGCTTTTCTTCGTTGCAACTGCTTATTTTTGGTTTTTTGTTCCAGAGCACCTGAGTCTTCTGCCTCTCTTGCCAAACTCACCAACTAAAAACCCTTTTGTGCAGTCTCTCGAGACACGTGAGACCACAGAATGAGCGTCTCCCCTCCCTTCATAACCATTGGAACTTCTGTGAAACACAGGCCAGTGTAAATACTGGTACAGTAGCACCCGGGCTTGTCTGAATGGGGCTAAGAATGGTTCTGCCTCTTTTCATGAATAGTCTTCAGTTGCTCTCCAATCAGCTTCTGTTGTTAAACTTATTTTTTAAGTTATGAATTCTACTGGGTGTAGAGTTCTATTCTAGGCCCTGTAAATTCATTACTTTTTTTTTTTTTTTACTACCACAGTTTCTATAATTTCAGTCCTTAAGATGCTTCCAGTTACGTTCTTCTGAAATACCAATTTTTCAATGACAGTACCTTCCAAACTTGTCAACTACTAAAAATAAGCCAACCCTGCAAGTTATATTAAGCTTTACCTGTTACCCTGCTGTCCATTGTTAAAATCTAAATAGCAAAGCAAGCATTTTCAAGTTCAGTAAGTCTTAAATTATGGGTTCTTGGGTAAATGAGTGAGTTCGAACTTAGCCTGGCGCATCTACTTTAGCATTTTTTTTCCTCCTTTTTCTCAGTAAAATTTTAAAGTATGTTTCAAAGGAGAGGGGGGAAAAAAAGGGAGGAAAAAAAGTATTAACTACGTAGAATCAGGTCATTCTGCATCAAAAAAATAGTACTTCATTTACTGCTCTAACAGTAACAATACTAACGAGTTCATTTAAAGTTCTTGCTCTCAGAACTAAGATTACATACGAGTCCCATCAGAATTAGACGACAAGTTTGTATTTTTTCTGCTTTGGATGACTATAAGGTAGTCTTATTCCCAAGGCAGCTTCGCATGCATGTAACTTTTATTTAATTAGGTAACATATATTTGATGTGTCATACTCAGCAACCATATGGAAGATTTGCTAGTTGGATAATCTCTACCTTACCTCTAGT
>VYZM01008934.1:331171-412704 GCA_013398915.1 Dromas ardeola
GGGGGTGGGGGCGGAATATAAAAAAAATGTTGCTTTAGTTCCTTTGCTCTAGCACATAGTACTGTATCTGTGCTTTTTTAAAGATATCTCTGTACTTTCTAAAGATATCTCTGTACTTTCTTAAATGCTGTCTTTTAACATAGCACTCCTGTTAGCTTTTCAAGGGAGGAATAATAATTATGTTAATGATGGAGAGCCACTGTCCACAGCATCTTTCCTATGTTCAGTAGCAGCAGCAGCAGCTTAGGTACCTTCAATCAGAGATACGGGATAACCTTGTTCACATCCAGATCTTTGTTTTTTTCAATACAGCTGGAAGAGCTTCAAACAAAAAAAAAAAAAAACCAAAGAAAACCAAACCATGAAAGTATCAGAATTTCCTCTCTCCTTTTTCTGTAGACTACAGGTTGAAAGGGAACTCTGAAGGTGTCCAGTTCCATCCCTCCAAGGATTTTCCCAGTTGATCCTTCTGCTGGGGTTGAAATAAGACAACTAGCTTATGACTAATTGATCTCAAATTGCATTTGCAAGCTTAAATTTAAGAACAGCCTTTCCTGGTGACCGAGTACTTTAGTAGATATTACTAGCAATTTGTTCTCTAAAACATATTTAGTAACAAGTAGTCAAAAATCTGTGAAGACCCAAATTAGTCCCTGAAGATCTAAACAATAAAAGCAGCTTAAAAGCTTTTGGAGGTGGGCATGCAGTTGTGAACACACTACACAGGATGGTCATTAACTTGTGTTAATGATTGCTTTGTTTACACTTCCAAAAGCAACAACTTCTATTAAGAACACTTAACGACAGCTTTCAAGTGAGAACTCACTGACAAACTTTAGTATGTGAACGAGGTAAGTAAAACTTGAACAAGTACACCCGACGGGTTCTGACCAAACCTTCATTGCCAACGGAATTCTTTAGGGCCTGAATTGGTCTTACTGGTGGAGTGGTTACAGATCTTGTGTTTTAATATATTAAAAGTTACAGTTTTTTCAGAGATTAGCAAAGCTAGGTTGTATTCATGGTAAAGTGACACGCTTTAAGGTGTGGCACATTAAAAAAAAGAGTCACCATCAGTTTTTCCTGATGTGATTTCCCAACATCATGATTTGCTGAAAGCAGCAACTTTAGAAAATAAAACAGGAAGTAGCTTGATATTTTTGTGGCAACAGTTCAAACTACTTTTTTTTTTTTAAACCCAGCGTTGTCTATACATACCTTTCAATTATTTTTTATAAACTTTTTGCCACATGGTGCCTGTTCTCTCAAAGACTTGCAATGCAAAAATAAAACATAATTGTTACACTTAAAGTGTTTAAAGTATGAAAACAATGAAATACAATTATTCAGTCAAGTCAAATTAAATAACTTTAATTTCATAATAATCTACAAGTATCTGTACATTTTAAGTACACAGTCCTTTCAATTTATGTTCCCACATATATTTAATTTACACCACGCAAATATGTTCCCTCTCATTACGTTACGGTCTACAAAAAGTTGAGAGAATCATCAGCTGCATGTCACTGATCTCTATTTGTCAGTTTGTCTCTTTAAAACACGTATAAAGGCATCTCTTGGTACTTCCACATTGCCAATTTTTCTCATCAACTTCTTCCCTTCTGCCTGCCTCTTTAAAAGCTTCATTCTTCTTGTAATGTCTCCGCCATACTACAAAAAGGAAAAATATTTTAGTAAGCTTAAATGCAACTACAGTACATTTCAGCAACACTAAACTTAAGGGCTTAAAAATAATCAGAAAGGCTAGTTATATTATGACAAAAGATTATTTTGTACTCCAAATAGTTATCCCAAAAGGCCACTAGTTAAAAAAAAGCAAGAGAGCAAGTTAAGCTATGTTCATTTGGACAACTGAGGGTTGAATTCAGTTACCTAAATATATACGTTCACGTAAGCCTGGCTGACATCAGACACAAGCTATAGGATATCCAGGTCCCCTTGGAACAGCAGCAGGATGCCAGCTCAGATACACTGGGGCGTCTTGACTAGCACTAGGTGCTTACGTCTAAATAAATTAACTGAACCCTTGTACAATGTTGAACAAACACCATCCAACATATGTGCCTAGCAGAAGAATTCTGTAACAGTTGTGAGAAAGTGACACTTGTTTAACTTTTTGCAACATGTTCACTTCACAGAACTAAAGACAGGATAAGTAAGAGGCATCGCGTTTTTCCTGTAGCTTTTTCCACTCTTGCTGATGGTCAACTATTGCATATTTAAGGCCTTGTCATGGTCGTGAAAACTCAAGTAAAAATCTAATCACAACCAGTCTCTAAAGAAGCACTTTTACAGTTTAAGTCACCTGGAAAAAAAAATTTTAGGAAACATGTGAAGTTACACCTATGTGTGTACACACACACACACACACACACACACACACACACACACACATTTACTGTATGTCTACAACTATTAGGAAATGGTGAGGAGTGAACACAGACACACCCTGGTGAGTTCACTCTTCAGTGTGTAATTCTGAAAAAGCCATTACTCTTTCTGATCGACTCTTACTGCAAGCTGCAACTAGAGGTTACATGAGTTGAATTTTAAAGTAAAAGCTTAAAAGTATCTGTTAATACTCCATTGACGCTTCGGAGCACAAGCAGAACGTGTCTCTGCTGGGTTTCTAGGAAAAGACGGGCCTATGACGTTAGCAAGACTCTTAGGTTTACATACATCAGAAACATCAAAAAATACTTACACATTTTGCCACAACATTCTTTCTGTAAGCTTTCAGCCTGTAAAATAAAATAAAATAAAATACATACATTAACACATTAGAACATCTATACGTGAAGCTGGACACTGAGTTGCCAAAATGCTAAGAGTTGTTTTTCTACTAGTTTTGTATTGGAATCGTGACATTTTCATATTTTGTATACAGAAAACAAAGTTCTAAACGGAAGACTGAATTCACCTATCTGAATTCTAGAAATATCCCTTAAAGTGCATAATAGGTACGTAAAAACTACAATCTTGCCTTTTTATCTAGGATTTCTGCTATGATTCACAGTAAGTGTTACATAGATGTATATATGGATACATACAGGCAAATTCTTACAGCACCTCTACTTGGATCCCTACCTTTAATTCTTTTGCCATGATTTAAATACCATTTAAATAGCAACAGCAAAAATGTGACAAGAAACACAACATCAAGGGAACAGTTTTCTCTAAAAGAAGTGAGTGCTGCTAGGAAATAGCTATGTGTTCAGTTTGCAACATACTTCCTTTGGAACAGCAGAGTTCAGTTCTTTGTTTTGCTGACTCTCCCAGAGATTAAACTATTCCACAACCAGCCAATTTTTTTTCAGTAGTAAGAAACTTTTCCACTGCCAAAGAGGAAACGGACACATGGGTGTTGCAAATTATACGCTATCCACTAAGTGCAATGCTGCAAGCAATTTAAAATAAAAATACATTCTTTTCAATTAAATTTATATTAAGTCCTTAGTCACAGCTCAAATGTATTTTTTTTTCCCAAGAGGTTTGATAACATAAACAAGAAAAATATGACTTTACAGTAAAATCAAAGCACTGTAATGTATAAAACTAGATATATATATATACACACACATTAAAAGGCCATATTTTAAGTAGTTTAAAATAAGAGGGAAAAAAAAAAAAAAAGGGAAACTGAAGGGCTTCACTTACGTTTCTCTTGCAATGATCTTCTTGCCAATAGCAGCCTGAATGGCTATTTCAAACAACTGTCTAGGTATAGCATCTTTTAAACGTTCACACAGGAATTTACCAGTAGCATATGCCTTATCACTGAAAAAGAAAGTCACCAGTGTTTTCAGAAAGAGTAATACAACCCCCGAAATATATCCACAGGCTAAACTATTTGATAAAAGGATTTTTGTAGAGGTTTTCCTCTTTTTAACTCAAAAGATAAGCTGATCAGATCATAATTTTACATCTAATGAGTGGTCTCTGTATGTCACCTGTTGCATACAAACAGGTGATAAGATTGTATTAACGGGTCTTCAAATAAACTTCAAATATTTATCTATCACACTGAAGCCATTTTGAATACTGTCACAGCTTCAAATGCAATTTTAAAATAGAAAGTCAAGGAGGATTTTCATTGATTGTAGGCCCAAAAGGTCAAGACATCTACATATTACAGAAGTATTTTTAAAACACCTTTTTTTATATAACAAGAAAAAAAAAGGTTTTAATGTATTCTTGTCACCTGCTAATAAAAATTATCCAACTATATTCAGCACCTGTATATGCTTCAGATTTTTGGAAAGAGAAAATGACAAAAGGTCCAAAGAAGCTAGTGAACAGATACTTTCATAAGCCATTGAAAACGAATGGGTCTCTCCTCTCTAAAAACATCCATATTTAGTGAACATTTTTAAGCAACATACATCTGAAAATAGTTTTACGTGTTTTCATGTAGCAACAATGTGACTCCCTGCTATTTGTATAAAACAAACAGTTTAAGCATGAAGTACTAAAATTGTAATGCTTAACCAACGTTATTTAAGAAGATACAGATATCTGTTTCTATAATTAGGGCAAATAATAATGGCTAGATTAGTACTGAGCTTACAGTAATCTCAGTGATTCTTTCTCTATAAACGTAGTTCAGCATAATTTTATATAGACAAGTGTAGTCTATTTACAGGGAGAGGATTCCGAGAATGACTGAAGCAGAAGCAGAATAAATGCTGTCTACAAGTTAAAAAAATTTGTCATCTAAAGCTAAACGAAAGGCTATCATTAGTTTTAGCGTGCAAAACAGTTCAGGGATGCAAGCTAAACTGATCAAGAAACACATGTTAAAGCAATAACTAATATTTGCAAGGTTGGCCACTCCCTTTTGCATCTTTTCAAAGTAAGAGATGCAGGTAGATTGCTCAACACTGCACGTGTTTTTATGAAAAACACATAAAGTAGCGAATGTATGTAAGAGTTATTCCACTCCATCCCCACAATCTTTCTGAACACAGTTCAGAAAGTCACTTTCCTATGTCAACTTTCTGAAGTTAAGGAATTACAAGGATTTTAGGATTGCAGTTGCTAAAAAAATATGAAAGTTTTTGGCAACTACAAGTTAGTATTTTAAGAAGGACAGAAAAACTAAACCAAACCCCCAAAAAAGTTGGTCTCGGGATTACTGGAAAGGGATGCTGAAGTTACAGAAGGGAGCCTTATCAAGACTTTGTGAGAAGAAAGCAAAGGGAGAGGCTGGAAAAAGGAAGGCATTATTCTCACCAGCAAACCAGTAAATCCCAAGAAACTTAGGGAAACTGAATCATTTTAGCAAAAAATTTCTAAGGTAATTACCTCCAGTAAATATTTACTTTCTCCTGGTACTCTCGCTGGAGGCAAGATAACAACAAACTTCTATAGAACAGGAATTATTGGGAGCATAAAATCAAATCTTTTTCAGTAGTAAATAGTAAGTGCCATAAAGGATTCATCTGTCATCTCCTTGACTGGTCTGTATTTAAATTTTTCCAGCTCTTAAAGAGATAGACATTTTGCATTTCCTTCTGCTCCCTGCCCTACGTTATCACAAAAATGTATCTAGCACTTAAGTGCCTCTTTTTCAGATCGTCTCCAGAAGTGGTGATGTGATGAAATCCTCAATGTTCTTTTCATACATATTTGTCGTATATTAGTGACATGTATACATGTTTTCACTGTATATTAAGAGGAAGCCTTATTTCTTTGGAATAGAGAACCCAGTCAACCTACTTGTGTATGATTGTTGCCAGTTCTTCAACTGGATTTCCATTGAGAAGAATATCCATTTTGATAAGGTCCGCTGCCTGGTATCCTGCATCTTCATAATCAAAACTAAACGAAAGGAGTTTAAAAGTTAGTGATGATTTTGTAAAAAGCATATTCTGCATGCTTTGTTCCAGCAATTTTTAGACACATTTCTTAATAAAGCACTCAAACTACTTATTAAAATAGGAGCATGGTTTTTAATAGTCTTCATGCAAGACTGGACTGGAAATTTACTGCAGATAAATCTCATCTCCAAGGCAGCAGGGGACATCATCCTGTCTTCCAGCTACTGAGCGAGGTAAACCAATACAAAATCTACATTGTTACTGCAATCTCTAAAGAGTTTATTCAAACACTTCTTTTCTATCAGCCAGAAGTTCCTTAAAGCTCCAGGCAACAGAACCCTTCAACACAGCTTTTGAACAGCAAACGTCCTTGATGTCACACAAATCAAACACTAACACTGGACTGTTTTCTTTTCATCCTCTCCTTTGACAGACTTTTTATATGACCCCTATTATCATTCTCTCTGACAACCAAGTTTTCCTCTTCATTTCCAAACCATATTTCTCCTTTGGTAGGTATGGGCCTTGCTGTCTGTGTGTCAGTTTGCAATACCACTGATCTGGTCAGATCTGAAATACCAGAACAGAGGGGGAAAAAAGTCCTTTGAGAGTATTTGAAAGTACTTCTATCTTAATATACTTAGATAAACCACAATTGTGTGAATGGAATTCATCAGAAGTATGGTTATTGAGAGCATTAAATACACAAATAACATTAAGGAGTCAATTAGGAAATAAAAATCAAGAAGTAAGACAATGCAACATTGTTTGCAATCACATCTGAATCAAAGGAAACACAGCATAATTCTGCTAATGAGATAGCTTCTTGATAAACAGATTGGGTTTTATCTAGTTGGAGAGAGAGATCCTGAGAGAAATTCACAATCTCCATCCCCCTGTTTCTTCTACCTGTCGTTCTTGCCTCCTTCTGCTTATGCTTCTACTTCACATATACACAAGCACTGCCGAGACACCTTACCTTACCTTTGTAACACGTATTTAAGAAAACACAAACCAAATTCAGTCCTTCAATAATATTCGTTTTTATGCTTATCAAATGAATAATGTAATTAGGTATACCAGTTCCTGTCACAATATAGTTTATCTTACTAACAACACGTCCTCATACCAGGTTTGTAAGTGCTATTGAGTCTCCTGTGGCATAAGCCCATCTGCCATGCAAGATTTTCCCTTCCATTAAATTCACAAAGGCTCTTCACAACCAGCTGAGCTTTGTTCTAGCCTCTGAATTTATAGAATCCACCCACAGCAGAACATTTTGTCTAAAAATGCAGCTGATTTGCTTTATTCCCATAATAAAGCATGTAAGTAAAGCAAGTGTTGTTTGTTTTAAATATAGTTTTAATTTTTTACTAGCTTTAAAGAATCAATATTTGGTTATTTTCCTTTTTCCACAAAGAGACAATACAGTAGGAAGTACTTTTTCAGTGATTACTTTGATAGAAAATGCTTATTGTCACTTCAGACAAGAACCACGTAGATCTTATTCGTCTAGATGAGCAAGTGCCACTCTACATGTAACACTTGAAAGATACGTGCATCACCAATGAAAATTATTATTGGGTAGCGATGCACTTTTAGCGTTTTTCAGATTATCTCCATCCATTTTCACAGTGAATCTAATTCATTAAAGGTGAAGTAAGAGTCGATCTGCAGCACCATCATAAAAGAATATTCTTCACTTATGCCCTTCCATATCTTCTCCTCAGATCTTTTTTTGTTTCCACCCCTCAGGGTCCTGGGGAAGCGTGTGTGGGGGGAGGGGGGGGAGGGGGTACAAAAGAGGTAGTTACCTTGCATAACCAGAAGACAGAGACTTCAGAGCATCATAAAAATCCACCACAATTTCATTCAGTGGAAAGAGGTATTTTAGCATAACCCTGTGTTCATCAATGTACAACATATCCTTCTGGACTGCCCTACGATCCTAGACAAATAAAAATTGTTTCAGTTCCCCTTGAAAGAAGTTTTCTACAAACAAATACAAAGCAAATTAAAATAAACAGTTATCCAGTTACACAAGAGAACTCCTGTACTTCAAACCCCAAAGTAACTTTCTTATTGGTAGCTTGCTAAAGTCCTAGAACAAATTGCAGCACCATCATAAATGAAGTGGTTGTAACTTAACTGGACAAATGATTCAAACCTATCCTCTCTAAAAGCTGAATTTGTGAAATCCTTAACAGCTTCTGCTTACTGCTGCCTTTTAAATGTATAGTTATTTGTCCACAAAAATCTCACTGAAGTTAGATTTTCACATGTATTGGAATATTACACAGTATGACTCGCAGACTCCTCTTCTTTCCTGCCAGGAGGGTATCTTAAAGTTATTTTAGGAATTCTTTTTAATAGATCTTATGCTTCGCTCTACTGACATAAAAGTACTGTACTCTATTATGTGCTTGAAACGTAAAAAGCTAAGAAATTATAAAGACAATATATGTGTCAGTTAAAGTATTTTTAGTTAGGAGTATTCCAAGTACACTCGGGGAACTGTGACTGCCCATCACTATGGTAAATGAACTACAGTGAAGCACTGAAAACATATATGAAGCCTCAGTAAAGTGTTAACAGAAGTTGTATTTCCACGAATATACTTCTAAAAGACAACAGATCTTATTCCCCTGCTGCAGATTCCATTCTTTCAGGAAAACAGAACTAGCTATGAATTTGTCTAGTGCAGGATGTAGACTAGGTACTTTATTGTCACTGAACTTTATCACTAACTCCCACTATACTATTTTGCAGTTCAGAAGTCGTTTTACACATAAAATGTTTAACTACTCTTGAAAGGAAAAAAATACTTCAACAATTACTGTCAAAGATACTATTTAAGTACTAATATCTAGTATCTCACTATCTAGTATCTTCATTTAAGTGTGATATGAAGAGCTTAAAAATGCAAATGACAGAACTAAAATTATGTACCAACCTGACATAAAACAATTATTTTCCCAATATATTCATGAGGTGTTACAATAGTACCAAGAACGGTTGGCTCTAAATATTCAGATACTGAAAGTTTATCAGGAAACTGAGCAGGGTTGATAATAGTAATCTCTGCTTTACCATACTCCTGAAAACAAACAAATAGAACAGGCACTGTAATTTTACAAATAAATACACTAAATAGGAAAGAAGACAAAAATATCATTGAAAAAATGCGAAATAAATGTTTCAATTGCTTGGAAACACGTGAATTACGCAACCAAAATCTATACTGTGCACAACCTTAAAAGAGATTTCTGCATCACATACAGAAGTCCCTTGTTAGTGTGTGTTTAAATATTATTATATAGAAAGATTATAGGAATTACTTTCACTAGGAAAATGTTTTTTTAAGCATTTTATCCAGTGAGTATTAAACAGAAGAAGTGCTTAGAACTAGGACTACAGCCTAGGGTTATCCATAGAAATAAAAAAGGCTTTCTATTCATCTTTCCATCTCTTGCCTGTAGACCAAGATCTTCCTTCTTATATCTTATACAGAATGAGTAAGTAAGGCACAGCTTCAACAAAGACCTGCTCTAATTTTTCTGTAGTTTGGTGATGGGGACGTTCCTCTCTAAATAGAACTTTGGGTTCAGGCTCCCTTTCAGGCTGAAGTGGGCTTAGAAATTAAGTTTTCAATTCTTGCGCAAATGCTTTCATTACGTATTTCTTGTAGACCAACATCAGGGGCTGAAGTCATCCTTCTGAAGTAAGAATAAAAGGAAGGTCATGCTTCTTATTATGTACATATAACCTCCCACACAAAGGCAAATGATTCTATCACTTCTACTGACAAGGCAGTGTTCTTGAACAATGACCCAGCTTTCAGTGCTGTTTGAAAACAGCATCCCACATCAGTAATGCAGAATCACTCATGTACCAAAACGTGTCAATTACTTCATCCACAGCTGCTGCGCCGCCTAAGGAAGAAACCAAAACAACTGGAGAGAAAAAGGGTCTATGCCTTACACCTTTCAAGTACAGCAACCTTTCTTATACAAGCTGTTCGGAATTTACAGATTTTCTGTAGTGTTTAGAGGTGTATGTTGGATAATAATGAGCGAGTCTATTTGCAGCCTCCTTTCAGCAGGTGCTCTTAAATCCACCTCTCTCTCAAACTTAAGCACAATAATTTTTTTGCACCCAGTTCAATGAAGTTTGCACAAGCCTATTTCACTGTGATCAAAAACTCACTTGACTTCACCAGCCCCTGCCACTCTACAGTAGCATTACAAGCTACTCCTAAAAATGTTAATGTTTTCTGACGGATAAAACCTGATTAAAAAAAGTGTTTAAAAATGTAGATGTTTATTATACGAGGCATTTAAGCTGCTATTTACATAAAGCTGTAATAGATTTAACATACCTTTATCAACTTTGCTGACGAAAGAACAGCTTTATATGGAACTGTAGGTGCAGTCAAAATAACAGACATGTTATACTCTTGCTCCAAACGTTGATTAAAAACTTCCATATGTAAAAGACCAAGGAAACCCAACCTGGAAAAAAAAATATCCTGTTGGTGAATGTATTTGTATATCCCCCGGAATGTCACGGTGGTTTGGTTTTTTTTTTTCTTCTCCAGCATGTTTACACTGCTAGTCTGGCAATATCAGGCACAGCAAACAATCTCCAAACAATCCTACAGTTGAATAGCATCAGTCTTTGAGAACAAAACCTATCAATCACAACTAACTGCATACTCTGCACAAATACAGAACGTAAGAAAATCAAATGCTTTTGATCTTTACCTATCATTAATTTGAATTAAAGCTCCTAATCTTGAATTCATTTTAATTCAACCTTCAGCAGACTTAAAATTGGCTTTCTCAGTTTACAAACCACTCCAAAAATGAAAGTAGTACAAAAGCCTCACCTCCATCCAGCTCCTAAGGCAAGGCTACTGTCACGATGAACAGTTACACTGGAGTCATTCAATGTCAGCCTTTCCAAAGCACTTTTGAGATTATTATATTCTGTTTGATCTGCAGGATACATTCCTGTCAAAACATATTAGATAGAAGTGATGTGACACAGAGCTTTATCTAGTATATACTTAGCTTTCAAACATGCCTTTTACAGCGAACACAGTAATGAAATCAGAAATAGCGTACTTTCTGTTCCAACTTTTCTAAAACATGAAAAACAATAGAAGGATTTTTTTTCCCGAAAAAATTAGTTAAGATGTAATAGTTTTAGATTACCTCAAAAAAAAAAACCAAAAAAAAAAGAATTAACATTCAAACCATAATGGTAGGAATACTGTACTCATCTAATCCTTCACAGTTGTGATAGATGCACAATTGAGTATAACCGTTGTTTTGCCGGGCTGTAGCACAAACATATAGCTTAAGTATAAATGAATAAGGAGACAAACTTCACCAAGATATTCCTTCAAAGGTAAGAGTTAACAGGAAAAATAAAATAAAACTTGCCATATCAAGGTTGTGAACGTATCTGTATTATTCTGAAATGAATAAAAAGCAGCTGTCCTTATAATGACTGCCTGAAAGAGATTATACTGTACCACTTTTCACATCACCACGTGTTCAAAAAATATAAATTGCTCTACACCAAGAAGAAACACACATGCACAGAAGAAAAATTTACAGGATTATACTTTTCTACATTCACTGACAGACAGCACAAACTCCGTGAGACACTTCAAATGAGTTTTATACATTCCATCACAACAAGTCTAGAAAGTGATTTACATAATTTATTTCTTTTTAAATCCATCTTCCATAGCATTTGTAGCAGTTACTGAAGCTGGTGGCAACAGCTCAACAGAGCTATTGAAGCTTAAAAAGCCAAATATTTTACGGAATCATTCTGAATATTTGCTTTGGTAGCTTACCATATTTTAACAAAAAATAAACAGTTGTTAATTTCTAAAAGAAAAAAGATTTCACAATAATTATGGAAACCTGGTTATCAGGATGAAGAACTCCAGTAAATGGACTTCATTTTTTCAAGTCTCAACCACTCTTTTCCAGCTATCAAGAATTTACTGGCTTTAGAATCAAGAATTGTGGCTAAAAATACATGTTAGTCTTGTATTCACCTAAAACCAGTCTGCAACTATTACAAATCTTGTCTGTTGTGTCACAGGAAAAATTACACAAAGCTATATAAATGATGTGCCTCTGTAGCTTAACTTTGATAAAATTCTAATCCTTACAACTCTTAATATACACATACATTATTTTAGAAGCTCTAATAGCTCTCTAACTCTTTTTATTGGAGAAAAGTAATTCTACCTTTTATCAGTTTACTCCTCACCTGCAAAAACCATTGGCTTCGCCGACTTAAAGCCAGGCAAAGGCTCCACTGGCTGTTTATACAAAAACAGTGTGTCTCCTATTTGGGCTTCTGTTACTTCTTTCATTCCAGCAACCAGGTAGCCCACCTGTCCAGCATATCTAAATAAAATTGGCATTATATGGACATGCTTCTTGGCATTATCAGTACTTCTGCTATTTTCCCCCACTTGACTTAGCCCACTCAGAAATTCAAATAAATCACCCCCCTTAAAAGCCTATATACAAAAGCCAGATTTAAGTTGTTTCTCTTGTGAACTTTATCCCAAGGGACAAACTATCTGTTGACTAAAGTAGCTCTATTTCTGTTACAGTTAAACAGCGCATTTATAGCTCTGGATTTTGAATTCTGTGCTACTCCCAGTTTGAAAGCTGGAGCTAGAAGGGACCTCTCAAGGATCTAACAAAAAGAACCAGAACAGTTCCCAGATGCCAACACAGCAAGCTTCATATACTAAGTGGCAGAAACAACAAAAGACAAATGCTTTCCATCAGCACATAATGTTCTTTAGGAGAGGAACCCATGGCAGATAAAAAGTAAAACACACCATACTGGTTTTGGCTGGGATGGAGTTAACTTTCTTCATAGCAGCCCCGTATGGTGTTGTGGATTTGTGAATAAAATGGTCCTGACAACACACCAGTGTTTTAGCTAATGCTGAATAGCGCTTGTGCAGCATGAAGGCTTTCTCTGCTTCTCACTTTGTCCCTCCTGGCAAATAGGCTAGGCCAAGAGACTGGGAGGTGACACAGCCAGGACCGCAGACCTGGACTGAACAAAAGGATATTCCATGCCATACAACAGCATGCTCAGCATTAAATAACAAGGAATATAGTCTTTCCAAGGCAGCTGTTGGTTGTACACTACCTTGTCTGCTAGTGGTGGGCCTGCTTGTGAGAGGTGGGGAGTAACTAATTGTCTTTGCATCACTTCCCACCCCTTGCTTTTCTTTTTCCTTCACTTATTTAATGGTCTTTATCTCAACCCATGAGTCTTTACTCACTTCTGCTCTTCCAGTTCTCTCCCCTGTCCTGCTCGGGTTTACGGAGTGAGCAAGTGCTGGCTGGGTTCAACCCACCACACAAAGTTACATAGTCTCACTGAGAATCTCCCAAGAAAGTCATTAACACATACTTGGATGCAAACTGATAAAGCTTCTCCACTAATTCTAAGTACCTGATTTTCTTCCCACTGCTGCCATGAGGAGCCAGTTTCTGGAAGCTGTTGCATTCATGGATTTTAAGTTTTCCACCCTCAAAATATGCTGCAGCAATAACTAAGATGAAGCCCCATTCCCTTCCACTCTCAAACAAGGTAGTTCCTAGAAATAAATTGGACAGCTGAATATCAAACGCTAGTCTTAAAAAAAACCTAGCTGTCCAGATGTTCCATGTACCACAGATGACAGAATGACCTCCTCCCCCTACCACTGCCCAAAAAGCAGTCCCCAAAAGCTTCTGCCTCAGCATGCCCAAAACGAAAAACACTGACATCGAGCATTAAATTACAGATAATAATCATAAAAAACCCCATCTAAGAACAAGAACAAAAAACCTAAACATCTCCCAGCCTTTACCACTCAAAGCAAAAATCAAACAGAACTGCAAGACTTTTTATCTTATGCCAATTTGTGATTTGTCCCATTGAAAGAAATTTTTACTTACAGTTTATGGGTTGGCTGCTCATTTGGAGTCAGAATTCCGACTTCATTAACTTCGTATCTTTTCTTTGTGTGCGCAGACACAATTTTATGCCCTTTCTGAATCTCCCCACCAAAGAGTGCAATGTTAGCTATGACGCCTCGGTAGTGGTCAAAGGTAGAATCAAACACTAAGGCTTTCAATGGATCAGCAGTATTACACTGGGGTCTGTCACAAAAAATTTAAAAGAATAGACTAAGCAGTATGTTTCAAATCAATATCAAATGAGCAAACACCCCAAAAACTTCCATATTAAAACAAATAAAACTACTAATTTTCAGTAAACAAACACATACCAGACATCATTTCAGTCTTTCACTATTATGCAGCAAATCTTTATCTTTTTTTTCCTCCCATGTGCAATAGCAGTAAAATAGAACAAAACCAAATCCATATTCATCATACCTATTTCATAACAGGTGAAACTGATACTTAAAATGTTGCATTACAAGGGAAACAAAAATTCAACAGTTACATTCCAACAGCTGAAGGGGATTTTTGAAAGAAAAAAAAAGTCCACTGATATGTTGGTTTTGCCCTCTTTTCATGGAAACCGAATCTTGGTTTTCATTGTGGTTTCTTTTAATTATAATTATTAAGTAATTTGAAGACTACAATTATTAGCTAGTAGCAGGAAAAGAGATTGAAAAGCAATATGCTGATTGAAACAACTGGAATTTAGCACCTTTGTCACCAAGTTCCTAGATAAAAGTCTATTTTAAAGGTTCAGTTCAGGATATGAAACTATGAAACTCTAAACACAGCAGATTTCAATTACCTTTATCATTTTAACAATGCAATGTTCAAAACGAGTAAAACAGCAAACATAGACCCTCAAACACTGTTTCATGGAAGCTATACAAACACTCACGGATGTATTACCTTCAGTGGCTCACCTCTCATCTTTCATTTCATTCCGAATCCATTTTCCTCTCCCACTTCTTAAGAATAAAGAATTCTTCTCTGCTGACATTCACACATTCATTTTTTAAAAGGCATCTCAACTGTGACATGTCATTTTTTCTGATTTGCAATTTGAAAATGACTTAACCAGCTCAGACGTTGGGTTTCTCCCACACCTTTTATAAAGTATTGACTTTAAATAGTCAAAATTAGCCCATTATACTGTATAAATGCAACTCATGGTTTCCTAACTAACAAGGTTACAAGGTTTCATAACTAAATACAGAACTTACGGCGGAATCTTCTCAATGACCTTTTGAAGAACCTTTTCAACATTTGTTCCTTTTTTAGCAGAAATCTAAAACAAGTCCAAAAACAATTTGATAAGACATGTGTCTCACATGAATTCACTGTCTACTAAACAGTGTCACATTTACTTAAGACAGCTTTGGTGGCCACAGATAATACTACCCATAAAAGCACTCTGAAGCACACGTTAGAACGCTATTACTACGAAATGCTTATTTGATTATAAATTATTCTGTAACATTTTTTTTTCTCTCCTGAATGGCAACTGTCGTTACAGTAAAAGTGAAAACAATTTACAGACCCATAATGAGAAACAATTTCAAATCTATCTGATGCCGTTCATCAAGACATACTAGAATTTTTAACTGACAAGTATGCTCTCCACTCTTGTTTTCCACGAGACAGTCTTTAAAGAAATTCATGTACGTCAGACAAAGACAGGCAGACAGATGACACCCTCTTGATTTACTACATGTACACGTCTTTCAGTAGCTACAAAGTAGATACAGATATACAATCAGCCATGTTGTAAAACTTCAAGAGATCTTACCCTTACACATTCATCTATAGGGATATCAAACAGCTTCTCAATTTGTTTTTCAACTCTTTCAGGGTCTGCATTCTTCAAATCAATCTGAAAAACAACAAATTGCTAAATATACAGGCAATCGCATCTTCTGTATGATCCAGCGCTGCAGTTTCCAAATATACAAGTCAAGGAACCTTTATGTTTTTATGAGTAAAACAAAGTTCTTACTATATTTTAGCTATCTTTTCATTATATATTTCTATTTGAGGATACGTTTCTTTTAAGTCTTCTATACATTTAAACAACCCAACTATTTAATGTCAAACTCTAAAATCTTTATTACCTTATTTATGACAGGAATTATTGCAAGCTGCGCTTCAAAAGCAAGATAGAAGTTTGCCACAGTCTGAGCCTGAATACCCTAGAAAATAAGCATTAAAAGATTTTAACATGGAATCTTCCTGGGTTTTTGTTATTTCTTTTTTTATAAAGTATACCATAAGATTATTTTTCTATTCTATCCACTCCTTCACTTGGGGGATTGAAAATATGTTATTGATTATACACATTGCTGAGAAAGAAAATAACACTCCTAAGTATCATTTCTCATAATCTGAATATAAGTAGACAAACTAATAATGCTGTGTGTGTGACCACATACATGCAATTATTTATAGATAGCACAGTATTATGCAAACATTATGCACCAAATACATATTTCTGTATATGTTATTTATTTCTAAATAACCAAGGTAGTAACAGGTACCTCAAAAAACAGATTCTTTGTCCACAACAAACTATTCACAAATGGACTAAAACAAAGAAAAAGGGATGTTTATAATGTTAGTAAGACTGCAGTGACTCCAGAGGGTGTGAACATACCTTCAACTTACCTTACAGCTATTTTCAAAAAATAAGACGAATTATGAAGTTTGTACCTAACATTTCGTTCAAAAGGATGGGAAAAGGACAGCTCTAATTAGAACAAAAAGGAACTTTCCAGATCCAAGTACCATGCAAGGAAAAGCAAAGAGGGAGTGACAGGGATGCTAATGAATGAGATTATAAAGCCTAACGTGATAAGAGAGGGCAGAAGGGTGTGGCAAGGAGAAGAAAAAGGAGAAGCTACTTCTTGTCTTCCCCTTTGTTTACAACAGATCAAGTGGAAAATACTTATATGGGAATATTCATCATGGATATATGGGCCTAACTTTTTAGGCAACATAAAGTAGTCAAAAAAATTATTCAACAAAAAAGAAAAAAGGAAAAAAAAAAAAGAAGTATGCAAGACCTAAATCTTGAGAATTACCTCCATAATTCAGGCTGGCATGAGAAACATTAGCAATTATAATGAAAAAGTTGAGTTTGTGAACATTCTAACTAAAAATCAAATACAGAATACCAAAAAATCACATAATAGTTAAATATGACATAAAAAATATATATACACATTAAATATAAAAACATCAGCACGTTTAGAAAATATCTTTGTTACTGAAGCTTACTTAAGAAGTTCACTTGCCCACCAAGCTAGGAAGGAACAAGTGTTCATAATCATTGAATGGAAGTTAGATTTTTTTTTTTCCATATAACAAGGAAAAAAGTAGCATTCATTTGACCCTTATACAATACAATCATAAATATGCCACAGCGAAAATCAACAAAATACTTTGTGAGAAAGTGTCCACATTTAAAATCACATTCCCATAATCCTCCTATTCTAGTCTGTTAACTGCTTCTGATGTTCCTAGCACTGTACAGATAAAAGTACAACTAAGATCTCTAATTTCACCTCCCTCCCAATATAGACTTTGTCTGGGAATTTATGAGAGTATCACCGTACAAGCATTTTACTCCCTCACTCTCCTGCTCCTCCTGAAACATTACTCAAGAACCTATTAATCTAGTGGATATAAAACTTCTCAAGTTTCCAGAGTAAGTTTATTCACATTCAGCTTATAGTGTCCTTTAGCTTTAACATTGCCAGTATTGGTTTGTATTACTGACAATCAAAAACACAACAGCAATTAGTTGTAACCAAGTGTTATTGGTTGAATGAACCATCAAGCTTTCCAACAAGAAACTGAAGGTGCTCAAATGGGCATTCGTACAACAGCTAAAAGTTCTCCAGACTACCATTTGCAAAGTTCATACTCCTTACAAAGTAGGATCTGATTCTTCACTAATCCTGTGCTTTTATTGCTACGTCATGGAACTGCAGTAATGATCAACACACAAGTATTTGTCTCGAGAATTTTTTTAAAACTCCCATTACTAGTCTTCTGCAACGTACTACTTTTATGGAGATAGACCAGGGGCAGAAACACTGATGGAAAAATAAAAATAAATTAAAAAAAACCCCACACACCACAAACAAATGAATCTTCTCTATAGCTTGCTTAAAGAAATTGCTGAAATTCTAAGTAGAAAACAAGAATTAAGAACTCCACCTCATTTGCATCCACTACAAGTATGACACCTTGACAGGCAGACAGCGATCGTGATACTTCATAGCTGAAATCTACGTGGCCCTGTGGAGAAAATAAAAGTTTACAATTTCTGGTATTTCTAGAGTCTTTTGCAAAGATTTCTATATTACAATGTTTTCATTTGTATATATGTTCACAATTCTTGCAACAAAAAGAAATTGAATAAACACAAGAAGCCAGGAATATCCTACTTTTAAATATAAGGACATTTAGTTTTGTGTGATTTAAACACTGTTTATACTTAACTTACTGGCGTGTCAATAAGATTTAAGAGATAGTTTACTCCTTCGTGATTGTAAAAGAGAGATGCAGATTGTGCTTTAACTGTAATTCCTCTTTCACGTTCCACTTGCAGTTTATCCAGCACTTGTTTATTACGGTCAGTTTTAGCAATTGTTCCTACAATAAAAAAACAGTTTTATTACCTCATTTAGTACATTAGCTCTCAAAATAAATAATTCTTGAAAATGCCATTAAACAGGAGAACATGGGACTTGCAGTTGCAAATGAAGCTTTTCCATCTGATTAAGCTAAACTTAGATTTTTATCTAAGTTTAAATTAAAAAATTAAGCTTCAACTCTTAGCATTTGTTAAATAAATTTTTGAATATGAAGTTATAGAAAACACTTTACCGAATAAGCAGGATACAAAACATTATGCAAGTCTAAATCAGAGATTAAGAAGTAGCAAAGATTCCATTCAGTGCTAAATAATTTTTATGCTTAAAGAAACTTCACCTCCTATCACTGGAGAGCAGCTCCACGTCTCTAACCAGGGCCATCTCAAGTGTGAAAAGAACATTATTACGGAGCTTGACAGACCTGAATTCAACCTCCATTCTATCACAGGTACCAGGTAAAATTTCCCATAGTGACACAATAGGAGGTAATCATAAAGAACAACTTTAATCAAAAGCTTCTTGCCCAGGTTTTGTTTTGCTCACCCCTTAAATGAAAAAACTCTTCCAAAGGGTATTTCTGAGCAGCCAATTTAAGCTTTGCCCGGAAATTAGCCTTCTCTTGGGAGATACAGCAACTGCTTTACAGCTTACCTTAGACAACCCTATAAGGCAACCTCTGTCTCTCTCTCCCAAGAAAAGCTTAGTTTCAGAGTCGCTCGTAGTTATGAAAGACCCCTTAGCACTTCTGTTTCTCACTTTAACTTTAAAAGGGGATAGTTTTTCTTAACCTCAACAATAACAGAAATAAAAACACTGAAGTCCAAAAAGCACTCCCATGAGGACAAAATAAATACCTCTGAAAGTAACACAACTTCACCAATACTTAGAGCGAAGGAAAACAAGGCTATATAGCAGTTGAGAATCCATGGAATTTACACTTAATTACTAGCAGTTATTCTATACACTAAATCTAAATCAACATAGAGCTGTACATTTCTAAAACTTACTATGCAGCATCACATCAGCTTCAGTGCCAGTGAGCTTCACCGCCATGAAAGGCAGTTGTTTACGGTTTGCTCACAAGAGGACATATCATTACTTTCATCTCTGTACAAGCAACTGAAATTCCTCTCTGCTTCAGTAACACTTTTGAAAACTACTCTGTTCAGAATTCCTAGGTCATGACAGTCCCCTTCTGTCCACTCCAAACACTAGCAGTAAAAATCATAAACTTGCTGTGTACTGGTCTAACGGACAATGAGTCAGGAATGACAGGAGCCGCATCCTGAACAAGGATGTACACTCCTTTTCAGTCTCTTTCTGAAATACATGCTTTCCTCAGTGAATTACACACCTCCTTACCCCTACTTGTAGGCAGATCTCAACCAGAAAGAAACTCCATCATATTCATATCTGTAACACTACACGACTGGCAGCCTAAAAGCACAAGCAACCCAGCACTAGAAGAGCAAAAACATTAGAAATTTTAGTAATAATGAAAGCTACAGAAACTTACACGTCATCTTACCTGTTGAAAGTAGTATAAAATGAGAACACTTACCTGTAATTTCTAACAATCTGTCTGCAAGTGTACTTTTGCCATGATCTACATGAGCTATAATACTGAAGTTTCTAATGCTTTCAACAGGATATGTTGACATATCTAGTTTTTCCTGAAAAAGAGAAATTTATTTTCATAAACCATGGTTACAATCTCCATATGCAACATGACCTGGCCTTTAAAAAGAATTAACTCATTTCTCTAGAAGAGGCATAAGTTGAATAGAGATACAAAAGCTTAAATTGTCATCAGCATTTAAAATGCTAGCATTTCATTTTACGTACATATACACACATATATATTCATTTATTACTCTGAACAATCAGTAAGTATGCTGGAAAGCATTGTGAAAGGTACTATGTTCTTACGAATACACTTAAAACAGTTTCAAGTTTGTTAAACTACTAAACTTAAGGATTAAGAAAACAGGATTCAGGGGACCATTAAGGAAGTAATTGTTCACAGGCATGGTAAGAATACAGCGACATTACCTAGCAGCTCACGGAGCAGTGACCTTATCGTAAGGAGCAAGTAGACTTTGTGGAAAAGGAAACTACAGGTAACACTTATCTTGGCTAAATTAAAAAAATGCAGAAAACCAGCCTGACTTCCCTGGTTCACACACAGAAAGGTCAAACACTAAAAAACTTTTATTTGTGTTATTCCTGCTCATTCCAAGTAACAAGACATTTTGAAGAAAAGTGGTTTCTTTGCTTTTCAAAGCTTTCAGCATCAGGATTCAGGAGACCCCTAATAGCAATCAGCAACATTTTACTGAAAAACTCTGGTCACCGATTTTAGAGATACACAAAGCGCATCCCTCTTACACTGGCTATGCATGCAGCTCTGGGACAGGCAGAAAGAAAGCAAGTGTGGAGTTCTTTGCTAGCACCAATACACAGCATCAAGCAGCATTATCTGCCATGTCTATGTGCCAGTACAGGGTAGGGGTTGATCTGCTGGAAAGCAGCTCTGCAGAGGGAGACCTGGGAGTGCTGGTGGACAACAAGTTGACCATGAGGCAGCAATGTGCCCTTGTGGCCAAGAAGGTCAATGGTCCCCTGGGATGCATTAAAAAAAGTGTGGCCAGCAGGTCGAGGGAGGTCATCCTCCCCCTCCACTCTGCCCTGGTGAGGCCACATCTGGAGTACCATGTGCAGTTCTGGGCTCACAGTTCAAGAAGGACAGGGAACTACTAGAGAGAGTCCAGCGGAGGGCTACAAAGGTGACTGAGGGATTGGTGCACCTCTCTTAGGCGCAAAGGCTGAGAGACCTGTGTCTGTTTAGCCTGGAGAAGAAAACACTGAGAGAGATCTCATCAGTGCTTATCAGTATCTAAAGGGCGGGTGTCAAGAGGATCTGGCCAGACTCTTCTCAGTGGTACCCGGCAACAGGACAAGGGGCAATGGGAACAAACTGCAACACAGGAAACACCATCTCAACAGGAGGAAAAACTTCTTTACTCTGTGGGTGGCAGAGCCCTGGAACAGGCTGCCCAGAGAGGCGGTGGAGTCTCCTTCTCTGGAGACATTCAAAACCCGCCTGGACGCGTTCCTGTGCAACCTGCTCTAGGTGACCCTGCTCTGGCAGGGGGGTTGGACTACACGATCTCCAGAGGTCCCATCCAACCCCGACCATTCTGTGCTTCGTTGTGATTCTGTCCCTTGCAGGATGTCTCGGCTTGGAATGACAAGTCCTCCTACTGCCAAGGGGAAGCAAATACCCCTGCAGAAGGAAATGGCTACTCCAGGATGCCATGGCCTGTGTGGAAAGGCCACCTTTTACAGCCAGGGGACTTGCCGCAGGCCAGCTTCGGGCAGTCCAAACGCCTCCCCACCCCCCATTCCTGCCGGGCCGCCCTGCGGACTCACCTTGCCGCGGGAGCTGTACGGCCGCCCGCAGGCGGCGGGCAGCCATGGCGGAAGGCAGAGCGGGGCGGCGGGGAGGCGGGGGCTCCGGAGCCGGCCCCACCACGCCGCAGTCCTGCCGGCGAGGGCCATAGCGCTCGGGGCCGGCCTCACACCCTGGCTGCGCGGAGAGGAGCTTGGGCAGCCTCAGCCCCCATCGCAGCCCGACCCCAACGGCACCTCAACGGCTCATCAACAGTTCCCCAACGGCTACACGAGGCGCACACCAGCAGCCGCCTCCCGGAAGGCAGCGCCGGAAGCGCTCCCCCGAGGCGGAAGTGGTCAGAGCCCCACTTCCTTCCTCCCTCTGGAGCAACAGCGGTGGTGATGGCGGTAGGGTGGCTGTGGTGTCCCGCCCTGCCTCCAGAGCCTGCCGCTGTCGGGTTTCCCCCGGGAGCTAATTTCAGCCTCTCCTCAATAGGCTGCGGGCGCCGCGCGGCTGCTCGGGGCCAGCGGCCTGGCGGGCCGCGCCTTCGCCTGGCGGTGTGTGGCCGCTGCCCGCGCCTTCCGTGTCGGCTCGCCGCTGGGAGCCAGGCGGGCGGCGTTCCGGCCTGGAGTCTCTTGCAGTGGCCCCGTAATGCTGCTGCAGAGGTGCAGCAGTCTCAGGGGATGAGCCTCCACAGGGCTTTCCCCTCCGCTATTAAAAAAAAAAAAACCAAACCCACAAAACCCAGCAGTTTGGCCCAGCTTCTGTTACATGATGTCCTAGCAACAATGATTTCTGGGACATCTTCTTTCTGGGACATGCATATTTTTTTCTGGGCACTATTAGTTCTAGAAAGCACAAACTCTATTTTTACAAGTTTTTCAAGTTTCTGGAAGTTTGCTTTTTGTGGATTTTTTTAGTATAAAGTAGCTCACAACAGCTTGGTTTCTGGTTGTAATGTCTCAGAGTTGCTGCAAGGCATAGAATGCCGTTGTTTTGAAATACTTACTTACTGGCATTACAAAAGGATTGTTTTTTTCTGTGTCTGCGGTGCTGCCAGCATGCAGATGTTCTGGCCTTCTCAGTTTTGCCTTGTAAAATTCTAGAAGCAGAAAAACATCATATTCTCAGATCTGTTTTTCGTGTGTTGCTCTATCAAAGTCTTCCTGGGTCAACGTCGTTTTTTCCAGATATTTTTCTAGCTTATGTTTTTCCTAGTTTAGCTTTTATTACTGCTTGCGTGTTCCTCTTTTTTTCTCACTTGAAAATTTTGCACTAAGGTTTCACAGACCTGGGAAAACATGTGGGCCTGGGGTCACTGCATGTGTTGGCTTTATCTTTCTCATTTGTTCAGTCTAATCAGGATTTCAGCTGTAGCTGTAGAAAATATTTCAGAAATCCCTACAGACCACTTAGCTAAATAAACTACAAATATTTTTATCAGATTCACAATCTAGAGATGTGCCAAATAAAGGAAGATAGAGTATTTTTTGAGGGTAAAACTATTTAAAGGAGGTTTAATTTCAGGATACCAATATAGAATTCATACTCCATTTGAAGTTACAATGATTTCGTTTCAAAAAGCTGCTTGAAAGTGACTGATACGCAGTGCAGAGGGCGTAAGAGTTCTGTATATACCAGCTTGGGAGTGTGCATTAGTGAATTAGCTAGCACAGGTCACTGTGCTGTGCTGATCACTTTGAATTTGGGTAGTAATTGGCAAGAAGAGTCCTTCAGCGAATTAATGAAAATATGTAGGAAAAAAGAAGCATGTCCTTGAATGGAGAATGAGTGTGACAGGAGCCATGAATCCAAAGACGTGATCCAGAGCATACATATGAGCGTAGCAACCGTATTTGGAGGAAAACATTGGTCCTGCTATACACAGATTAAGTTTGATGCACTACAGATACTGGTTTACCTGTGCATGATAACAGAGATCATAAATAAATACATAGAAATCCTGTAATTCCTAAATGGATATTGTCTTCGCTGTCCCAAGAGACAAGAATACCAACAAATCTAAGAAAGCGCTCCATTAGCAGGAATTAAACTAATGCGCTTTACAGAGTATCTTCAAATGTCACCGCCACAGAGCAATGTGAGCACATTTGAGCAGATCCAAAAAAGCAGCTGCAGAGGTAGCTAAATTGCACATTTACGCTCGCGACATGCTTTGTGACATGCACAAAATCGCGTAGTCACAAAAAAACCTGCAAAAGCGAGTTGTTACGAACCAAAGACCGTGACTGAAGGTTGCACTGGCGCATTGTATCTACTCCTTGGAGAACCAGGGCTTGTATTTGCACCACCTGCACACCAAGCTGGCTGAATACAGCCAGGTTTCACAGAGATGCGCTGGGTTAATTACTGAATGAGCTTATGCGCTGCGTCTTCATGCTGGAACTCATTCTTGTCCTGTTGGTATGGAGTGAACGCCTGTGGGTAAGTGCTGGTCCATGCAGGGAGACAGCAGTCCTTAAGGTTAAGCTATTGGCAAGTCCAGGTACTTTGGAATTCTGAAATAAATGAAGAAAAGCAGGAATGGAACTGGATTTCAAGGATAGCTCCTAGTTACGTGAACACAATATATTAACTGTCAGTTCAGGTTGGTGGTTTGTCAGTAAGCCAGGATAGAGCACAACAAAAAATGACAGTGTCGTCTGTCTTTACCTTCACTTTTCAGCTTGGATAAATATATGAAGCAAATATTAAGATTTTTAATCAATTTGCTTTGAGCTTCATGTGCAATGGAATACACTTACAGGAACAATTATGGAAAGGTGTCCAGTTCTGCAGAATAATAACTTAAAGTATTTATGGGACAGCAAATCAGTAGCAGAAATACGAATTTTCAAGTGATCCATTTACGTGTCAAAATGAGATGGATGGATGTACACAATTAACATTTCCTGTACTTCAAAAACCATTAGTTATAGTAAGGATAAATTAAATGTGCCTATTATTAGCTATATTGAGTAACATTGAAGCCAACCACATAAAATGGTAAATTCAAATATTTACGGATTCATGACTGAAAAGGTGAAAACCAAAAATAAGCATGAATTTCTTGTCCAATTCCCAAGTATCTCATCATAGCTACACATGAATGCAGCATTGAATGGCCTATCAGTAATTATTTCAGTTGAAGACTTAATGTAATTCTGTCATAATTGCAAATCAGTGAGTGTTGTGTGTTATGGCAGTTGTGTTCAATAGAAAGAAATACGTTCCCTAACTGACATGGTGTCATAGCCTGAGTTTTAACAGGAGCTGTATGTTTTGCCATAAACTGACAAAATTGCAAAAGAAAGCATTTACGCAGGGATCTTAGTCATCAGCTAAACTTCCATAAGTGTGACAGTTGCTCAGAATGGAATAGCATACCATAATGCAGTGAATAATATAAAAGGTAAAGAAGCATTTCCCCCATAGTAAAATATGAGGTGATAAAATGCAGCTAAGATTTATTAGCGTAATAAATACATATATATATATATGTATGTGCACGCATGCCCAAGGCCAAGCAGATTGGTCATCACTGGTATCTATGAAACACAGCAGAGAGTATGACACTTTTTATTCAATCAGCAGCAGACCTCGTTTGGAAGCATCTTTGGTAGTACTGTGAGACTCTGGAAATGTAAAAATAAAACCAGAACAAGATTCCATGGCGACAGAGGGAAAAAGAAGGGGGGGCGTGGGCATTTCTTTATCTCATTTGTGAGGATTTCTGTAACAGAAGCATGGGTAACCAAGATCAGATATTTCTATTCTCCACAAGTAGCTTCTATGCAAATGGAATGGCTGTGACAAAAACCTTCCCTGTCACTGGGAAGCGCTGGTGCCAGCAGATGCTAAAAGGAAGTAACTTTCTTATGTTATATAAAGATAGCATTAGCAGAAATTTCCCCTTTCTGTAAAATACATTCTCCTAAGCCAAATTCACAGGCTTTACATTGCACAGTAAGGACAAAATTTACCCGGAAAATAAGAACAGTAGACAATCAAGCAAACAAAACCAAGGTTAATGAATTTCAGCCTTGGAACTCCTAAACTAAACACGTTATAGGACAGGTCACTAACACTCATGTTCTGCACATATGTCTAGATGGCAGAGTGAGGTGCCTGAACAGACACCTGAATTAACTCACGTGGTCTGCCAGTTTCTCAACCAGAAGATGAGTAACCCAGTTTTACTCAGGTTTTCTATTTGAGTTTGACGGGCCCTTACTGTTCTTGGGAGGACAAAAACTAGAAAATCTTTCTCCATTTTTTTCTTTTTTCTTCTTTTTTTTTTCCTTTTTTCCTTATTTTCATTTTTCTTTTTTTCCCATTCTTTTTTTCCTTTTGCAATCAAAAAATGCCGAGTGCAATGTCCACATTCCACTTGCCATTGTACCTGCTATAGACTTTTCTTAACCAAAGTTATGACGAACGGAGAATGGTACAAAGGGCCAGTAGTGGCTGGAGTTACTATTTTGCTTCAGACTGTTGCTGAATTTCTATTTCAGAGCCTTTCCTTCACATTGACTTGTCACGTTATCATGATATGTCAAGTTCTTCTCCAGTTGTACTTGCAAATGCAGCTTAAACTTTTATTTCTTGGCATTTTTGGCCAAACATTTCTGTTGTAGCCAAGCTGACAAAAGTAGAAGATGCGTATTTTATTTCTTGCCTTAAAAATAAAGCAGAAAAGGTAGTTAGACTCTTCCTGTCTAATCTTCAAAAGTCACAGCAGAAACAGCAATGATTCAGTCTGTGAAAGACAACACCTTTTTATTATATTACTATCGTCTGTCTAATAAAAATAAAACAGAGAATGTTTCCATTTTTCTATAAACAATGCCAAATTACATGCTTCTAGGCCATAGCCTACAGAGAAAAATGCATAACTGAAGAGAATAATTGCTTTTTTATTTTATATTGGAAACCTTTGTTATTTAAGACATTCATCTTTTATGTTCTACTTACCAGAAAGACAGTATTTTAGAAGTATATTCTGCTTACTTACCTGGGTTCATAATTTCAACATATTTTAATGTGCAGCGATCGAGAATATTTCTTCCCCTTCTGCTCACCCATATTAAGTTCTTAATATATAGACTGTGATTAGCAGCTTTGCATGAGTTTACCAGTATAATTGAAAATTGCCTATTTTAAGATTTTCTTGAGAAGGCTTAATGAATATTAGATGGATTCCTATTAGCTTGATTTGTGTTTACAAAATAGTTCAAGCATGTTTAATAGTTTGCATTATTTTAACAAACTGCATATTGAGGAAAATGCTCAAACAGTAAAGATTACTGATGAGAGGAGTTTTATTTCGAATGAAACATCTTCTGCACAGTAGCACACCATTTTAAAGTGTGTTTTCACCCTTGAATTATCCAGTTAGTTTTACAGGAATGTTCGAAATCTTAGAGGATTACTTTGTAAGCGATATAATATAGCACGCTGAATAGATAAAGCATGTTTTTAATAAGTAAATTGTTTTAGACAAAGCATGACCCTGGTCTAAAGTTCAGTCTAGACATTCTGAAATACTGAAAGTGTCATATGTATTTGGATAAAGAGAACAAAAAAGGGAAGATGTCCTTTATGATTCACCTGTACATAATAAAGTTTCTAAGACTTTCTGGATTTAATTCCTCTTTGCACTAGAATATGATTGCTAATAAAAAGCAAGGAGTCTTGATTTAGAAGTCTGTCAGTGATGCAGAATCTTTTTCCACATGGGACAATGACTCTAACAGCTGCCTAGTTTTAAGTCTTTACAAAAGTAGATTTATTTCTATTCTGAATTACTCTATTTTCAGCTGCCTGTTGCCAAGTTTGAAAAGACCATCATGAAAGTTTCTCTTCTTAAGTTCTTAGCTGATCAGTTGGCCTCCCTTAATCTCATTGTTGTAAGCCAGGCTAAGTTCCCTGAGGTTTTGATTAAGGAATTAAATTTCTTTTGTTGTTTTTCTTTCTTTCCCCAAGTAATTGATTTTCCTATCATATTTGCATCGTTCTCTACCAATGATTTTTTTAATGAGAAAAGGCTAGTAGCATAGCCTCCCCTTTCTCATTATTGACATATTTATATGTTCAAGGATAATTGTTTTGCCACAGTTTCTGAAGCTGATGCTACAGAGACTCCTTTCTTTGTTGATAGGTGCATAACTTTACCTTTGTCCACATCATAAATACCTGGTTTTATTATGCCCACCCTACAATACAGTTCAAATTGCTTTGCATCAGTGAGTTGTCCTTCTCATTATCTAAACAATCCTCCGTCTTCACCTTATTTTTAAGTCTATTAGAAATGACTGTTTCCCAGAGGTAATACACAGAATTGTCAAAATGTATACAAGCAAGGAAAAGCTCTGCTGGACTTCCACTAGAAACAGAAGTACGTGATGATCATTTCCTGTCACCATACGTTTGAGACCTAACAAGTATACTAATCCGTTTGATTTCCAGTGTCAAATCTGTTTTGTTGCAATTTCATAATCAAATATTGCATGTTATCAAAGTCACACACCGTATGGAAATGTACGTATTTTATTTTGAGAGTGTCGGCTACCACTGCTGTCAACGTAACTTGTAACCTCATTGTACATAAGAAATCAAGTTACTTTGATGGGATATATTTTTCACAAATCCAGGTTGATTGGCATTAATTATGTTATCCTCCTTTAATTCTTAATTATAGCCCTGTAGCATCTATTCCATTATTTAGCATATGATTGACATCCAGCTGACAGGCCTGTAATTGCCCTCTTTAAAAGCTGAAACACATTTGCTCTCCGCCACTGTTCTGGAACTGGCAGAGTGTTTCAGGAGTTACTGAAAAGCAATGTTAATGGTGCACAGAGCTTGTCAGGCAGCACTTTTAAAAGTTTTGTATGCAAATTATCTGGAGACAGTGATTTTAAATTTAAGTCTGCAACATTTTCTGGTATTGCTGTTACAATGTAAAGACTTCAACCCTCGTTATCATGTGACATACATATATAAATATTTCTGATTTGTATTTTGACAGAAACGAGCTGTTCTGTGTAATAAATATTATTTTTCATGTAATCACCGAATGGATAAATACGATTGCAGGTTTTTTCTCCCGAGGAATGGATTTCATTCTTTAAAAACTTACTGTCTTTAACTCTGCTAAACAACTCTCTTAACAAGTATCTGTTATAGAATCATAGAATTGCCTAGGTTGGAAGGGACCTTTCACATCATCGAGTCCAACCATGAGCCTAACGCTCACGAAAACCATCACTAAACCGTATCTCTAAGCACTATGTTTGCCCGGCTTTTAAATGCTTCCAGGGATGGTGACTTAACCACTTCCCCGGGCAGCCTGTTCCAATGCTTAATAACCCTTTCAGTGTAGAAATTTTTCCTAATATCCAATCTAAACCTCCTCTGGCGCAACTTGAGGCCATTTTCTCTTGTCCTATCGCCTGTTACCTGGTGAGGCCGACCCCCACCTCGCTACAACCTCCTTTACTTCTTATCTCCTTATTTACAGTAATTATCATCAACTTGAATTTTTTTTCATTTCTGGATCGTTATTGTTCTGAATCATTATTTTCTTATACCCTCTCTTCCCTTCTAAGACTAATGGTTTGTTTAACCAGAGTGGCCTCTGTCTTCATGCATTGCCCTGTGGCTCTCTGGGCATCGAGCAAGGTGCTTACGGGTGGTCTGGATTGCAGTCAGACCTCTGTATCCTAGGTCCATTTTTTCTTTTTTCTGTTATTGTTAATGGGTATTAAAGTCACAGTTCCCTGCAAGTTACTTTGTTTTAAAAATTTTAGATAATCTTCTCTCAAAACCAAATCAAGTCTATGAAACTGCCATATCAAAGCAGCCCAGCCTTAGCGATTTTCCAAGGAATCCCATTTTTAGGATGCCACCCTGAATTTTTTCCCGTCCCTATCCTTTCAAAAAAGGTATAAAAAGATATAATTTACCAAAAAGCCATTTCCTTTCTCCTCCAGGGAAAATTAAGCAGCACTGACAAAATTTGAGAGCCAAGATTCACCATGTGGGCCGCTAGTTATCGGGTCACGCTGAAGAAGATATAGTCTGATTAATTTGGTAGCTCTGGTTTCTGTTAGTGTAAAGAGATGAAGGACAGCAAAGTACTTTTCAAGAATCTCTTAAAACGCCTCACAAAAGTACTGTCTTGTCTCTACACCATATTTTGTTTTTAAAAAGCCATTAATAGTTGTAAGGTCATGAGTTACATCGCTTGTAGATACGGTGGGAAAAAAACTAGTGAAAAAGCCTAGCAGGCTGGTGAGTAATCGTAGAATTATTATGTTTTAGGAGACCTTGATCAGGTAAATGACAAATCAATAAACGGAATATTATTTACCTTGTATTTTCTTCCATTTATATGATAAGGACCGAAATATTGTAGCTTGTTTAGTACAGAAACCATTTTTGCTTTCTTTCCCTTTCTTAAAGCTGCTCTGTTTCAGCTGATGTTGTGCTCTTTCTATAATTCAGTGATGATTTATTTGAGTTAATATTTAATAGGAATACTGCAAGAGACATTCTGTAATTCGGTATGAGTAAACAGAGTTAGGAAAGGCAACAGTTTGGCTTGTTGCTATAGAAGATTGATTTTCTGTGCTTGGACACCTAGTTTGTGGAATATAAAAGTGAGCCTTGGTCTAGCACAACCATTTTAAAAGAAATAATACAAATAATAATTATAAATAAATTTATATAAATAATAATAAATTTAATTTAAATTTAAAAGAAATAATAATTTTAAAAATATGTTGCTTAAACTTTTTAAAAACAGTAAGAACCTCTTTTAAGGATGGGGCCTCATAAACACAAGAAACCGCTATCTTTTTCACACTGCACATATTTTCTTTATCTTCCACCAAGGTGGAGAACGTATATGGCTTTTCTAGACTACTTACAATTTGACCTTATTTTTTCCAAATCAGTGGCTCTGATTAGGAGTATTCAACCAACGTAAGTCAGTGTGAACTGAGTTTCAGGACGATATTCGGTTCTTTGCATGGAACCACCAAGTATAACATGTTATTTTACATCAATATCATCACAACAGTTGCCTGGAATACAAGTGAATCAATGATTAATAGAAATCAGCAAGAAAGAGAGAGAATTATTTTTTAAAAAAAACAACAATGCAGTATGTATGAAAGGATGAAATAAATAAATAATTTTATTTTAAAATATTACCTCAGGCAAAGAGTGGTTAAGCCACTGAAGCAGCAATATTTCAGCTACCAGCAGTATGTGGGAAGAAGTGCCTGCTAGTTATAGACATTTTGGATAGTACAGAACCTGCAATATCATAGTGATAATTAATTCCAAATTTTTGTCTTATTTCATACTAAAACTGTTTTTTTTCCCCAAGTTTGCCTTTGATATAAAACTGTAAGTGCCTCTGTTACTTGTAGTGATTTTAATTACCTCTGCTTTAGTGAGAATAAACATTGCTGCTAATCTGTATCACGCTCCATCTGTAATATGCAAGTCCTGGAGATGCATTTTCAGGATGCCAGAGGTCTACTCAGTGCTGATCAATGCACTTTTACCTATTCCTAAAGCACCTTTTCCATGGTACTAAATGAACAAGGTTACGAAGGGTGAAAGTCTACAAAGATAGTTCATTTGCATGATTGTTTGTCTTTGATGTGTCATGGAAGACAGCCAGGTCTTGTTAGAGAAGGACAGAAGTAAAAGGGAGAAAAGGAAGACCTGATAATCACTCACTATGATACCCAGAAAAACATTAGTTCTAACTATTTAATTAATAATGTCTAATAAGAAGAATCAGATGGGGTGGATTCATGGAGAAAATAATGTCGAGTCAGACATTTATCTTTTCCCCGGCTGCTTGGCCTCATGAATACAGGGGGGAAAATCAAAGGATGCCACTCACTTTCAACTGTAACATGGTTTTTGATGATCCCAGCTTCTTAGAGGAAGCTACAGCTGTATTGTCAAAATTGGTGATTCCCAAGCTGAGATTTGAAGGCAGGTTGGGAACTTACTCCCCCAGTTTCCATGAGGCTGTGTATTGATAGTTAATATCAACAGCCATCCTGTGAAGTGCTCCTGGTCCATCTCCACCTTCAAAAGACAATTTCTGAGCTACTCCAGCCTATCGAGCGTTTGGTATCTTTTTCAGTTTCTCTGTGGCATTGGCCTTTTGGCCTGATTTGCATTTGAAGTCTGAGAAAATCCTGTGTTACGAAGCTCCCCAGGGAAATAGGTATTTCCTTTGGTGTCGCTGCAAATAAGTCAGTCACTGTCTGCTGCAGCTGCTGGTTTGTTAGGCTTCCTTCCAAGACACCCGTCTGCTCTCTGTCCCCGTTTGAGGGATTCCTTGGCTGTCTGCTGTAGGAACAAAATCTCTGTGTGCCACGTGAAGCGTGGCATGCTGTGGCATATCGTCCCATGCCCATTTCTCCCCACCCCATGGTCTTTCGTGCCCTACAGTTGGATCCATTCCATCTGCTGCCCAACAGCAACCTGAGGTTAACCCTTCCTTTGTATTCGGTAGTTATAAAAATGGTGGGAGTCACAATTGCGTTAACCGGGAATATTTGTAGGAATGCAATACTGTGCTCATTCTGCTTCCCTCAATACGGATGTCTCAAGGACTCAGCACTTGCCCATGACAGGCCTAGCAAAGAAATAACATTTTCTCAAAACTGCTGTTTGGTTTGGAGCAGCACAGCTTCAAAAGGTTTCTGACTGAATGGAGAAACTCCAAAGGATAGGAACAATGATACTAAGAGGTTTAGAAAGTAATTTTGCCAAAACGTTAAAAAAATGAGTTCAGATTCTTCTAGAAAGGGGCAAGCTAGCCAGCCTGGGATTGCATGGCCTGTGCATTTAGGAATGCAGTTGCCCGTGTAGAAGATACCTTGATCAATGATCTCAGGTTGAGCAACCTGGTCTAGTGGGAGGTGTCCCTGCCCATGGCAGGGGGGTTGGAACTAGATGATCTTTAAGGTCCCTTCCAACCCAAACCATTCTATGATTCGATCTCATCAGTGCTTATAAACATCTAAAGGGCAGGTGTCAAGAGAATGGGCCCAGACTCTTCTCAGTGGTTCCCAGCGACAGGACAAGGGCCAATGGGCACAAACTGCAACACAGGAAGTTCCGTCTCAACATGAGGAAAATCTTCTTTACTTTGGTGGTGGCAGAGCCCTGGAACAGGCTGCTCAGAGAGGGTATGGAGTCTCCTTCTCTGGAGACATTCAAAACCTGCCCGGATGCGTTCCTGTCCAACCTGCTGTAGGTGACCCTGCTTTGGCAGGGGGGTTGGACTAGATGATTTCCAGAGGTCCCTTCCAACCCTGACCATTCTGTGATTCTGTGATGGGTTTGTGTAGTAGAAAATCAAAGAGGACGTATACAGGTTAATATAGCTAATTTCATTGTCCACAAAAAATGGCCTCACTTTAATTTCCACATATGTCCAATAGAACAAAACCTTACATAACTCGATAGACCCAACTCACCCCCATCTTCCCATTGATTAAATGTATACTTTAGGGTAGCTCACAACTGTAGCTGAAAGCAGTAAGAACATAAGAAACTGAGATGAATGGTTTGCCCAGCCCAGTGTTTTTCCACCAGCAGCAGCAGTGGCTGGAGGTGCTGTTTACTGGGAGCATTCAGGCTTGGCCAGGGCCCCCGGTGCATTCCCTGTGCTTTCGGTCGTGCTGCCCTTTGCCTTCTCTCCAGCATGAAGAATCCCAGCCTCCATCCCTTTCAGCATTTTTCTTGCCATTCATTATATCCTCTTCAGTGTCTCACTGTCTCTTCTTAGCTTCTTGTTTTCTGGAAGCAGAAAAGACAATTCAGCACTTTTTTGTTGTTTAAACATGAGGTCCCAATGTATGGGACAGTCCCGAGGATGACAACAGTGTTCTGCAGGGCGTATGCAGGGCACAAATCCATGAGCCTTGCTATTTCTATTAAATTCCCTCCAGACGTAGATCAGGCCAAGGTCATTAATCCCAATTTTAATTGCTTTTCTCTCTCATTAAGTTGTCTGTGTTAGAAAGCTAGATTCATCCAGCTGTGGAGGAAGGACAATTAGAATCTTTTTGATGGTTATTGCCCAAAAGATTATTGCAAATAAAAAAAATGTTTCTGAGCAGAAGAGAAAGGATTGTTTATATTAGACATAAGTATTAAAGGTATGCCAAAAGGACAGGTTTGAGAATTTGGTTTTTAAAACACAGTATCTTGTGAATTTTTACTTTTGATGGCAATAGAAGGATGCAAGTGTTCTGTACCATTGTGCTTAATTTTTTGATCTATATATTTCCCATGAGCTGTCTATGTCGTATGACTTTTCCAGACAGATAGATGAATTGAAAATTGGATGATATATTTCTGAGTACTTCTTCAACCTCTAGCAATAAATAAGAACTGACTAATAGTACAAGTCATGACAGGCTTTTCTTTTTTATCTTTCAGAAAGGAGATTTAAAAGGAATAAATTGATATACAGCAAGCATTCTAGTAAACCTTACCATAAAAAACTTTTAAATTTTTTCCTTTCTTAGTTATCCTAACAAAACTGTTTTAAAATTATTTTTCTTTCTCCTTATTCAGCTTAATGCTAATATAAAGTTAAGTGAACAGTGACCATTTTAATAAGCACTTCCAAAAGTAATTCACCCGTTAAAATTTTGACTCTGATTTTGTACACATATGGTTTTAGTATTTATTTTTTATGTATTACTCTGCTGTGGATCTTTTCTATGTTAAGAGGAAAAACCTTAGGCCCACATTTGTTGAACTGCTGTTGGCTTTTAGCCAATAAATTTTATCTTGTTTCTATATCCATCTCTTATAATGGCTGCTGTGATATAAAGAGTAACAACACATAAAACATGGGCTAAGCAAATGTTAACTATGAAGTCTGAAAAGTTTGAAAGCATTGTGAGTGAGATTCTCTTTACAAATATGATGCGAATCAGTTCCTCTCATTCGTTTTCATACTTGACCAAATACTTTTTCTTTCATAAGCCATATCATTTTTTTCTTAAAAAAAAAATCAGATTCTCAGAAAGCAGCGAGCATTTTTTTCACTGAATTTTCTTTGCCTTGAAAACAAAAGGTATGGAGAGTCTAAGCCCAAATACTTCAGATTTTACAAATTTATAAGCAACAAGGTCTTTATATAAGGCCTTTAATTACAACGTGGGCTATGGCACTAATCCATTGCTTGGATTACGACAGAGCGTACACTCTGTGTCACGACAAGCCTGCACCCTGGGTGACCTCGTCTGGGATGAATCCTGAATTCACAGATCCCTGTCGCTCCAATTTGGCATCTGATGTTCTGTCAGTGTGTGGAATTTGCTTCTGGACAAACATGGCTTGTGTATCGTTTTCCCATTCACATGGGGGTGGGCCCAGGGTGGGCTCGCTGGCAATGGTGGATTTTGCCGCACAGGGGAATAGACCCTGTGCCACGATCCCTTTTCTTCCCAGTAGGAACTCCCAGGGTCCGTGTGGCATCTGTCTGACTTTTGGCAAGGTCAGGGTATACTTAGCTAAATAGAAATTCATTAGGAGGCCCAGATTAATTGTTAGTGAAGGTCTTCTATGGTGATTTAGGTTTATTTCGAAGATTTGGATTTATTTCCTCTTCCCTTTCCTCCCCTCCCGTGAGAGCAAAATAATGACAACCAACATATGGCATTTACCATACGCTTTTCTCTTAGTTTACCATTTCTGTCCTGGGCAACCCCTATAATATGGAAAATATAAGAGCAAAGCAGCAAATAATTCAGAGGTCTATTGCATGTTTTACAAATCACCCCACCTTTTTTTCTGCTCGTTATCTGGCTCCAAGCCTGGGTATACTCCTCTGTACATAATTACTCTAGGCACGGAAAGGAAGCTGAAATTTTGCCTGAGAAGCCCTTTCAGGATGCCACATTTGTTTATGTGTTTTTTCCAAAAAGTAAACCTCATTTTCTGGAGTTAACATTCTCTTTAGGCAACTTGTGATCCGTAGATTATCGACGCAAAATGCTGTAGGTGCTCTTTTGAAACCTTTATAGCTCACAGAGCCTGTATGTGCTTATTCTAAAGACATAATTACAGGAGGAGCTTTGTGACTTCCACACAAAAGAAACTTTTTTGCTGAAATGTTCCCACCTCTCCTGTTCCCAGTCCAATTTCAGAGGAAGCACGATTACACGGGATGCGGTGTTGCAGTTTTGTTATTCCACTAAGAGCCCTGTGAAAAGTAGATATTACGCAACATGCTTCTCAAATGTTGAATATCTTTATTATCTCTGTTTAAATTATGTTATATTTTATTCTAAAGCTTGTCTGTAGCCTTATAGAAGGCTTGCCCCCGAACCAAAACGTTTATGAACAGTAGAAAAATTTCTGTCCTAGGTCTCAGAAGTGTAAAATTCCATTCCCAGCCCTATAGCTGCCTCAGGGAGTTTAAAAATGTTGCCTAAACTCTCTTTTCAATTGTATAGCAGCAACAGTACTGACTTTCTGCATAAAACACTTCACAATTTATTGAGCAAAAGCCATACAAAACAGTAAAAAAATGATTGCATTTTCTATATGCTAACTATGGTTTCAGTATTCCTGGAAATTATGTTATATTAATTTAATGTAAGGATAAGCCAATATAATTACATACCTACACTTCAAACAAGTATACCTCAAGAAGCAAGTTTTCTGTATCATGATTTATTTTTATTTCAAATTGAGCTCTCCTGGAGTGGAAATAATATTGTACTTTACATGCCTCTCTATGTTGAACTCTCCACAAGAAGGAGATTTGAATGAAACTGCACTAGACTGACACAACAGAAAGGATACAGAAAAAAGAAAAAAAAGAAAAAAGAAAAAAAAAAGAAGATGTTACTGTATTTTCTATTACATAAAAGTCTTTATTTCCTATAGATAACAGACTGCTGCACCATGCTGCTGCATGGTGCGTGCTGCTGTTTTGGCATTCTTCACAACAACTTTTGAATCTGTAGGCTAATTGCGAATATGTTGAACAGAGGCTAATTAAGTTTCTGCAAATTTCTTGAGAATAGGCAGCTACTAGGAGGTAAGAAATGTTGTTATTACCTCCATTGAGAAAAAAATTAAAACTCATGCTTATTAGACAGCAAGGAGTCAACTTCAGAACAAGCTATCCAGCCATCAAAAAAAAGCTGAAGTTTCTGTCTTGGTGGATATTAGGTATTAAAGAATTCAACAAGATATTAATCTGTATGGCTCTGTTAGTTCTGATGCCATAGAACTAAGGTTTCTCTCAAAATTGTCTTTCCTCTCATAAGAAACATCAACAAAACAAACAGACTTGTGATGCCTTATTGGCATATCCAGATCCAGGCAGCATCTCCAAGGAACAGAAACTGAACTCTTCAAGATATTTGTATTAAGGCAAAGAAGCATTGAAGTTTTGAGTTTTTTCCTGCAATCCTACTACAGAAGTGTTCTACAGGCAAGAGGTTGTTTAAATTGGAAAAATCAAGAAAAAAAAAAAGTCTGGAAAAATCAAGAAAAGTTCCTTTCACTTTTGAAAGTCATTAATCTGAGCAGGTCAGTTAACCTAAGTTTAGATTTTTTTCTGATGCTGCCAGCAGAAAAAAAACTGGAAGAGGAAGATATGTATTATGAGTCAGTAGCTGAAAGGTAGCTAACTCAGAACGGAGACATGAGAGAACAGAACAGGGACTCCAATGTGAAGTAAAAAGCTGCGTGGACGGAGAGTTATAGTTGAAGCCACACACAAAGCAGTAGTTTTGGTAACTGTTGGAAGTCAACAAATCCATCCCACATAGAATTAAGGATGTTATGGTCTCATGCAGTCAGTTTCTGCCCTTTTCATAGACTTGAATCTATATTCTTTTGGATTGCTTTCCTCCATCACAAACATAAAGACTGAGCATGGCCATCTAAGTCAAATGAAGCCTTCTCTTCAGCAATGACAGCATGGGGAAGAATATGAAGGCTTCTCCCAAGTATTTTCCTAATCTTCTACTGATTCTAGTTTATGGTCTTCTTGAGCTCCATACTGTTCCTTTGCATTTAGTGATTCCTGGTGGATTTATCTTTCATGGTCTTGTTCCAGATCCATATAAATATAAAACATGCATAACTTCCTTTGATGAGGAGTTCCACAGGTCTGTCACCCGTGGACCTTTTGTTTCTTTGTTTTGAACCTAATACCAACACTTTGTGGCTTTTGTTCTTCTTTCAGAAGAATGAGTCAACACTTTATCCCTACCCTCCAGTCCGCGTCACTCAGCTTTGCAAACCACTGCTAATTGTTGCTCTCCCAGCCCAAGGTCTTCTCGCTGACCTGGTTGTTCTTCACGTGGAGCACGTTCCATACACACCTCCCCTGCCCTTCTCTCAGCGTGTCACCATTCTGCTGAACACTTTCTGAAGCAGGGGAGCTAGTACTGCTCACAATATTCAAGTTGTCAGTGAATCTGTCAGATTTATACAGCGGTATAACGATGTTCTCTGTTTTACTGTCTTTTCCTTTCCTAGTAATTTCTCACAGCAGAATCCTGTTTTTGACTGCTGGTGGGTATTGATAAGTAAAACCATTTGTGCAGGAAGCTATAACTTCTCAGTTGATTGCTCAAGTCTAACAAACTTGTTCAGCATAAAAAAGGAAAACACTAATAGCTTTGGATTTCTTTTTTTTTGCCTCTTACCCACCCTCTGAAGACCTGTCATAGAAAAGAATTAGGGCGTTGCAGTAGATGTGTCTGAGGCCTCTAGGCATAAAATTCATTTAGTAGACACTTTATATAATGTAATTAATTAATTTGGTAAAAAAATATTTCGAAGTAAATGGTATATTTCTTTGCAATTAAATTTTTCTCTCTTCTTTAGTAACATATTTTAATAATGTCCCACTTATAAAATTATTAATGGGGCCTGTAAATGTAAGTAATTAAGCTTAAGGCTTACTGAATTAATCCTTAATGTGATTAATTTTTACATTTGAAAAAACTGTAGAATAATTGACCAATTATTATAATGGATTTGCCGTACTCATCAGTTTACTTTGAGTGAAAAATATAGGGTTTCAAAGCTGATTCTATAGCCAGAATTCCATAGTCTTTTATGTCTTATCCCATGTAATATGTTGCTATCTAATTTTTTTAAAAGAATTTTACCAGACATTTAAAAAATATTTTAATTATTACCTTTTGTCAAAAAGCTGAAAATTAAAATGTGAACTTATGAAAACAGATGGTATTTCACTTCCCCACACTGTCTATTTTCCTTTTCAGGAAAGATGGAAAAAGTAGGTAAACAAAACCCGAGCAGTTTAGTTTAGAAAAAAGTTTTGAATTTCTTGTAGAAATTCTCACATTTTTCGTCAACTCTGTTCATCTTTTTTATACTCATTAGCTTTGATTCTCATTTTCATTTTTGATGATTACACAGAATCACAGAATCATAGGGTTGGAAGGGACCTCTGGAGATCTTCTAGTCCAACCCCCCTGCCACAGCAGGGTCACCTTAGAGCAGGTTGCACAGGAACGTGTCCAGGCGGGTTTTGAATGTCTCCAGAGATGGAGACTCAACCACCTCTCTGGGCAGCTTGTTCCAGTGCTCTGCCACCCTCAAAGTAAAGAAGTTCCTCCTCATGTTGAGATGGAACTTCCTACGCTCAAGTTTGTACCCATTACCTCTTGTCCTGTTGCCGGGCACCATTGAAAAGAGCCTGGCCCCATCCTCCTGACACCCACCCTTTAAGTATTTGTACACATTAATTAGGTCACCCCTCAGCCGTCTCTTTTCCAGACTAAACAGACCCAATTCCCTCAGCCTTTCCTCATAAGAGAGGTGTTCCAGTCCCCTAATCATCTTGGTAGCCCTATGCTGCACCCTCTCCAGCAGTTCCCTGTCCTTCTTGAGCTGGGGAGCCCAGAACTGGACACAGTACTCGAGGTGTGGCCTCACCAAGGCAGAGATTAGAACTCATCCAAACTTTTTTTCCCCTAGATTATTAACTTCCGGTGTACATGTCAATCAAAGAAAGTGGGGTTATATTCACATTCTGTTCTAAAGCCTTGAGGTGCAACAATTTACGTTAACACATGTGGTGTGTCAGTGATGGACTGAACATCAGGTACCCAAAGAAATGGTCAGCTCAGGTGTCCCTTTGCTCAGCCTACCGACCTCCACCAGTAAACATCGAATGGGTGCTCCTTTCACGCCAAACTTCAACACTTATTATTTGCTATAGCTGTTGTGATCACGGACACATCCGTTTTTCCTAGCCCCTCTCTGATCCTTTTCAGTCTTATAGGTGGGGTTTTTTTCACCTCAGAATAGCTTATTTAGCCCTCAAACCTGCTCCTGAGTGAAATAATTTCTCATTTGTAGAGTTCAAGACTAGAAAGGACCCGTGCTATCTAGTTTGTAGTCCTGGATAAACGAAGGTCATGGAGCGTTACTGAATTAATTCCCTACCTGAACTAAAATAAAATATCTCATCTGATCATCAGATGTCCTGTTACAGGAAACTGGGTAGCACTGTTGGGAAACTGCTCTTGTCGCCCGCTGTTGCTCTCACTGCAAAAATGTTCAAGCTCTTCTGCTCTGCATTTTATTTTACTATTGACTGATAGCTTCAAGGATCTTTTTATTATTTGCTATCTGTTTTGTCCTGACAGATTCTGGTCAAACCACCCTGTAACTGGCTCTGGGTGGTTAATTTTTGCTTCAAAGTGTCTGCTAGATGAGGTTTGGAAAGCTTCTGTTCTGGAAGGCACCATTAGAAATCCTCCCTTACATTCAAGACACATCAGATAGCACTTATTTAATCAGTGTTATGGTTGTCCCATTAAGCACTGATGGCTCTATATTTATTGAAACAAAATCAAGTAAAAGGCCTTGTATAAAAATAGGTCATCAGTGGTTACCTCTCCCAACTACAAATCTTGTTAGAAAATAAATTAGTTTGAAATGAGCTAGTTTCCAAAAGCCCATGTTGATTGGATTCATTGATTCAGTTATTTATTATTTGAGCCCATAATTTGCTAGGATTAATCTCATGGTGACAGGACAATAATTACTCAGGGCATCTCATTTAGCCTTTTGCAAAATGGCGTATTTACTTAGTTTTGATCTTCTCAGACTTTCCTGTTGTTTTGCAACTCAACAGTGTAGAAAGTTTTTGACCAGTTCTTCTAAAACTTTTAGATGCAGAATTTAAAAATGCTGATTTGAGCATTTCTAATTAAATGTTTCTGTCTTTTTGTTTTATTGATCCTTTTTCATCTAATTGAGAGGAGAATGGCAATACTGGTATGACTCTGTCTGCTTCTAATACACTTGGACAGTCCTTGTTCCTATCGGTCCGGTCCTGTCCTGTCATCTACTTAATCTTATCTTCTTTTTATTTTTTGATCAATTGTCTGGATCATCATTTCTAACCAATATTATTTTCCATGTTTGTATTTTAGATGTCCATTTATATGTCTATATACACAGAGATATTAATTTAATATACATGTATAATTCATGTATAATATGTATAATAAATTGTATTGTATTTTAATTTTATATATGTTTCAATTTTAATTTTTTTTTCAGGTGTCTTTCTTTTCTAACTGTGGTATGTTAGACAGCTATTAAAATATTCTTCAACTGTATCCCACTACCAATTATTGTGGTTTTTTTCTATTTAAATTCCTTCTCTGAAGTGCCTTGTCTGATACTTATTCACAGTTCTTATCTGGCAGCCAGTATGCATATATGTATATATACTTGTATGCAGTGCTTGTGTCTGTATATATATATTTATATATATAAAGATAGATAGATATATCATCTTTTTTCTAACAGAAATTAACAAATTAACCAAGTCATTTTTGTAATTAAAATAAACAGGCATAACCCTAGCAAATTAGGATTTTTCTATCCCTAAAAAGTAATTACCTTCCTGAAGGACAGAAGTTAATCCTGTATCATTCCCTCCACTGATTTGGTCTAAACAAAATCAAACCATATTATCTTAACTGAGGTGATCAGACATCACAGAGATTAGCAGTTTGCTAAGAATTGAAACTGAAAATTCACCTTGCTGAGTGTAGCAACATGAACTGTTACTCTAGAGATGGCAGGAGAGAACTTTAAGAACATTAGGGAGGCTTAACAATAGCTGTAATAAATACCATCGTTAGATTACCCTTAATTAGCAGGAACAAATATTATATTTTCCTACTTCTCACCATCCATCAATTCTGGGCTCTTTTTTTGGACATATATGCTGAGTGAAATCTTGGTACTTTTTCTTGTTTAGAAATACATCTGTATTATAATTCTTTCATAGCATTGTAGGTCACTTACTAACAGGGCATGATTATTCTTCTGATGAAATGGAAGTCATTTGGCCTTCAACCTCACAGAATTTACTATGCACTTGAGGCATAGATTAATAGCCTGATAATACATCCCATTTAATGTCCCATTCCTTAAACTAACCAGCCCACGCGTTCATTGGGAAGCTATCCAATAAATAAGTGAAACTGTTATAACTGTTTAAGCACCTGATACTAAAATACGTGTAAATAGAAAAGCTGTCTTTGAAGTTTAAATACTATTTCAAAATCCATACTGTGCTACAAGTATTCTAGTAGCCAGGACTATAGCACAGAGGTTCCTAATTCGTAGTGGGGCAGGTAACGAAAGTGCCAGCACTCTGAGCATTGCATGAAAAAAAATAAGTGTGAATCTGATGTCTGTACGTTCAATAAGGGCCCTCAAAGAGCAGAGCAGAGCAGGGTTCGCTGTCTTTTAAGCAGAGACTTGCCCCAGTCCTGGCGTGATGGGTGCTCCTCCAGCAGCCCGGGCTGCTTTGCAGATGGACCAGAGCTCCTGGAGAAGCGATGTGGCAGGGGGATGTGTCTGGAGAAAGGGGCCCTGGCCTTGAACCAGCGCATGGACCTGGCCCTGTGGTGCCTTCATCTTCCTTCTCTCTGCTGTTGCGGTCCCAGGGAGCATCACCTTCTCTCCAAGAGGCAAGCGACCAAAAGCTCCCTTGTCCAGCCACACGGAATGGCTCTAAGGCCACATGTGGCCCATTGTCTGCACTACAGAAATATCTGCTAGAAACACACCCCCAGGTGAATGTATTTACCCTACTCATTTAACAGGTAATATTATATATTATTAAATCTTTTAAATATCTAACAGTTCAGCTCATGAGGCCTCCACCAGGACCTTTTTAAATACCTACTTAAGAAAGAAGCTCTAAACTACCATCTAGATTATTGGCTTGAAATGTATAGAAAAGTATTTGTTCATTTTGTTCTGCTTTCCTTGAAGATTCTGATCCTTTTCTGCGTAATTGTTGTTAGTTCTTGTTAAATGCTGTCCGTGATATTGACAGGTAGTGGGGTTTTTTTTCCTTCATGTGCACCTGTTCAAAGATCAAATTTAGCATCTTATAAATAGCACTAAGCTCATCCCCGTTGAAGCAAGAGGATATTTTAGGCGTTCTCCGACACGTAAATTCAACAGACTGGAGTTTTCATCAAATACCTTAAAAAGTAAGTAACAACTCCAAATTCTTTTGGAAAATAAGTTTATCTTTCTACTACACAGGCTGTAGCATACCCGGTTAAGTAATTATTTCATTACCTATCCTGACAGCAAAGAACAATAAAGACTTACTGGAATTGCACGATTGGGGTAGAGGTACCAACTAAAGTTTTTTAAAACATATGAATAACTGGTGTGAAATGCCAAATAAACCCACAGTAAATAGCTTAGTAAAATTGATTTGTATTAATTCATATTTACAATGTAAAAATTATTTTTCTTCTAAATTTGGAAATCCTGGATGATTGGTCAGCAGTTAGGAAAATAATATAAGAATAACTTCTACATTGAATGCCCTAGGTAAATGATGGAGTCAGGTCCCCACAGATTATTCTGAATATGAGATACAATTTAGAATCTTTAATACGCAGCATTTCAAGGTCCCATGAAATACCAGTCTTTATAACTTTTACCTTACAAAGAGATTTGCAAAGATCTTTTCCATAAGCAGTGTGTGCTTGATAAATACAAAGATAACTATGAGATTAAAAGTGTATTTCTGCCAACAGCATCTGGAGGGTTGGAAAAGAGGGCAAAAGTGAAGAAAATGGGAAATGTTAGGAGAGATGAATATCTTACATGAAAATCTGAGTAAATTGGATGTGGTTATGGTTATCAGCTTGTACAAATTCTGTGTGTGTTTTAAGAGTTGAACTACATAAATGCTAGCCAAGTGGTGAAACACATGCATACATCTATGCATTTCCAGGCAAATCCTGCTCAGCCCTTTGCCTGAATCGCTGAAGAACTTTAGCTGGGAGGAGAGAAGGCTCAGGGGGTTCTCCTCAGAGGAGACAGGGCTCAGGAGGGTCTTATCAATGAATATAACCACCTGATGGGACAGAGTAAGGATAAAAAAGCCAGAACTTTACAAAACCCCATTGGACATGGCCCTGAGCAACCTGCTGGTGGTGACCCTGCTTTGGGCAGGGGCTTGAACCAGGCAATCCCCAGAGGTGCCCACCAGCCTGCACCCATCAGTGGTTTGGGGACTTCCTGAACCGATGCCTGGCTCCGAGCAGGTGTAATGGCTTTTCCGCCTGTGGCTTGGCATAAAGGTAGCACAGGCAAAACAGGGTTGGTCCTTAATCTTGTGGATACTCTTACTCAAGGCGTGGAATTACTTGTCTTGGTAGACCTGCCAATTTTGAAGCTGTTTTCTGGATTTATAGTTAGCCGTAAGAAGCATAAGAAGCACCTAGACCAAATCTGAGAATTAATAAAGTATCTTTGCAACTTAAAACACTCTATAATGCTAAAAGGTACATGATGTTTTATGAAACCAATGTGCTTCATTTCTTATGCTGCATTTCTGTGACCACCAGTCCTGCCTACACACTGGGTACGGGAAATGGGCCCAGTGTGTGCAAAATTCAAATGGTTACAAAAGCGGGAGTGACCCTATCCTAGGTTAGTCGCAGTGTGGAAGGGAAAACAGACGAGTTGTTCCTTTCTTAGTCTAACCAGTCCGTAGCTACAGAGCTGACCTATGGGTCAGCAGGAGTGAAAGATGTGTTTTAACGTGTTTTCTTTATTCTCCAATCATTGAGGACGCTGTCCTCTTCCAAGGCACGTAACTAACCAGTGAGAATGTTTATCTGGTACTCCTAACGTGCCAACTACAGTGTCCTTAAACAGAAATCGCTAATTCTGTGAATATAGTTGCGTTTTCCCAATGTTTTATGATGAACATATATAATATTGCAAAGCACAAATATCTGGAAATAGTAATTGGTTTTGAAACCCAAAATACTTCTTAAAAGCATTAATTTCTAAGCATTCAGACATGGCCACAATTTTACTTTCAAAAAAGGAAAATGAGCTCTTTAAAACAATGCTTTACTTGATGTATATCTTCAAAAATTACTTAAGTTATTTTTGGTAACACTAACAAGACAGGAAGTCTTGTTTACCACTTGTAAATTAATATACAGTAATTAATGATAACATAAGATTAATTTCTCTTGTTATAACAAATGAAAGTAAAGGGTCCATTTTTCTCACTTCCAAATTATCATGAGTTTCTACAGAAAGATTCTCTTGAGTTTGTGGCTTTAAGGTTTACTGATTTCATTTCAGTTTAGGACAGTTCAAAACGTAGATATTGGCTTGTTCCAAAGGCTATTTTATCAATACTTAAAATCTTTTTTTCCAAACAGAATGTCAAATTTCGAACAGTTTCACTTGGACTTTTACCAGTCCAATTATACCATAGATGACCAGGAAGAAGGTTACAACAGTTATGGGTCTAATGAAAATCTCCGTGGAAGCAGAAAGTAAGTATGCTACCAAAAAAAAAAAAAAAAAAAGAGAGAAAAAAGGTGATATATCTCAAAGCTCAAATGAAATTAAAGACAAAAACCAGCATGCAATTGCCAAAAAAGGATTGCATAATCAATATAGTGGAAGTTTTAGTGGAGAAATACAGGTTGTAGCAGTGGAAAGACAGGAAGAATCTTTTTTCCTTTTTTTTTCATATATTTTTTAAAACTATTGGTGACTTCTGCCCGTCTAGGAGGGACACTGAGGGAAAGAAGTTCCCTTTAGAAGAGTTTCCCCTTAAGGAGATTTTGACACGACTGTGGTAGGAGGCTGGGTGTTGCTGCAGCTTCCCTGTTCAGCAGCTGATGGATCCGGCTGGCCTTGGGGCTTGCAGGAGCAGGAAGGAGCTTCAGGAGATCAGCTAGGCTTTCCCCAAGGCAGAATTATTAATAATTAAACCTTTTTTTATAAAGGATTGGGTTCCATGCTACTGTTATACTTACAGATGTTACAGGTTGTTTACCTAATTGGAGTGACTGAGCTTCATGTTATTAATGTGAATTTTGGGGCACATATTGCTAGAAATTATTTAAGCTTTTTCTCGTATTCAAGAAAAAAAGAATTATATAACCATATAATACTTTGGGTTGGAAGGGACCTTAAACATCATCTAGTTCCACCCCCCCTGCCCTGGGCAGGGACGCCTCCCACTAGACCAGGCTGCTCAAAGCCCCATCCAGCCTGATCTTGAACACCTCCAGGGATGGGGCATCCACAGCTTCCCTGGGCAACCTGTGCCAGTGCCTCACCACCCTCTCAGTAAAGAATTTCTTCCTAATAGCCAATCTAAATCTTCCCTCTTTCAGTTTGAAACCATTACTCCTTGTCCTGTCACTACACTCCCTGATAAAGAGTCCCTCCCCATCCTTCCTTACCCTTTTAGGTACTGAAAGGCCACAACAAGGTCTCCCCGGAGCCTTCTCTTCTCCAGGCTGAACAACCCCAACCCTCTTAGCCTGTCCTCATATGGTTCCATCCCTCTAATCATTTTTGTGGTCCTCCTTTGGTCCCGCTCCAATATGTCCATGTCTTTCCTGTGCTGAGGGCTTGTTGTGCTGTGATTTGCTTCTTGTCCCAGGAGCCAGGCAGGAGACCCACCTCCCACCAGTGCTTTTGCCCCGTCAGAAATGCTTCTGTCCTCACAGAGCTACACTGGTCAGATTTTGCAGCCAGCGTACAGTCCCAACACTCATCTTGGTTACGCTGATGGATTTGACGAGGAACCTCCTTTGCTAGAAGGTAAAAATAAAACCACGGACAATGTGTGTGGTTCCTGGGGGTGCCTGCTAGTGGCCATAGTGGCCATCACTAGAGTTCAGACAGCAGAGCTGCCATACTCTGTGCCAGGCTGCTGTGCGAGCTTCAGCCAACAGCCCCTGGCCCCCAAACCTGCACTTTCATATTTGAATTTGCCATGGATTCACTCAGCCTTATGGCATATACAGTATATACTTTACTACCACTAGATGACAGCATAACAATAAGTTTTGCATTCACATTTCCAAATATTTTTTTCCACTCTGTGTTTATCCCAAGTACATATTGGAACATCTATAATTAATAAATACTGATAATAATCCTTTTTGCATATCTAGCAATAAATTTAATAGTTTGAAGATGCTAAATAGCTTGTTTCAGTGGGAAAGAAATTGAGAAAGCTGCTTTCAGCTTCAATTAGTCGATCATTTAACTACAGGAACAGTATCATTCTTTATGATGATTGAACCATCCTAATGTTAGTGGCTGATTTTGTAGTTTACAAAGTAGTTGTTCTACATTTAAAAAAAAAATTAAAGAATTTGTTTGTGAATATTTCAGTATAATGTAAAAAGAGCATATTCAGCCTACGTTTGCATGCGGGAAGGCAAGTGAATTTTTCACTATTTAAAAGATACTCCTACTGCCTTAAAAACAGCAGGATCACTCTATTTGATATAGATAACAGCTAGATCTTTACCTCTCAGACCTCCAAGCATTTAACTCCACAGGCAGCCCACCCTGTGAAAAGGATGTTGAAATACAGCTGCTTCTGTTCCTCAGGGCTTCAGAGATGTTCATATCTGTGTACCAAATAAATCCAACCAAAGGCACACATTTTAACACACAACAACTTTACATAATGTTTTGGCTCAGCACAAGGTGGTGGATCGGTGGAATCAGGTAAAGACTTGGCTTTCCAAAGAGATCTAACACATTGTCAGTCTCAGTAATTCTGTCACCCAGTTCTGAAGTTAACTTTTCCCTTGCTAGAGCATCTCGGGGCAAATGATTACTCTTTGCAAGCTGAAGTGTTTCTGCAGAATTTACCAGAGAAATCTCTGCCCCAGTAAAGTTAATGGCAGAATTCCCATCGACTCTAACAGGGAAGAATTCTGTTCTGTTTCTAGGGGTCGTCAGTAATTACTTTTTAAATGTAAAAAAAGCTTATAAAGCACTGCATAAAGTATTATTAACTTGCCTTGAAGGGAAGAATGTCATTTTTAAGTGCCTCTGGCAGTTCAGGCTTAAGACACATCTCTTGTCGGATTTGCCAGAATTAAAGCATATATCTCTGTCCTCGGTGTTCTAGATTATCTTGAATTCTGTGGTTACTGTTAATTAGCATATTTTTCAACATCTAAGTTAGTGTGGCATTGGATATATGTGTTTTAAATGTAGGAAAAACAAATATTAACTCAAAAATGCTGAGGGCATTATTTTGGTTCACTGCCTAAAATTTGATTTAATAAATTAATATTCCAATTTAGAATCAGAGCTGACTTTCAATTATACAGGGTATATAGCAGGGACAGCGTGTTCCTACTACAGAATACGTCATCCTACAGTATTATCTTCATTAAAGCGATTAATTTGTTTGCTTGTTTTGGGTTTTGTGGTAGCTAATAGGTTCCTGCGAATGTGGTGTTTTCCAGTGAGCAATTAACAATCCTGGAATTTCTTGTTGCAGAACTTGGGATCAATTTTGAGCATATATGGCAAAAAACATTAACGGTTCTAAATCCAATGAAGCCTGCAGATGGCAGCATTATGAATGAGACGGACCTCACAGGACCTATGGTTTTCTGTTTGGCCCTTGGAGCAACGTTGCTGCTGGTAGGACGTGTCAGATGGCTTGAGAGATTTCTGTTCTAACAAGTTAATGCCCAGATACTAATGCATGTGAAGTTCCAGAAGATGTAGCACTGGCATAAATTGAGTCGTTTGCTGCCATTTGTTCTGAGTCCCCATGCTTTGAAAGTACCTGCATAAAGTTTAAATGTAATATAGATGTAATACAGGTGAAGTGATGTATTACTTCCAGTGGAACTAAAAGACCACACCATTTTTGGGGGTGGGATTTAATAGGACCAGAGGACAGATCTGTGGAGTGTATGCCCTGGGGAGGCTCTGAACACCCAAAGCACGGCAGCGTGCTGTAGGTAAGGACCTAAAATGGAGGTTTTAAAGGAGGGAATAAAAAGGCATAGCAGACCAGCCCAGTTTTTCAGACACTCTTGCTACTGTTTTGAAATTATCTTCTCTCGATGTTACTCTGGGGAGTGCAAAGATATCAAAAAATTATCTTTATGTAACTAAAATATTTTGAAAAAGGAAGTGGAAATGGCCTCTTATAGAATCATAGAATGGTTTGGGTTAGAAGGGACCTTAAAGATCGTCTAGTTCCAACCCCCCTCCCGTGGCCAGGGACACCTCCCACTAGACCAGGTTGCACAAAGCCCCATCCAGCCTGGCCTTGAACATCTCCAGGGATGGGACATCCACAGCTTCCCTGGGCAACCTGCGCCAGTGCCTCACCGCCCTCACAGTAAAGAATTTCTTCCTAATATCTAATCTAAATCTCCCCCCTTTCAGTTTGAAACCATTACCCCTTGTCTTGTCACTAAACTCCCTGATAAAGAGTCCCTCCCGATCCTTCCTGTAGGCCCCCTTTAAGCACTGTAAGGCTGCTATAAGGTCTCCCTGGAGCCTTCTCTTCTCCAGGCTGAACAACCCCAACTCTCTCAGCCTGTCCTCCTAGGAGAGGTGCTCCAGCCACCTGATCATCTTTGTGGCCCNCCCAGAGCTGGAAGCAATACTCCAGGTAGGGTCTCACCAGAGCAGGGTAGAGGGGCAGAATCCCCTCCCTCGCCCTGCTGGCCACGGTTCTTTTGATGCAGCCCAGGATGCGGTTGGCTTTCTGGGCTGCAAGCACATGTTGCCTGCTCATGTTGAGCTTCTCATCCACCAACACCCCCAAGTCCTTCTCCTCAGGGCTGCTCTCAAGCCATTCTCTGCCCAACCTGTTTTTGTGCTTGGGATTGCCATGACCCAGGTGCAGGACCTTGCACTTGGCCTGGTTGAACTTCATGAGGTTCGCATGGGCCCATCTCTCAAGTCTGTCCAGGTCCCTCTGGATGGCATCCCTTCCCTCCAGTGTGTCGACCGTGCCACACAGCTTGGTGTCATCGGCAAACTTGCTGAGGGTGCGCTCGCTAGTGCTTAGTTTATATTCTATTTCTACATCAGCTGCTAAACAAAATATGGTAGCCTGTGTTTAACCTCTTCCCTCTTTATGAATATAGCTTTCCTACAGGAGGAAAGTTGAACAGGGATTATACGCTACTCCTGAATTCACCTATTTATCACTGACAACAGGGGCCCGCCGGTGCTGCTGAAGTACAACTCTGATTGTCGGCAGCAATTTATCAGATGGGGACAAGGTAGGACCATTCTGGGAAGGGCTTTACTGCTTTAGCAACTGAGGTGAGAGAAACGGGGCTCCAATTCTCCATTTCCTCCGTGATAAATAGTGCTGAATCAGAAGACTCTTGCAAGTTCTTTCTCAATTTGTAATGTCAGTGCAGTACCTTGAATGGGCAAACTGCAATGTAAATGGCAAGTATTACTATTATTTATGTCCCTACAAAAATAAAAATCCTTTAAAAGGGTGGAAGCAGCAGGAAGAAAGGGAATAAAAGGGAAAGAGGGTGTGAGGCTGGAGAAGACAGGCTATTTTCCACCTAAAGAAATAAAGGTATGAGGGGAATAGAAGGAGAAAGTGTCGAATTTATTATAATCAGGAAACTAGAAGGAAAGCCGAAAGAATGAAAAAAAAATAGTTGCTGTTGATTTTGCTCCCTGGATAGTCAAAAATTATAATGAATATTAAACTACTATTATTGAAATAAAGTACTTCAATTACCATATTTATTCTAGGATATTAAGCAGTTTAAGTATCATTAGAAAAACAACTATTTTCAATGTGCTAGTTTTAGGTCAGCAGAACTCCTCTGATAGAACCTAGTGGTTTTGAGCTACAACCTCACAGCAGTAAGTCTATGGGATTTCCATGGGCCATCTTATATATTCAGGCTGCTCATTTTGTCTCAGATGCATTTGAATACTAAAGTGGCTCTTCAGCTGTGTAAGCTATGATATCCTTCTGTACTTGAATAACTCTCTTCTAATAGCACCAGGAACATAATTTGGTTGAGAGCTTGTTTCCAAAAATAATTTATAAATTTTATTTAGTTTCAGCTTTTTAACTATGGAAAAATATGCAAAGATATTCTTCAAATGGTGGCAGTTCTTTCAGAGCACAGAGAAAAAGTGGAAAGGGTTGTTCGCCTGGCAGCAGGACTTGGTCTCCCTCATACTGGCGTAAAACAGGGCAGCTCCATTGCAGATACAGAAACAACGGCACTGAGAAACTTAGCAGAAGCCTGAGTCTCAGCTACTTTGCATTTTACGTAGTCATTTGTACGAAATCAGACTTCCCCATCCACTTAAGCTAAGGGTAGTAGTACCCACTCTAGGCAGATGCAAACAAGCGCACAAAGTCTGACTTTCTTCTAACCTTGTTCCTTCCGCAGGACAAATTTAGCTCTTTCCATTCATCAAAGCCTGCCAGACTAATCAAGCCTGATTCTGATTTTGCTTACATCACTGTGAATTGGGAGTATTCCCGTGTGCGTGAGTCAATACATTTACATATGTTAAGAAAGCCTAGAATGGGAACCAACGTGTTCAGCTGCCTTTTTTTTCTCTCTCATTCTCCTGCACCACAAATCAAACATTTCGCCAAGTGGAGATTTCAGTGAGCTGCTGGTGCTACTGCTCCCTTCAGCTCTGTCTCAGTAATTTCCTAATCTTAAACTAAGCTGCTAAATAGTGCTGTGTGGCATAATTAAATACACTGAAACAAACAGACTGAAAGCTTGTAGTTGTTGTTGCATCTGTTGGAGACAGAGCTTTTCTCAGTTGGTCTGTAGTAAAGCTTGGCCCAAACCGTTGCGCATGTTGAATTCACTACAAATCTTTAATGACTGAAATTGCAATTGATAATAATCTGAGCTAGTATTGCTCTCCCACGCTGTCTCTAGCTATCATTAATTCTATTTGGTGAAGCAATTTTTCCTTATTATTTTACAGCAGTACTATGCAAATGCCAGCAAAGGACTCTGTACCTCAATAGGAAGACTTCTTATGCTGTTAGTTCAGGAGCAGAGTGTTCCTTTAGGGTGGAATGCACTGGCGGGGAAAAGGCCAGCACTCGGGGTGTTTTGAGGATATTGGCAACCTGGCTGTACCCGACCTAACCTTGAGGACTAACCTTGACAGGCTGAGAGAGCTGGAGTTGTTCAGCCTGGAGAAGAGAAGGCTCCGAGGAGCCCTTATAGCGGCCTTCCAGCACCTAAAGGGGGCCTACAGGAAAGATGGGGAGGGACTCTTTATCAGGGAGTGTAATGATAGGACACGGGGTAACAGTTTCAAACTGAAAGAGGGCAGATTTAGATTGGATATTAGGAAGAAATTCTTTACTGTGAGGGTGGAGAGGCACTGGCACAGGTTGCCCAGAGAAGCTGTGGATGCCCCATCCCTGGAGGTGTTCAAGGCCAGGCTGGACGGGGCTTTGAGCAGCCTGGTCTAGTGGGAGGTGTCCCTGCCCATGGCAGGGGGGTTGGAATTAGGTGATATTTAAGGTCCCTTCTAACCCGAACCATTCTATGATTCTGTGATTGTATGACTGGAAGCAGAGGAGAGCTCAGCAATGAGCCAGCTCAAGCTGAAAAGAGGATGACGGTGCTGATGTCGGCACAGGTCTTACTAACTGAGGCCGCTTTTCACATAAGCAAGGATGCACGGCTCTCCAGCTGCAGCTGGTGAGCTCTCAGAATCTGCAACATTAGGACTTTCGGGTTGTGTCACCTCTAGATTAGGCTCTCTCCACTGTGTTCCTTCGTATCTGTACAGCTCAAATACTGCTGGCATCCAGTGATCTGTTTCCACCCAAGTGGATACAGGAAGCAGAGAAGCAGGGTCCTCCAGGATAGTTGGTTTCCCCCAGGTTTTATTATAATGTTTGGATGAGTCAAGTAGGAGATCTCCTCAATCCTCCCTAACCGTCGTGGAAGAGATACTTGTAAATATTGCAAACCATGAAAAAAGCTTCAATAATATTTACACCTTATCCATCACAAGAGAATCCAACCCTAAGCTAAAAAATAATTAGGAAACTGGGACACTCTATTAGTTTTTCTTTTCATGTGGTTTATCATATGCAATATATAATGTGTGCAATATAAAGATGTGTGTGTGCACAAAGACAGATGTGTTTTAAGTATGTGTGTATATATATATTGTTATATGTTAGGAAGGTGATGCATTGTGGCCCTTCATTTGGGAAGTTTACCCCATAATCCTGAGTTAAGAGTTGGGTCCCAGATTTGAGCTTTCTTCTTCACAAATGCATGTTATCTTTAGGATACAAAGTTTCAACACAAAGCAAACAAAACCATCTTCATCCCAATCACTGTTTATTTCTGATGTACAAATGTTTATTTCTGACATACAGGTGTGGAAATGACAGTATTGCATAGCCGACATTCGGTATTTCATTTGTTAGAAGCTTGAACAGAGAGAAACAATATTTAACAGTCTTTTGTGAGTGTTCGTTTCTGGGACTGAACAATGCCCTCATGCCTGGAGGTGATCCTTCAAAATGATGGCAGGAGATGAAGAAACCATTGGTGCTGTGGCCACAGTTGCCTGTTGTCTAGCTTTGTGTATAAATTAGAAAACATCAGGCTCCAGGCTGTCACCTTTCACAGGCACTAAATTCACACAAAGGAATAAAACCTGGAAGAAAGAAAACACCTGGGGAATTTTTCATTCGTTGGAACAAAAAAAAGAACACAAGCTGACAGTGACTACTAAGGTTTATGTTGAAATGAACATGTTATATTGATCTAACCACAGAGATGTGTCTTTCTCATGGTAGTCAAGGGGAAGAATGAACACTTTCACCCTGAAAACCAGCATACTTTTAGCAAAATTTTACTCATTTTTTGTGAGGCTGCTTAAAGCTGGAGGTTTGTAATAAAATGTGAAGCATATCAAGTAAGTGAGGTCATCATTTTACTTAGGAGACTTTTCCATAGCCCCATGTACACCTATTGGAAAGATTTTTCCTGACACTAAAATGTGTTTTCCATGATTTCTTCTCAGTTTGTTACCAGTTAGACCTTCCCAAGTCTCCACAACCAGTTGATTTCCTGTTCAGAGCCCAATGACATAAGGCTGAGAATCAGTCTTATAACCTTAAATTAGCGACAAGCACATTCTCACCATTGTACCTTGGAATTTTTTGATGCAAAAATCACCCAAAAGTATCGGCTCTGGTTTACAATTGAACTGCTGTAGGCGAAGCGGAGAGGGTCAGCATGAAAAAGTAACAAACCTAGTGCTTGCCTCCTGTCCTCTCCCATCACTTTGTGATCACTTGCTTCCTTCATGCTTACTCATATTTATTGCAGGCAGGAAAAGTTCATTTCGGCTACGTGTATGGCATGAGCGCCATTGGGTGCCTTGCAATGCATGCCCTGCTGAACCTGATGAGCATCCCGGGAGTCTCGCATGGCTGCGTGGCAAGTGTCTTGGGCTATTGTCTGCTGCCCATGGTCATCCTCTCCTCTTCCACAGTCGTCTTCTCGCTACAGTAAGTACCAGTCTATGGCAGTAGGAATCATACGGAGGGCAGTAAGGTGGAAGGCTGGTGTTTCAGAAGGCATTTAGTAAGTGGCTATGTAGTGAATTTCAGAAAAAAAAACCATTCTGTTTGTGTGTGCGTAGGTGGAAATGGACAAAACTGGACTGTGTTTGAGAAGGGTGATTTATATTCATTTTAATACGAGTCCTTAATTCCACTGTTTCCCACTCGGACTGAGAGTGCCTTTGATATTTGTAGCAGCCTCAGATGTACTTTTTGTTTTGCAGAGCCAGCAGTGGCCACACTCAGGTATCAATTTTAAAAGCAACTGTGGGACTTTGGCTTCTCCTGTTCCTTTTTTGTTCATAGTATCAGGCTCCCATCCTTATGCTTCTTTTCCTTCTGTAGACCAACTTCTGTGTGACAGAATGAAATAATCAAGCAACCCTTAACGACTTGCATCATTAGAACAAGGGTTTAAGAAGTGGTAGAGTCATATACTCTGAGGTATAGTTGTGGTGTAATTGCAAACCTGAAAATGACTGAAAACGTTGAAAAGCCAACTGTGTGGTGGTGTATGTGTCTGTGCATGTGTGTGTGTGTATCCAGTAATTTGCTATAAATAGGAAATTTGTATGTAAGTCTCTCCTTCCCCCTCATTCAGTGAGCCTTTTGAAATACAGATTGTGTTTACCTCCCTGTTCACATACAGCAAAGTACAAGGAAGCTCCAGGTCTTGCCTGAAGGCTTTGAGCAGTACTTTATCCATAATTAACATGTTATTAATAATGGTTCCCCTCCTCAGTCTTTGTTGTTCACTCACATTTTTAACTCTCCAATCTGCAACATATGGGACTTGGCAGACGATGAATAAGAAAGTGCCCCTGTTTGTTTTCTTTGGAAAAGCAGCAATGTTATATATGTATATATTATTTGTTAAGGAAATTATATAGTGGGAATGAAGATTTTGGCACAATCCTTGTTGTGTGTTTCTGTGGAGCTAAGATGGGTTAACCTGACCATATTCCATGTATTAAAGTGTTTCTGAGCTGACCTTGGTGAGATGAACAGTAGTGACACTGAAGAAGCTGTTAATTCTCTGTTCTCCTACACTTCCCATATTTTCTTGATTAACTGTTTAATAATCCACCCTAAAAAAAGGTGCAGATACATAATCATAGGACAGATGGGACCAAACCAGCTGTTACAACTGCGCAGGGTACTGTCGTCTGTACAAGGAATCTCCGAGCACATACCGCACCTTTGTAAAATGATGCGAGTTTACAGAAAGCACATGTTTTGAACATCTATAAATACTATACTGTGATAGGCTTTATAATGTTAAACCATTATTTCTGAAATTATTCGATAACGATAAGTGCCTGTCTACAGGATTCTGCAGTCCTTTCTCATTCACTATATGAAACTGCATGAACACAGCAAGTACCAAGGTTAACTACTACAAACTTCATTAAAATTAAGTGTCAACTTTTAAATTGAACTTTTGAATCGACCATACATTTATTTATTTTTAATTTAAAAACTTACTTAAAATGGGAAAGGAAAGGCAGCAATACATTCATGTTTTTTTAAATATTTGTAAAAATGTTATTTCTGTCTATTTTAAAGTGTAAAGAACTAACTTCAATGTTTGTTTTCACAGAAGCTATAGGTAAGATAATGCACACATCTATTGCAAAGATATATACTAATCCAACAATTTTCAATTTTCATGATTAGTTATTTCGCTGTAACTGAATAAAGCATAATATGGAACGTTTTGGGTGCTGAATAGTACCAAAGAGAAAACCAGTTCTCTTATGCAAACTTGCATGGCACCAGGTTTGTTTGTGCCCATCTATGCTGATGTCATGTCTGAGCCCAAGTTGCTTAGGTCTCCTTTTGGGGAGAAACTTCAGCAGACTTTTTTCCTGGAAAAAAAACAAGAATTCTTTCCTATCAAATCCCTGAAGAGAGTGGTCAAGCCATTTCCTTGACTAAACAGTGAAGGCAATGAGCGTAAGAGTGGAGAAAAGAATTCTTAGACCCAGCCGATGCAAAGGACCTATTTGGTGACCACATCTGCAGGTTGTGAGAGAGAGGAGCGGAGAGGGTCCACTCAGGTCTGTCCCCCCAGATCAATCTCATGCCAGTACATCTCCAGCCTTCTTGGTCACTGTGGGCGTGACATCTGCCTTTTGCCCCTCTCCCATGCTTGAGGATTTGGCCCTCATGGACATGCCAGGTACAAGCTCTCTGCTAAAGCTAAATCATTCCTTTTGGCAGTAACACACTGTTAGATCACGGACTGAATTTGTAAGTGCACAAAAGTATCTCTTGGCTCCAATATGATTTTATGTCACCTTTCCATCCTGCTCGCTGCCAGTCCTGGAACAAACCATGAGAAGCCATTGGAGTTCAGTGCAAGGCAGAACAGCCACGGCTCTAAATTGTACTACCTTGTGATGGCCCCCTGAAGTGTCATTAGACTAGCTGAAAATTGTCATGGAACAGTACGTTCCTGTTACATCCCATCCCTTTGCCAGCATGGGTACTGCTCAAAGAGCCATCCATACCAGCTCTGAATTTCTGGCTAGCTGATTGCATGATCATCTTAGCATCTCCACTTGGAGCAGAGGCAAGGAATTCGGTTCGCAGAGCCCAGTGTCATTTCCCTGAATGCCACTGTATAGGTTTAAAGAACAGTTAAACTGAGAATATTAAATCACATAGTCTTTAATGTTTTATTTTTAACATGTTGAAGTTGCAATGAGGTGCTGAGTCACTTTAAAATCAATTCTCTCTTTCCTCCCCCAAAGTCCTAAGAGCTGACAACACCAAATACCTTATTGGCCTAGAGACTGATTGCCAAGAAATTAACTATTTTATTTGATGTGATTGCATTAAATAAACTAAATCAATTAAAGAAGGAGAGCTTTAGTCATCGTGGTTTAATTGCAATAACAATATTAGCGGAGATTATTTCTGATAAATGGACCTAAGTAAGTGTATGTAGTCTGTTTCGCACTTCTGGTTCTGTTTTGCTGGTACTTCGGAAAAGTGGGGCACCAGAAGTCCTTTAGCAAGCGGCAGAGGTTCATTCATTCTCCATGTCCTTGAGACTGACACAGCAAAAGTGTGTAATGCAGCCGATCTCATTATGTACCTCAGCAGTGTATTACGCGCATGGTCTCATGCATTTTACAGAAGGAGGCTGCAAATACAGAGTGCAAATAAAGCATATGTGAAACATTATTTATTGGCAAGGTTTTGTTCCTTCCAGGTTTAATAGTGAGCTCTCTGTAATCTGCAGGAATATTTCATTGGGTTTTTGACCATAGTCCCATAATCATCAGTTCTCCAGGCCACCCTGGGCCTGAGAGGTGGCAGAATGTGGAGAACAGGTGGAGAACTTCAGAAGGGCTCAGCTGTCAGCAAGGGGCGGCGTGGAAAGCCACCGTCCTTTCAGTGTGCAGAGAAAGACGCCAGGATGAGCATAATATTTTCTCCCAGTGGCTCTTTTCCCATCCCTTACTTTCTACTCAATGTGCACCCATTTTTAAAAGACCAGTTGAGCTTTCTTCTGGGAGGCAGTCAGCACCTTTCTGCATGGTCACCTGCAGCGTAAGTCTTTAAGAGCCTCGTTGCCTCTGCTTAGAGTCCAAGGCACACTTAAAACCGGTGCCACGTGTTACAAAAAGGCAACCTCTCCAGATCAGCAGGCTGCCTGATGGAAGATTAGGTCTGTAGTGTCATTTTAGATCCTAACAACTTCCACAAGATGATTTTTGGTTGCAATAGCATCTTTGCTAACTTTAAAATTAAACTTCAGCTGCTGCATCTGCTGGAGCCCCAGATTTAATTGGAAATGCACTTGACTTTTTAGCAGTACTACTGACGAAGCTGCTGCTTTTATCCATGCTGAAGAAATTACCTTTTTGCTTCCTGTTACTATTTTAATTTGTTTTTCAGGCCTGACTTTGATTATGTCAGTCAGTCCTTGGTTCTTCCAGGGACTGTTACCTTATCAATAACAAGTTGCTAGACATGAACTTGAGTTTGGGAGGATTTAATGCCACGTTTGCTAACAAGTGGATTCTGACATGTTTCTTTTGGTTGTTTTTTTTTTCTTTTTTTCTCTCCTAGGGGGATCCCAGGAACTTTGTTAGCTCTGTTTATTATTGGATGGTGCAGTTTGTCAGCCTCCAAAATTTTTACCTCTGCATTGGCTATGGAAGGACAGCAGCTTCTCGTTGCGTACCCGTGTGCTTTACTCTATGGACTTTTTGCACTTCTAACGGTTTTCTGAGATGTATTTTCTGGTAGCCTTATTACAGTCTGGTTACGGTTGTTGGAGGGGCAAGGGGTTATTTACTTATTTTTAGATTGCCTAGAGTTGCATTACGTTCCATTAACAAAATTAGATTATATGACTTACCTTTTATTTGCCTAATGGCTGATAATGAAATAAAAAATCAAGCTAACAGGTAGATGACTGCAATAATGGTGTTTTGAAAGTCTTACAGCTTAAAGAAAAACATTTGTATTGAGAAGGTAGTGAAAGTGAAAAAATATTAAATAAATGATAATTTTTAAAAAATATTTTCTGTGTTTAATATGATACATATACTAGAGAGTTACTGGAAAGCAATAATGTAAATATTTACTAAACCTAGTTGTTGTGGTTTAACCCCAGCCAGCAACTAGGACCACACAGCTGCTCGCTCACTCCCCCTGGTTGGGATGTGGGATAGAATCGGAAGAGTAAAAGTGAGGAAAAAGCTCGTGGGTTGAGATAAAGACAGTTTAATAAGTAAAGCAAAAGCTGCGCGCACAAGCAAAGCAAAACAAGGAATTCACTCACTGCTTCCCATGGGCAGGCAGGTGTTCAGCCATCTCCAGGACAGCAGGGCTCCATCACAGGTAACGGTTACTGGGGAAGACAAATGCCATAACTACAAACATCACCCCCTTCCTTCTTCTTCTCCCAACTTTATATACTGAGAATGACATCATATGGAATGGAATATCCCTTTGGTCAGTTGGGGTCAGCTGTCCCAGCTGTGTCCCCTCCCAACTTCTTGTGCCCACCCCAGCCCACTTGCTGGTGGGGTGGTGTGAGGAGCAGAAAAGGCCTTGACTGCTCAGCAACAACCAAAAACCTCAGTGCACTGTCAACACCATTCTCATCCCAAATTCAAAACATAGCCCCACACCAGCTTTTAGCAAGAAAGTTAACTCCATCCCAGCTGAAACCATGACATTGGTAAATCAAGTGAAAATAAAAATTTATTTGTTTAAAAAAAAAAACCAGCTTGCTGTCTTATATGATTGCTAATTAATATCCAAAATTTATGTGTGCGGGTTTGGTTTCTTTTTTAACAGAAGAGTGAGTGGCCCTGCTTTGTCATGTTGAAGAATTGTCCAAGAACAGGTTGCTACAACAGAGGGAGAAAACTAAGAATGTCATCTTGGTTTTGGTTTGGTTTGGTTTTTTAAGAGGTGTTGCTGTCCAAAACACTATTGTACTGTTTGTAATGTACAGTAAAGTTACATTTTAAAATTGCCACTAAACCACCACCTGCTGTCACTGCAGAAAAGCACCACGCAAAGCAAAGACAACTCCTAAAAATGTCTCCTGAAAGGCAGAACTGTATTTGAGCAGGCAAAATATGACTTTCCACAATTTTATCTGTCCCCCAAAAAAGCTATTTCCTGCTTTTAGTTTTACAGGAACCTAACATTTTTATAATAGCAATGAAGCCCGGAATGCACAAGATGATGTTTCAAAATATAATATTAGAAGCTTCAAGACATCAAGAGGAAATGGAGATGTGTATACAGTCAAAACAAGAGCAAAATCCAGCAGGAAGTGCTAGAGAAAATGAATGTAGCTGTAGAAAGGGCTAGGGAAAAGAAATACATGAAATGAAGGGAAATGTGAAGGAAATAAATGGCAGTTGATTATTTCACCAGTGGTTTAGGGTGTCTTCCTTCCTGATGAATATTTTTATGATCTTGATTATCATCCAATTTATTCACTATTTTGAACTCTTCAGTGAAATGCCTAGAAAATATTTCTCTAGACAGAGGAGCAGTGATTCTGTGAGGAGGGTCCTAATACTGCAAGCACTTATGCAGAAGCTGAGCATGGCAAAACTGCTCAAGAATAAGCAAAATTAATTGTCTTCCTAATCCTTTTAGGGTCAGAGGTCAATCAGAAGATCAGCATGTCCTCAAGCTAGTGATTCTGTTTCTGAATTGAAAGAGCCTTTGGTAAAAATATTTCCCATTGCTGGCATATTTGTTTTTTTAAGAACTCTTGTGCAAACCCTTCTGGAATTCATTTTACTGAACTCCCCTCCACAGTAGGGGTCATGAGAAGTAAACAAAAGGTAATGTGTACTTAGCCAGTTCCTTAAAAAATCAGAACTCATTTATGGAAAAATACTTGCTGTGTTTATCCATTTCTTTGTTGCAAGGCTAGGAACACGGGCACAGAGAGGCAAAGTTGGAGGCATGACCCTGGAGCAAATGGTGGCTGTAGCTAGGCAGGACCGAGTTGCACGTAAGTGGGAAGTGTGTGAATTTGGAAGATCAGCATTTGCAAGCACGACAGATTTGGCCCTGCTGTATCAGGGAGTAAATTTGGCACTAATGAGGCACAGATAAACATGTCAAGTGTCTCCAGATATGGTTATAAAATCAGGCCGTTTGATTTACCATGCACTAATGGCATTCTCTTGCCTGAATACAGAAAGATTCATATGGTTGCACTTCTGAAGTTCAGAAAAGATGGCTTAGAAACATTTAGATCCATTTTTGTCCTACACTTCCTATTATTATTCATACTGCCTAAAAGAAATATAAAATGGCTCTATTCTGCAGCACTTTATATTCATTTTCATCCTGATCTGCGTGATATGAATGGCAGGGGAACCAGTGAATCAAGCCATCGGTTTGTCTTTTGATGTCATAGACAAGTCAAATTACTTATGGGGAAAATGAACACCTTGAAATTTTGCCACAATGTTTACAAAGAAAATGCTAGTCTAATTATAGTTTTATGTTTATTCTCTCAGAATTTATAACTTTTTTATTTTCTTCACTGAGATGCATCTTCATAATTTTAAATGCTAACTTCTTAATTTCAATAACTTCCCTTGCTTTACTGTTTAGCCATGCTGATTTCCTTTTATCTGTTCCCAAGGGGTTTCCAACAAGCGATGTGCACTGGTGCTGTTCTCCCAGTATGGTGTTCTTCAGGGGTCTCTATGTTGCCTGCGAGGATTTAAGTCTCTTAGCCATCCTTCTTCGACTTCTTTTAAACAAGATTCCTCATTTTTACGTAGCTCTCCTTTCTGAAGGTCAGCATGGCCACGGTGATGCTTTTCACAGAATCACAGAATGGTAGGGCTTGGAAAGGACCTTCTGAGATCATCTAGTCCAACCTAGGGCAGGTTGGACAGGGACACATCCGGGAGGGTTTTTGAGTATCTCCAGAGACGGAGACTCCACAGCCTCTCTGGTCACTATTATAAGCAGTTACCTCCTCAAAAATAAATGTGATTTTGGTCTAAAATCAGATCAAAACATGTATATTTGGTAATATACTCTTGTTCTGCCTCTCTGGGCAAGCCTTCCCAATGCCACCTAGCTTTCCTATATTGTCTCTTGTCTGGGCCATTGTATTTCACTCCCTCACATCATTCCATGAAAGTTTAAACACACGCCTGGCAAGCTCTTACTTTCAACTTGCCAAAGAGAGGATTATAACACAGTAACGCGTCACAGTCTGATTTTTAATTCATGCTTCCCACCGCGAAGAGTTAAAAAAAATCACAAGACTTAAACATAAGCTTCAAAGCAAAAGGGGAAAAAAAATAATCATGGTTTTGGAGGGTGAAAGTTTCTAATCGGTCTTTGGTTTCTTGGTTTTCACAGAATGTATATAAAAGTTCAGTTCTGAATGTGCATTCACACAAAAAAAAGGGCACTTATTTAGTTCCTTTCTGCCGTTTCAAGTGGTGATACCAGGTTGGACACAAGCAGTATAGGCGAGATACAGGAGAGGTACGGGAGAGGTATAGGGGACAAAGTGCTCACCTGTCTTCCTCTGCACTTCTCGTGTGCCAGAGGTACTCAAGGTCACCCTCGGAAATAAGCTTGCAGCATTCTGCTGTGGTCTAAACATTTTGCTCTTCTATTGCAACAAAATGCAGGCAAGTATGAAAGTGAACATATTCTGAGTGAGAGGAGACGATAGCGTGGGTCGGAGCATGCAATGGCGATAAAACGGTTATCAGCAGTGGCTGACAACACGTCAGGTTGCATCCAGAGACCTGCTCACCTTGGCAAGCCAAGGGCCGCTTTCGTAGTACCAAGGTTCTACTATTTGTCAAAAATCATCTTGTCACGTGTCATCTCTAAAAGGTTATAATACAGGCCTTGAATAGTTTTAACTGTTGGTAAACTGAATTGAGGAATGAAAGCTGCTGACACATGGAATTGGACGCATGCTGTGCTTCCTGGTGAAAGAGCTCCATTAGCAAAGGGTAATATTTTTCCATCTTTTTAGCATGGAAGCCACAGAAGGCTTATATACAAAAGCAATGAAACTGATTTCATGACTGCATTGTTTATGTCACTTGAGAATGAGAGGTGACAGCTCTGTGTCTTGTCTTAGACCTCTCTTGCCACCCCGTCTACTTCAGCTCCTTGCTAAACAGCCATCTTCACATGTTGGCATTTTCTGTCCACTGAACCGTCTTAAGTGAATTTTGCAGTAATGTTGAATTACTGACTTTTGTTTATATCAATAATTGGTATAAGTGAAGCAAGAATTCAATAAATTGTGTCTGTTTTAAATTTCCTTTAAAGGAAGCTCCTAAAAAGGAGCATATTTAGCGGTCAGGCTGTTGTGGTAGTCTGGTAGTCAAAAATATACACATATATGATATACATATGTAAAAATAAAAATATACAGATATATATGATAGGTTGCAAGACACTGGAGCTGCAACAAGTTCTGGGCACTACATCGCCACTTTTTGAGGGCATAACATCAGCAATCTGGTGACCCATCCTTTCAAAGAAATCAGCAATTGCAGCATCTGATAAGCCTTGTGGAGAATCTCTGCACATAATGGCAAAGCTCACAGTGACATGATGCATTTGGTCGTTAATGTATTTTCTGACAGGTAACAAAAGGTTACTGGATTGGCGAGTAGTGGATTACTACAGCATAATCACTACAAAAATAAACTGGATAATTAATGTCAACCTGCCTAGATCATTGTAATTTGAACTGATCTCCACCTGTGTTGGCATTACTAACGGGTATGTTCCTTTTCAAGATCTGCTCTCTGTCAAAATTTGCCCTTCACTGATTCCGTGATCATTTAGCCTCCTGGATGTTTTTTCTAAATAAACTGCAAGAGTGCTGTCAGAAGGACCCATTTTGTAGCTGCAGGCCATGAGTTGTCTGCTTAAACATGCCCACCTCCTCAGTGTCCCTGGTGGTGCTGTAGGAGAGGTCAGAGCATGCACAAGGGCTGTGGTTTTGGTTGTGTTTGCCAAGTGATTTTGAAAGAATAACATCTGCGACAATGACAATATGTTTGCTGTGATTACCAAGCACATTTATTAGACTTATGATCTCATCATTAGCTTAAAAATGCCCGGTGACCTTGGCACTGCACCACTGAACTAGATGAACGATGCAATTCACAGTGATCTGCATACAGTTGCATAATAAAGACCTTGGCCAACGCATACCCTCTGCTATGGTAGCATTTTAGTTACAGTTGCAAAAAACCAGAATCACGACCCTTCTTTTGCCCTGATATTAAGTGCAGTGGTGGTGAGTGAAAAGACGTCACAGAAACACCAAACACACATAATTATAAACGTAACAGACCACATGGGAAACCACCACTTTGCAGAGAGAACGGGGTAGATTTTCAAAGGCGCAAAAGTCAGTCCGATCAGAAGTCGCTGAGATCTGAGCTTAAGTGTGTCGTTTGGTGATTTTTCTGACAGCCTCTTGACAAACACTCCTGAGCAATCAAAGTGCAACGAGCCACCAGGCTACTACAGGCAGTCTCCCAGGGGACTAATGGCCCACATATAATTCTAGGTAGAGACATCTGTAGCAATCAAGCGTGAGAAGATATCCCGACGTGTGGATGCAAAATGTGATCCCTGGCTACAACTTTGTTCCTTTGGTTTCTTTTCCAGTTTATTTAACCCTCATCCCTGGATGTTGAGTGGCCACAGCTAGTCTAGCTCAAGCACCAGCTGCTTCTTATCTCAGCTCTAAATGTATGATAAGGAGTTTGACTGGGCTCTGGCTTTGCTCTTCAGCTTAGTAGATTGTTGGTTGCTCTCGGTTCTGACCCTTAGCTCCTCTCCTGGCTATGCTGCTTAGGCAAAATTTCTTCTTGTTCCTGATTTTTGGTTTCCTGGTTTCTGGTTCCCAGTTCATAGTTTTAGTCATAATTTTATCATTTAACAGTCTGCATCCTTGTTATATTTCTTTGATACTCCACCTACCTTCTAGAAAATAAAGCACACAGGGGAAGAAGGAGTGATAGTGAACAATATGGAAATACTTCTGAAATGAAATCCTGTTGGCATTTGGCCATCGTTAGTCCTGTCATTCTACAGCTGACTGTGAAATTAACTCTGCAGTTAGGATTATATGTCATCTAACCAGTAGTGTTGAGAGAGAAACTTCTAATATGTTTTCTGGGTAAAAGTAGTATTTTTAACACAAATACCTTGCTGAAACCCCAAATATGATCAGGACCTCAAGAGTGATACAACAGCATATGTCAATGAAAAGGCTCCAGGAAAGAATATCCTAACGTTTAAAGAGGCATAAAGTGATGCACTAGATTTTATCTCTCCATTGTAGAACAATATGATAGTCACGCGTTACTGTTCGATCGCTCTTCTCAATTGCTAACTGAATGGAGGAAGTACACTGTTGATGCACTGCAGAATGTGAAATAGTTTAGGCAGTTATTCCTTGTGAAAAGTAGTAATGGCACTTGGCTCTTCAGAAGAAGTAGGCGTGATAATGTGATCTACTTTAAAGTGCACTTGTGCATTTTGCTCGGTGAGTCAATTTGCTGGAGGAAGATGATACTAAATGACACTAATAACCACAAAAAGGATGAGTGCAGCATAAATTTGCTTATATTTCAGACGTTGTGCACATGGCGCATAGAGATCTGCAGAGTGTTGCAGAGTAGCAGCACTGCGATGTATCTCACCTGCATAATGAGTACTGCTGAATAACTGTTGGCACTGCGTAGGAAACCCTTTGACTGAGATATGAGCGTACCTAATGCTTCCTGCCTTGTAAAGCGGACCACTTCTGAAAAGAGAAATTCACCCTCGAGACACATGAATTTCTGAGGGCAGACATTGAGGTGATATGTTTAACGGAGCACTGTGCACTTTGCTTCACCACCACCGCTGCCTATAGACTTGTGTTCTCTCTTTCCAGCACAGCAGTCTGATTATTGATGGGGTCCTGCTGCAAAGGAGGAGGCTCCGGTCAGTTGCTAAGGTCAGTTTGCCAAGAATACCCTGAGGTGCAGCAAGGATCTCTAGATAAGTATCCACCAGAGCCACAACCTGTTTTTGGTGAATAACGTAGAGATGTTTTTGCTAAGAGAGATCACAACTATGTTGCTGATGTCTCTCTCCCTACTGCTCCTGTCCAGAAGATATATGTATGCACAGCAGTTCAGCTCCTATGCTATGGCTATGGTCCCCACTTGACCACAGATGACCCTTACAAGTCCTTAATCTGGTTCCACCAGCTGAAATATTACATGTGTGTTATACGATCAAGCAGAATGAAAGGCATTTTCCTATTTCAAACTAACTAAAGGTGAACTTTCTAGCTGCTATAGCAGCTGAATAATCATAGATTCATAAAAAAAATCAATGTCGGAATGAACACTGAGTGGCCATTTAGTCCATCCTCTGCCTTAAAGAAGGATTGACATAATTACTGACACCGTGATATGACAGAGTGACTTTCCTTTAAAACTTCAATCTTTCTCTCAGTAGATCTTTCAAATCACTATACTGAAGATCTGTGCCTTTCTTTTAATGGCATATACTGGACAGAATATGGTTGTTTTGTGTATATACACATATATATGTATGTAGTGGCACGGATGTTAAAGGAACACTAACAATAGACTGTTGGTTATCTGGTTTTGAGTCATTAAGTTACAACAGAGGTGATGATGCAAATCAAACTGCTAGAGGACACCTACAGAGTCTAGAGTCTAGTTTCAGATTTCACGTACATACTGCCGATTGCTGGAAACGCAAAGGCCATACCAGGGAAAGAGTCATTCTATACATGCCCAGTTTCTCACGTTTTTTTGCTTAAAAATATGCATCTGGCCACTGTCAGGAAAGGGATACAGAGGTAGTTGGGGCTTTGGACTGACCAAAGACTATAATTCTTACGTTTATAATTATTATCCTCATCCTCATGAGTATTATGTAGTGCTTAATGGCTAATCGAGAATGATACCTAGGCAAGGGACAAGAGAGAACGGTGGCTCTTTCCCAGAACAGCTTATGCCAGTAAAATATGACTGCTGTAGCGGTACACAATGGATGGCAACATCACATTAAAACATTGCAAAGCTTTCCCTCTGCATAGCCTGACTGGTGCACCACAGAAAGCATTTTGCTCTACAATCACGGCAGTATGGTACTAATGAGCTTGTTAGGATTTGTGTACTTTACTGCACAGTTTGCATACTTTGTGTACTTGGGATACTTCAATGTTTTCTCGCTGTGCCAGTGGTATTTGCATTCTGATTACTTAACGAAACAATGCTGCACATTTAAGGAAGGTTGTAATGCAAACACAATGCATGGCAACAATAATAATATCCTGCATTACAAATTACAAATCCCAATGCACGCCATGTCGTGCATTCAGATGTGAATGAACTGGACAATGTGAAGCTACAGGCATCATTTTATACATAAATTCCGTATACGTGTGTTTACCAATATTTTTTAAACAGCTCAAGCAGTTAAGGGAAGAAGGTTTTGTCTGTAAGAAAAAGGGGATGGTGGTTAACACACTGGATTGAGAATTGGTCCACACGGGTTCAACTCGGGCACTGTGCTGGATTTCCTGTGGGACCCTGGCCAGTGATTTGGGTTTTGAATTCCAAAGGTGTTTAGTGACGTATCCCACTGATTTCCCTGGGAGCCAGGCATCTCTCAGGATCTGGCCCCGCGACTCCTCAGCAAGGATAACAATACTTCCGTGTTTCACAAACATGCTGTAAGGAGACTTTAGCGCCTTAAAAATGACCAAGCACGCAAATGATGGAGCCTGAATTCAACTCTTACACAATAGTCATGAAGTGCCACTTCCCAGAATAGCAAATTACCTTTTCACTGAGACACAAGCCCCCCCATGCGCATGGCCCCCAACTTTTAAACCCAATGGACAGCATATCAGATGGGACAGCCCTAAACATGAATCACCTATTTCCTTTCTAGCCTGGTGGAGACAGATGACCAGCCTGATGCCAGCAAAATGCTCTCCTGCCTGCCACGTCCTCCTCCTCCTCTGCTTTTCACCTGTCACTGTGCAACATCTTGCTTCTTAGAATCGTAGAATCATAGAATTGCCTAGGTTGGAAGGGACCTTTCAGATCATCTAGTCCAACCATCAACCTAACTCTGACAAAAAACATCACTAAACCATATCTCTAAGCACTATGTGTACCCGTCTTTTAAATACCTCCAGGGATGGTGCCTTAATCACTTCCCTGGGCAGCCTGTTCCACTGCTTAATAACACTTTCAGTGTAAAATTTTTTCCTAATTTCCAATCTAAACCTCCCCTGACGCAACTTGAGGCCGTTTCCTCTTGTCCTTCTTCTCAGTGGCCACATCTCCCTAGTGTGGGGAGATTAAAAAAAGACCTCAGAGACAGACTGTCTCTCTACCTCTGAAAACCATTAAAACCTCCAGGAAGCAACCGGAAGAGTGAAAAATACAGATGTACCAAGACGAAGATGGGTGTGAATGTTGTGACAACTCGCATTCCTTGCCTGGGGGTCTTGATTTTAAAATATGGGAGATGTAAACTACAGCAGGACTGGGAAAGGGTTATGCAGTTTATTGACATGAGGGATGCATCCTATTCCAGGCAGCTGAGAGTACTGTTTATGCCAGATCTAAACCCAGCACTCACACCTGTGTACGTTGGCCAGTGTACTGGCAGGAATTGCAGGAAGACTCAGCTGTCTGTCCCGCAGCAACCAAGTGTTAGGAAATGGACTCTACCAAAACCCAATGCTGCTGAAATCCAGACTCCAGGTCTGGGCTACTGAGTGACTCTTATCCAGACATTCGGCGTCCCTGACATGTGATGGGTCCTGGTTTCTCGTGGGAAATTCAGTATGTCCTGCAGGTCTCCTGACTTTTCGGTTCACGCTCGCTGTCCGCAGCCACGGGTCCCAGCGATGCAGCATCAACCGGGCTGGCAGAACTGGATCCAGTACGCTGCTCCCTGTTAGATGGAGCTCGGTAAATTACTCAAGTGGCCTCAACAAGGTGTTGGTTCAGTAGCTGTGAGCTAACTCAATGAAAGGCTTTATTTTATAAATAGTCTGTAATGTTTCAAATAATCAAACATCTGTAACTCTGTCAGTCCGCCCGTTTCCGCGGGTAATAATTAGTTCCATGAGTTCCAGAAATATTTTTGCAGTAAAATCCACTAGTGCTTTTATTCTGCAGTCCAGTGTGGCAAGCCAATGTGCATGGTCAGCAGTAACTCTTAACAACGGTTAATCCATCATATGCTGTTTATATTCTGTTTATTACTGACTATTTATAGTAACTTCCTTGTCCTTGATAGGGTGTACTCCATTTTAGCAAACAGATGCACATGTGATTTTTTTTTGATAGATCTGGTGGAAAGTTTTCACCTGAGTTCATTTTTTTCTGACAACTCTGCCTCCTCATTCAAAGCAGAGATATAAATCCCCATTTCATCTGAAGAAACAGCAATACAACCGGAGTGCTGGAAATTTGAGGGAGAATTAGGCTTTCAATAGCCATAGAGACATTTGAAGAACTGGAATATCTTTCCCTGTTTTACCTCGCTGTGTCCTAGAATGTGCTTAACTGGATCGCATTTACAAATAATAAAATAAAATTAAAAAATCACTGTTGGACAGGAATTTTGGTGCAGGCATAGGCACAAGTAGATAAGATGACCAGAAAGAATCAAATGACAATTTCAATGTTTTCAATTTCAGGAATACAAAGCTGACTTAAGCTGCTCTGTCTCAGATTTCAGTTAACTCGGATCACTGGAAAAGCCTTGCATAGCTTTCTATTACTTAGAAGTATGGAGAAGAGGAAATTGTGCTATTCTGTATACTTTTGAATACAAACACAAAGAACTGGGTCAATGCCTTAATCACGGCAGTGCTTGTATAATTTTGCTTATCCCTTTTCTCATTCAGAGGACATTTTATAAAGTTGCATTCCATTATTAAGTAATTTGAACTGAAATCAAATAGCAAGGAAAAGGAAAGACAAGATTTTCTGTCAGTCCAAAATGTTTCTTTCATACCAATTAATCTGATCCTAGACAAATATTTCTATAACATCAGAGCAATTAGACTGAATAAACTATTTTCATTATTTTCTTTTTAAGTCAGCTGTTCTTTAGATCGATTTCTAATAAACAGCAAGCAGAGAAAATAATTTTCTACCTCATTTGGATCCTGATCCATTGCCCATCAAAGTCAATAGAAATCCTTTCACTAGATTCACTGGTGTTAGGACAGTGCTTTTATTGTTTGTTATGAAAACTGAGGACACATAAATTCCTGGTAGTGACGGCAGATACAATTTCAGCTGTTCATAAACTGCACACCAAACCCAGTGTAGTAGATACCATCACATACCCCAATATTATTAAAACTTTTGCACAAGAAGTCAGGGAACTTTGGAAAACTTTATGGGGGAGGAAGGGAGGTTTCTTTCTCTTTTTTTGTTCCACTTGCTGATCAGTCTGATTGGTGGATAAGCTGGGACCAGTCCGTAGCATTTTTATAGTGGTGATGCTCTTGTAACCCTGCTGCACTGGGTCATTTTGTTCAGGCGCCATTAGGCATGCACAAAGAGATGCTGTGATCAAGATATATCTGGTTTCAACGTATAAAGCAATCATTCATCGTCTAATGGATGTGAGAGCTGTCTACGGGATTCAGTGAGCTGCTCGGCTGTGCATGCTCACTACACCAAAACGACACCTGAAGGGGCTCTGCTGGCCCATCTTACTCAGTCTCCAGTCTCCAACAATGAATTTCCTCAGCCATCTGAGCCAAAGTTTTGCAGCTTGGCTGGTCAGAGCTAAGCATTGGGCCGTTCGGATGAACTGCTGGGGAGGAGGGTATGCTGCAGCTGGAACCACAAGAAGCTGCTGGATGCAAAGGAAATTTGACCATTTTTTTGCTATTCTTCTTTTTTCTCTTCTTCTGCAGTCCTTTATCCGCCCACTCTGTCACTACACTGCCCTTATCCACTGTCCTCCCTAGGCCCACGGGTCACCTTCCCCCTACCTCAGCCTCCCAGCAGAAAGAAGTTGTTGGCAGCGTCCTGCATTATGCTGGGGAGAGATGTGCCAGCAGCAGACCGAGAAGGAAGGAAGCATGCCGGCCACCTCTCGTCTCTTCTTCTCCCCACAGCTGGTGGGTGACACTGCGAAGCCAAATGGCAGCATCATCCCAGCTGTGGTGAAAAGGATGGGGTGGACAGAAGTGGAAACAGAGCCAGAAGTACAAGGAGTGTGGTCAGTACCAAGCATGGCTAGGCTGGGACCCCGGATGCCAGATCATTTGCTATTGTTCTGTGTCATGAAGGATGGACTCTTTATCAGGGAGTGTAGTGATAGGACGAGGGGTAGTGGTTTCAAACTGAAAGAGGGCAGATTTAGATTGGATATTAGGAAGAAATTCTTTACTGTGAGGGTGGTGAGGCACTGGAACAGGTTGCCCAGAGAAGCTGTGGCTGCCCCATCCCTGGAGGGGTTCAAGGCCAGGCTGGATGGGGCTTTGAGCAGCCTGGTCTAGTGGGAGGTGTCCCTGCCCAGGGCAGGGGAGTTGGAACTAAATGATCTTTAAGGTCCCTTCCAACTCTAACCATTCTGTTATTCTGTCATATGCATTTACAACAGAAATACTACTATGGTAGCAATGCCTCGCTCACCATACGTTCTTACAGCTGCATCCTCATTATATGTAAATCCGTGTATTCTGATAACTCTGGTGAAGCCATACCATCTGCACTCTCTGTCAATCCGGCTCGTCATTTTAAAGTAATAGGGAGCACTGACCATGTAGGCTGAACTCCAAACTGGTGCAGAATGTACAATTCCATCCACAGGCTCCTGCAGTAAGGGGAATTACTCTTCTCTCCAAGTCCAAGAATGATACTAAACACCATTTCTAGCGCTCAGGGTGGGAAACTAGTGCAAAGAAGATCAGATTTTACTCTGAGCTACAGTGCAGTAAATTTGGAGTAGGGTCATTAACAAATATCAGCAGGTGGATTTTAGGATTATCAAGACCTGACATGTCTGGCCAACAACACATTGCTGGGCAACAGTGGGGTTTAGGTTTAAGTATAGAAAAAAAGGACACTTTTCAACTTTCTGTGGAGTGTAAAACAGCTGTGACACGCCTGACAAAGAATAGTTTGTATTAGCAAAATTGCTTTCACATTTTTAATGAAAAAACTTGAAAGCAGATTCCTTCTGGTTCAGACAAACATTAATCAGTAGAAGCAGGTACTTGTAAATAAATTAACTGATGCCATTGCCTCCTCTACACCTTTTTCTCTTCACAAGCAGAGAAATGACAATATACCTCAGGGAAAATGGTCTTATTTGGTGTTAGAATCTAAAGAGGTCCTTGGGAAGAAATAAATACAAATCAGAGGTAAAATAAAATGCTTGTCTCTAATGAAAAGAGGGAGACTGATTGGTTTGTGATTCTTAGCATCTACAAAATTGAGGTCACTATTGTGAAGGGGATCAGTCAGTTTCTAATCTATTTCTTTAGTGCAGTACTACCAATTCATCAGAAATTTATAGGGAAAAGTCCAACAGAGCTTGAGGCTTGGGCAGAATTCATTATTCAGTACCCAACTTTCTCTTCATGAGATGCATATTTAGTGCAGCAGCTGTATTTTTATCCACCGAAGAATTCTACTTGGATCCAAAAGCTTTTCCTTGCTAAAGCTCTGAAAGCTCTTTTGGAGGTGTCTACTCTACAGCAAGTCCATATATATCCTTAAGGGAATCATGAACTATGCCCTTATTTACTTTTAAAGCTATTTTTGTAAACTATCAATGCAATACAAAGATTTACAAGCATAGCGGTTAACGTTTGCTTACTGATCCTATAAATCATGCCTGTAAAATCCCTTCCCCAAGCAATGTTTAATGTACGAAGTACATATATTTAGTCCAAGGAAAAATTAATTATTTACCCTGATGATTTTTGCTGTCTTGGTGAATGCCAGCCTTGATGTTTTCCTGCAGGTTTTATTTTCTTCCTCGCATGGAACTTAAAAATAATGCACCATATGCACACCTTCTCTGTACAGCACACAGGGCAGCAAGCACACTCTGCTCCCAGCCATTACATGCTGGGCTACCCCTGGCTGTGTAGTTGCAGGTACCTCCTCTATGAAAACAATAAAATATTATATTATATGGTTGGAGGAAGCGGATGAGAGAAAGGAAGGAGACTGAGAGCACATTTTCATGGCAGTATTCTGTCTGCCTGCTGCAGTAGTTTCCATTAGGTGTGAATGTGGAGGAAAGGATTTCATTGAATGCTCCTTTACCAGTTTGTATCTCTCTCTCCCCTTAAACAGAGGGAGTTAAGATTTCAGTTTTAGTTAAGAAAGGAGTTATGATCATCAGCTACTAAGTCAGTCATGCTTTTTGAATAATGGGATGGTAAGAGGCAAAAGAGGATTTTGGGTTGAGAATAAAACATCCCTCATAAACGTCCAAGACTCTTAGGGTTTCAGCCTGTAATCCCCTTAGGACCTAAGGCTCTGTGTAGCTAATTCTCTGCCTTTCCATCATCACCATGTTTTTCACGCAAAATGGAAGAATGTATTTGAAGCTTTACTGTACAACCACAGTCCTTGTTGCTCTTCATGTGCGTCCTTATTTTTTGTAGAAAAAATGCAATTCTGTCAAACTATTTTAACAATGAGTGTAATAGTCCACTTAAAATAGTTCTCCACATGCATTTCCCACTGAATTAAGAAGGGAGAATGACAGAATCACATCACAGAGTCATAGAAATGTTTGGAAGGGACATCAGAGGAGCACATTGTCCAGCCTCCCCCTCAAAGCATTACTATCCCCAGCACTGGGTTATGTCAGCCATGGGGTTGTCTTGCCACGTCTTGAAAACTTCCAAGTGTGTCCACAACATCCAGGGGCAACCTGTTCCAGTGCTGCACCATGCTCCTGGTGAAATTTCTCCTGATGTCCAACTCGAACCTCCTGACCCACGATTTGTGGCTGTTGCCTCTTACCGTGCCATCTGCCACAGCTGGGGAGAGTTTGGCCCTTCATTTTTGTATCTGTCCTTCAGAAAGCTGTAGGCTGCTATTAGGTTGCTCCTTAACCTTCTCTTTGTCAGACAATGCTGCCTCCACTTCTCGTCATGGGACACATGCTGTAGGCTTGTGAATACAACTTCTGTCTTCTAACATCAAGATCGTAGAATACCAGGTTGGAAGGGACCTCAAGGATCATCTGGTCCAACCTTTCTCGGCAAAAGCACAGTCTAGACAAGATGGCCCAGCACCCTGTCCAGCTCATTCTTAAAAGTGTCCAATGTTGGGGAATCCACCCCTTCCCTGGAGAGATTATTCCAATGGCTGATTGTTCTCATTGCGAAAATATATGAAGATAATTCTCAACATTTTGTTGAGAACAGTTTGTTATTGGCAAAACTGCCAATAACTTGACTAAAGTAAACATCTGAGATGAGCCATAAGGGTGTAACATCAGGGCCTGTACAGTATACTGAAATAGCCGAAGAGGTCTGGTTTAACTAGTCTAGTCTTACCACATTTTAGTGAACACTTAAAATTACATTGTCTGCTTTTCTTATGGGAAGAGGTCGTATAACACAAAAGATTGTTGGTTGAACAAAAAGCAAGAAACTATGGCAGATGTAGAAAATGTTCAGATGAACACAAAAAGCAAGCCTCTGTCCCAGGAGGACATTAGGAGAAGACTTGAGTTTTGTCTGCTTGTAGATAGCAACATGGAAGCCACTGGGAACATTATAGCAATTCTACAACTGTTCAATTTAGCAGACAATAAATGAAGTGTTATTTGGTTCCCTTTACAAGTGGAAGGGGGAAAACTTAAAACAGAGCTTGCTGCAAAGTATGCTGTTTCTGTAATTTCACAGCAGGACAATCAGAGACCACTTAAAACCACAAAGTTGTGGAAAAACTCAGTGCTTCTAAAGCACATATCACTCGCTGGGGCCTTATTATAGCGAAGGTAACGTAAAACTGTAAACAGCATATGCTAAGCTTCTGGATTGTACAAGAAATTCTGTGTTGCGTATTTTCTTTTGTTTCAGAACGGCTGTAAGAAGTTCAGCAAGGTATAAAATTCCTGCAGGTTCCAGAAGATGACGAACTGAACCCAAAATTTTCCTGTACTCAAGACAAAGTGTCTGGGGTCTTTCACATTACAGCTGGAACTTTAACACATCCAAAAAACAGACATGTGCTTGAGTTTTGACAATGAAGCTTGCACATTCAAAACTTATATACTCCAGTTTTCCATATGAGCCTGCTGGGGCTATTTAGGCAACTCTAGTCATAAATAGAAAACTGGTAAATGTTAATTCTGATCTAGTAAGTATATATTTTGCACAAAATATATTGGAAGAGATCAAGAGACTTCCACATGACATAATTTCTTATTATGCTGTGGGAGATGTGGATCTAATTCAGGTAAGGCACAGAACTGCCCCTGAGCCTCCCCCTCCCATATAACCATTACAGGATTGAGTAGGTATGTGGCATTACTGCTTCCAGGCTAATACTATGAGCACGGGTAAGTGACAGGCGGTTTTGGCAGCTAACCACCGTACTGAATACTGAATTGGGCTTAGCATAAGGGACTGAATGTTTCTCAGCATTTAGGAATTGTGTGTTTAACTTGCTGGCCTTCATGAGCCTATTTATTGTGAGCTTAGGTGCCAAACTCTGAATATGAATTCTGCTAAAAGTTAAGTACCACAGCTGTTAGGATTAGTCCACCACCTTCATGCATTCCCTCATGATTTTCAGGGAAAACACCTCAGGTACCCCACTTACCACAGAAAAAAAATCAGACACACATATGATCAGAGCAATAATGGATTTATTTTCCATCTCCAAGCGGGGTCAACAGAAGGCTGCCCAACTGGTGCCCCTAAACGGCTAGTTAAATGTTACACTTCTGCTTATATTCCCTTTTTCTCTCTTTTTTGCTTACCGAGTTCTTCCCTTTAGCAACTTCATCCACTCCCAGATAAACAATCTGTCCCTGTTTACTCTTTCCTGTTGTCCCTAATTTTGGTACTTTATACCTCTTCAGTATTTGCGATATGGTTGCACTGGTAATTTCTCCATCCATCAGCAATTCTTTTAAGTTAGTGACCCCCTTTTGTTATCAATCGTATTTCTCATTTCTACTGCTTCTTATCTTGCTATCTTGTTAGCATAGCCACAAGTCAGGATTAGATGTCTGCATATATGTTACCACCTTTTTGCTCTCTGTAGTATTTTAGAAATTCTCATGTTATCTCGTTAGTGTAGCTGCATGCCATCCTAGCGAGGGTGCTAGGCTTGGCTGTGCTGGGAGTCTAGTACATTTTACATACATTCCTTACTGCCGCGGAAGATTAATTCCTATTACACAAGCAGTACTCCGGGAGTGCTCAGTTAGTATCTCTTGTTGGTTAGCACACCAGGAATATTGCCTCCTTTGTACTAATTTTTAGGCATGAGATGTTGGGGCACACACCTTCAGAAAGTTTCTGACGGAGACAGGAAGGTTATATCACCTCAAGCTGCAGTGACCTTTGAAATGAAGTTAAAGTTACTTTAAGCTGATTTTCCGTATAGAGGCAGAGTAGTAATTCATATAAAGCAGAAGATCGTATTTGAAGGCCCATTGACTTTGCTTCTAAATGTCTTCCAGATTTGCCCAGATTGACAAAAAAGCTCTTAGGCTAGTCTGTGGAGGTAAAAAAAAAAACAAAACCAAAAACAAAAAAAAACCGAGACCTGTATTTGGCTGCAAATAGTCAGTTTCTTGTTTCTTGGGTTTTTTTTGTTTTTGTTTTTTTTTTAATTTTAATAATAATGGAAAAAGATTAGCAGCTGCCTCTGTCATCATTGAACTGTCTGTGCTTGGAAAACTACTGCTGCTGGCTTTGGCTTCCCATAATTTACTATATTATTGACTGCTTGCATTCATTCAAGCCTTGGGGCTCTATCACCCTAAGAAGTCTCCTCTGAATGCTGCAATTCCCTTCAGAAATCGCTCCCAACGCCTAGCTCCATGATGAGGACTCCACTTAAATTACATGGATCACTGGTAGAATATATATCTGTCTATCATACATATACATATATTTTTCTGTAGCAGATGACTAGTGTAAATGGCTTGAATTATTCCATATGAATTCAGCTAATTCAGCCCAGATGGTGAATTCTTAAGATTCTTGTCTTCAAGAACAGAGAGCTTCTGAACAGATTGTACATGACAATGGAAATCAATTCATGTTCAAAGAGTTTCTATTATTTGTCAAAAGAAATTACTTCAAACATGTCACATCAGCGTTTTACTGTCCTGCCACAAACGGGTTGACTGAAAGATCTACCCAGGCATTTCAAGCAAGCCCTACCAGTGGTAAAGCCCTCCTGGAGAAAGCTTGTACTACCTTGTGGTTTGAGCTGTCTCTCTTCCCCTGTAGAAAAGCAGTAGATAATTAGATAAATTATGTCTTAGAAGTGTTTTTATAGAACATAATTTAAAGGTTTTAACATCTGATTAGCAGAGTGAGCAGCAAAGTGTTCAACTAGCTGAACAACTGCAGGAAACCAAACGTCATTTACTGGTCCACTCTCTTGTATAATTTTGTCATGGAGAAGGTACATAAAATATGTGGTTATGTTATTTGGATACTTTCTTTTTTGTAAAACAAAAAAGTCCTCTCTTTCCATTCTTTGTACAGTATATCGAGTATGCTAAGATATGTGTTGCTATTGTAAGTAACATTTGTTGATGAATCTGCTATGAATGTGGTATGTGAAAAATTTATTAGGGTATTCTTGATCATGATTGGGCTTCTAAATTGTTCACTCTGACCCCTAGCATATGTGACTTTGAAGCAACAACTCATATGCTTAAATTTTGACATACTTTTGCTGAACTGCAGTTTTCTGTGACTACATTATTCATGACCAGTGTAAAAATCATAAGAATAACACCATGAATGAATGAGTGAATGAGCAAATGAATGAATGATATTGTTCCAGTAAATTAAAAATATACAGTGCCTCTCATTATGTCTACATGCCCTCTTGAAGGGCAGCTACTTTTATGGATAAAAATTTAAGTACAGACTTAGCCAAATTGAGTAAAGCAGATGGGGGGTAGGGGCGGGACTGTGAATGCTCTTTTGTTGTATTAGATTGGCTGCAAAAGAAAACTCTGATGATATTTTATAGATGACATGATAGATCTCTTGACTGAAACAAATGTAAGATGAACTCACCTCTGAAGACGAACCTATAACCAAAGCTTTTCAATAGCAGAAGAGGAGCCTGAAAGCTCTGATGAACTAGCTCTGCTTGTTTTGAGGTGAGTCTAGCAGATTTACATTTATTCATCAGGATCTGCATCACCTTGAGAAACTGGGGCCACTGAAATCAGCCAAATTTTCTGAGACCTGCAAAAATAATAGTAAAAAAACCCCAAACCCCAATATCTTTTAATCTTGAATTTTCAAGCTCTATATTCAGTATTTATTAGTAAAAATATCGGATAAAAAATTTATAATTAAAATAGTAATTTAAACCAGCGATTGTTACCATTGACGATCTGACTATGGACATTAGCTGAACCTGTCTGGACGTGACTTTAGTTTTTGAACCATAATGTTTAATGGGGAAGGGAAGGGATTCCACTGACCGACTAGAGGGAGAATGGATGTAACATACACTCTTCTAAGACCTTACCTGAAATTGTCATGCAGTGTATTTTAACATTAATTAACTGTATAAATACATTTCAGTAAATGGTGTATGCATAAAATTAGAGTTTTACTGATGTATAAGTTATGAACTGAAGTACCTGCATTTATGATGATTCCAATATTATGTACTGCATCACCTACAGTAAAAATGGAAAGGAACCATCTAACCCTGAGACATCAAACTACTTTAATTAAAAGTAAATAAAACCACAGTTATATATGATTTAATTCTTTCAGGCACTCAAAAGCTCCATCCAGCTGTAGCACTATACCATCACTAAATCAAGATACCAAGAGGCATAAGTCATGATGTGCTCCTCTGCAAAGACCTCTTCTCCGTGCTGGCTGTTGCTGCAACAGAGGGGCATGGGATAATGAGTTTGCTCAATCTCACTATGGTACTGTAACGATAATTTCCATGGGGATGATTTTACTTCTCACCACTTTTTATCAAGGGATACATACACTAATAGTATTTTTGGAAATTTAATCCAGCAAGACCTGGGCCTTGGTTAGCAAAGAGAAGTTCAGGATAAGGAAGAATCAAGTGGGTATCTCGAGCTGCGTCTGCAGGGTGGGATGTGGGAAGCCTGCCCAGCTCTTGTGCTGTGAGGGGTGACCTCCAGGCTTTCTGACTCCGGGCCAGGACGAGAGCTGGGCGTACATCCCCCACATTTGCACACCGCGATTTCCGCAGGGGCTGGCCGGGAGGGAGCTGCCAAGTGCCCTGCTGGGCGCCTGGCCTGAACCTCCAGGGATCTCAACGGCACACCAGGGTCAGCTGCCCGGAAGGCTGAATAGATGCTTCCCTCCCATTTGTGTGCTCCCTTCCAGCAAGGTTTTTAAGTATATTCCCAAAAGTCTATGACCATCAAATAGCTGTGGGTTACTGAACTGGTTTTCTGTATAAACATCCCCCATCCCTTTGTCAGCTGTGTCAATGTAGCATTCCCTCAAAGGGAAGGAAGATGCTGTCCCATGCAGGGAGGAGGAACTAAGGAATGTTATCTGGTTCATAGTGGAAAGTTTATAACATGTTTTTGATTGGTTTGATTATAAATTGTCAAAAGATTTGATTCAATGGCTTGGGTCTCTGATTTCTTGATTTAAACATTTTGTTTGCTTGTTTTTTTAGTGGAAAATACATGCTAAATAATCACCTATTTCTGTAGACAAAAAACTTCTCAACACTTTGTTATTTTAGGGAAAAGTTGAGAAAAAAAATCAAGGTAGGTATTTAATAAAAACACAATATTTAATAATATCATTTTAGAGAAAAACAAAACCAAACAATACTGATCACCTCCGCTGAGGTGTGACTCTCAGTGAGCAGATGAAGTTCTTTTTTTATAAGCATATTTATACTGATAATATTTGAACACGGCTCATTTCATAAAAGCAAACACTGAAATCAGTCTCTCTCACCAAAATCCATGTCTGGAAAATGATAATCTACTGTAGGATAATTTTGTAGACAGTATATAATGTAAGGGATGTCATTCTTTTTACAATAACTCTTTATAGAAGTATTGCCCTTTTCACTACCAGGTAAAAGAGTCAGGTTCAGAATATAAAAAATGGGATATATACATAATTACTTATCTTGAAGTTGCTACAGAAGCGGTACATAGCAGCTGGTTTATACTCTTTGGTAGTGGAAATTGATGGAAAGTATATTTAATGTGGATAATTAGATTGATTTGCCAATTTAAGTATCTTGACTGATTTTTTTAGTCTTTGCAGTAATTATATGAAATAGATGACAAGCTGATATAAAAAATAATGCTTAAGGCAGGACCAAATAAACAACTGAAAGCTAGTTCAAGGAGAGAAAATTTGTTTACAAAACATAACTATTTTTTTAAATTCAGAATTATTTTGCTATCTATTTTTTCCTCCAGTATAATCTGGGTATTGAATTCCGCTCTGCTTCTTCTACTTTCACAATTGTTTTTTAATGCAAAGCCTATGAAGGCACACACTTGTATTGCAGGCGATTAACAAAAAAAATGTAACAAAAGGGAAAAAGCAGTAATTTCTGCAGTCATTTCATTTTGCTCAATAGAGCAGAATGGAGTTACTCAAAAAATCCTATATTATTTGTGGTGTGTATCACAAGAGTAGTATGTGTCACCATAACTACATAATAGGTAATGCTCTGATATTGTGATGCTGTAACCGTCAGCTTTTACATAACCCCCGGTTAGTTCAGTGTGTTGCTCCAAGTCATGAATTATTGGTGCGAAAAAAATTAAAAAATTATTTTTTGAATATTAGCAACCGAACACATAAGAAAATTGCTTTTTCTTTTCATTCTTTTTTTTTTT
>VYZM01008934.1:412733-433450 GCA_013398915.1 Dromas ardeola
TTTTTTTTTTTGCTACTGAGGAAATGGCATAGCAGGAACCAATCTAATACTTATGCAGAACAGCATCTATTTTTAGTAAAGCAGTTTTCACTGGATATAATTTGGGCATTCTGAATAGAATATGCGAACCATTGCAAATTTAACTCCTCTGGGTGAGGAAATAAAGCCCATAGTGTATGTGACTAAGGTGATTTTCTAACTTTAGGATATGATCTTGGTTTTGATCTGTTGGTCACAAATGATAAGAGACTCCTGTATAAGCAAATAAACACAATATTCAGGTATGTATCTAATACAGCAAGAATACACATAGATAAACCGAGTGACCCAAATTGACGCAAATTCACGTAACTTGTTTTCATTGGGATAGACTGGTCCCAAATATCTGTGCATGGAGGAGGCATCCCAGCAAAGCATAGGTATTCTCATTTTGCACAGCGCGAGTGTCCTATGTATTCCACAGCTGTTTCTCCTGTCCTCAAATATAGTGTAAAAACAGTGATTTGTGTTTGTCCATTGTGGGTTCAGCCTATTAACTCTTATCTATTTATTTGCCTGTAAAGGTAGATTTTTCCTATGAAGCCTGTGAAAGTAGTATCTAAGCAACAGCCTGAACATTTCAGCGGTGTCCTGAGGACTCTATTCAGCATTTAGAATGGAGCATAAATGTAGGTAAGTTGTAATCGCTATGAGGAGTTTAACCACTATATTATCTTACCTTGGTTTGTGCTAAGCAGCTGTAAGCAGTGTGTTATTTAAATGGTTACTATTTCCTGCTTGAAACAGCACTCTCGCTGTTGTTACCACTAATGAAACTACCTCAGAGGTGCTCACCTAGAGAAATGTTAGGGGAAAGACGATACTAGAAGCAAAATCACACAAGAAAAAAAAACAGAAATCAATGCTATACTCCATTATAGTCTCTGTATCTGGTTTGCAGGCATATGTGGGATTTAGCAGGATTTACTTTTCAGATATTCAAAGCAGGCTAATAAGTTTTGAGAGCTTATGATGGTATTTGGATTGTATTTTATTTATATGTATATATTTCAAGGACCTGCTGTATTTTTGCACATACAGGCCAGTGCATTTCTAGGAAGGCTTCTCTAAGAATTCCTGTTAATTCGCGCCCCTTCCCCAGCAACACCTGGGAGAGTATGGTCCTCAGACCACGCAAAAAAACCCTTATTTCAGCAAAGCAGAGAGAACTTAAGGATAGTTAAGAGAAATAAGGCTTGGAAAATTACTCTTGAGTATCTTGTGGAGGATTTGGGTCTCAGGTAGAAGGGTTACGTATGAAACACGAGCTCTTTTGGTTGCCCATACATCGTGGCAAAGTTATTTGGCAGACCCATCCTGAATTTTTACCAATTGTGATAAAACACATAGGGAAAAGTTTTTGAAAGATGTCATGAAAATAACTGCTAACCCTGATGTGCGTTAGTTTTCTATTTTCTATGTGAGTTTTCTGTTGGCTGATTCAGTTGCCGCTGGTTTTGAAGAGAAGAAAAAACCTGCAGTATGAATCGGGCAAGCAGCAAAACAATTCCCTATGCGTAGATCTCATCTGTATTAGAAAAATCATACCAATTGTATTGCGACTTTGACAGTGCTTCCACAATTTTTGCTGCAAAATGTGGGGGACATCAGATGTGAAATATTTCCAGTTTAGAGAAAGACTGGAACACCATATAAAAAAACTAGCCTTAGGCTAAAGCAAACCTGAAGTTTAACAATATTAAAAGAGAGGGCATGAACTTAGAGGCTTAAAGCAAGAATTCCTTCTATAAACAGTGGGTTTTTCTGTTGGAGAGTAGTAGAAATACTTGCTTTTCCATTAAATAACTCATTGCCTGCCACCAGATAAAGAAAAGATGCCAATGTGATATTGCCATGAAAAAGAAATGGAGGATTTATCTACACAAGGAATCTAAAGGACTTGGTTTGATGTTTTTGCCTGTAAAAATGAGCAACAAGAACTGATGTCCTGGGATTTTTCACCTGACAAATTCCCAGTCACTACACGCCTCTGGAACATCGGTGATTCTTTGGACTCTGCTTTAGCCCTTACGATACAAATTCTTAGTTTCTACATATTCTGAGAAGTATTTTGTAGTTTTGTGGTGATAGAGAAGTACAGTTGTACATACATACTTCTGAACTGACTGTTTGTAACGTAGTTTTTTGCAAAATTTTCTGAGAGAAAAAGAAAGTTGTTTATGAATGACCAGTATTTTCATGGCCACAATATCACCTTTCTGTATGGGAGAACAAAACTCATATTTCAGCAAAGCAGAGAGAACTTTAGGATAGTTAAGACAAATAAGGGCTGGAAAATTAGTCTTGAGTATCTTGGCAAAAGTCCACCTTTTTACTGTGCCTATTAATGTCTTTGTGTATATTGTCAAACTTGGATTACTGCTATACTCCCCTGCAATAATTAATACTTTTATGGAAGAGGTCTGATTCAGAATTATTGCCTATCCTTGACTGTCCTGTACTTTTATTCCCAGATTAATAATGAAAACTTTATTATCACTTCAGATATCAGTAAGCAAGTTACTAGTAATTCTTATTTCATTTGAAATACAGATCATTGTTGTTTTTGTCTTGTGCACTCTGTGAGCCCCTGTTGTTATTTTCCACCTCTTTGAACAGGAAAAAAAAAATCATTTAAAAGAGATGTATTAAAACTGATGATCATACTAGATAGCCAAAGACTGTGGCTATTGTATTATGAGCAAATCACTGCACTGATGCATAACAAAGGTTGGTGCACAACAGCAAGAAAGTAGTAGGGAGAGGATGCCGCAATGATCTGGAAAAATACTGCTTAAGATACCTGGCTAAAAAGGAAAAAATGTTACTCATGAAAAAACAAAAAAAGTGTGGCAAAGAATTTATTTGGTGCATGGCAGGAAAATACTAAGGAGTGGAAAAAAAAAATAAAAGGATGACAAGCTTTTCTTATCTTCTTGTCTTTCTGGCAACTGTGGGCCAACATAACACTATTTTGGGATTTTATAAAAATGATTTCCCTTTTTATTTCACCAATGATTTCCATTTTAAGAATTTTTTCTTTTTAGATTTTTGCTATTTTCCTTGCTAGTTTTCTATTTGTTTCTCAGTGTCTTATTTATTCTCCTGTGCTGTTGCCATATTTCTTTCCTTCTTTTCTATTTCTTTATTTCCTTCTCTGTTTCTCTTCTCAGTCTCTTTCCCTTACTCCAATCCTTTTTTTTTTTTTTTGGCTGGCCTCCATAGAAAATACTGCAGTATTTTTTTTTTTCATACTATTCTCGCCAGTAAAACACTATCCTTGACAAAGAGAAAAAATAAGCTGCTGCTTTGGAGGTGGCTAAAAAACTGGCATTATACCAGTGAACATAATCCAAGCCTGGCATGGGACAGACTAACGACCTAAAAACTTTTACTAATAGTGAACTTCAAGGTTTTTGTGGAAGTAGTAAGGGAAAGGAACAGATTCCAAAACACTAAAATCTGTCATGATGTTTTAATTGTGAAGGGCTTAAGGGACTCTGGAGATATTCTGTCCTAAAACATACATTTCGCTCTCAGCGTTTGTTTTGCATTTCATCTCGTTTTAAATTAAATAACAATGAGATGACTACTTTAACTACTTCAGCTCAACCCTTTACTTTTGCTAAGCAGAGAAGAGTTTCTGCGCCAGGGGCAGAGGCAGTCACTCTGAGGTAGGCTTTCCTCTGGAGAAGAGCGGTGTAAATCCTGGATCAGCGCACATGGGTAAGGCTTCTGGCAGTACCCCTGAGGAGGAGGAAGGGCAGAGTCAAAGGTTAAGGCAGAGCCCAGAGACGTTAATACCTTGGGGACTGTAGCACATCCCTGTATTTCCTTTTCTTCCTTGCTTGCCTGTTGTCAAGCTCAGCTGCATGTCCCAAGCACCAACTTCAAGACTATGGACCTGTGTAGAGGGGTCTGAGGGGTTTCTTCTTGCCTTTGTTTTGTGCATCCGTGATTTGTCTGGCCTTCCAGAATAGGTACCTATATATGTTTGGGTATGTGTATTTAATGATTTCAGTTCTTGTTTCCAATTTTTTGAAACACACGCTTCTGCAAGACTGCAGAGATATGCCATATTTAATAGAAAGCAAAATATCCTCTCTCATCCAAGGTCATACTGTGTCAATCCCTCAGGAGACATCGAGCTCATTTATTAGTACAGGAGCCAGATAAATACATGCTAGAAGCCACCACTGACACTGGCACATTAAACAGTCTTATGAAAGTTCAACAAACCTTCAGACTCAGTAATTTGACATCTTATTTTTCTTCCTCCTTGGTCAGCTATCCATCTATATGTAACTGAAGTACAAAACAACCATTTGATTAAGAACTCTTATTAATAGCATTCCAAAACTAGAAACTGCAAAAATAAAACTAACAGCACTTGAAAAAGTGAAGGATTCATCCCAGATTTGGAGCTAGTTTGCATTGCCATTTCTAACACATAGGGCTGAGCCTTTTATTTTCATATCTTGCTGTAAGTATTTGCCAGCCTGCTTATATTCTCCAAATAGCTTCTGCTTCACTACATTTCCATCTGTACAGAAAGGGCATGGACATAAACACTGATAAACAGTGAATGAAATCTTCCCTACCTCCCAGCTAAAGCAGGATACTGGCAGGCCGTATTTTTCTTTTCAGAAAGTATTATGCTAGGGATTGAGTCTTTTATTGTGATTTAAGAGGGATTTTTACCAGGAAGCTGGCAGCATGAAGCGTTTTTTCTCGATGTTGCACTGCTCTATGATATATAGGTGTGTGTCTTTTGGCTGCTGTAACAACCTTCCTCAAAACTAACAAAGTACCATTAACTATATCTTCCCCGTTTAATCTCTGCAGTAGTTTAAAATAGATTTTTTTTCTTGCATTTGTGGTCTGAGTTGTCCTCTGATTAAGAACAAGATGGAAGATTGTCATATATGAGGGACCAATTGCACCAGGAAGGTATCACCTGGCTGTGAGTATAAAACAGATTTAATGAGGATGTTATTCCCCGTGTTAAATAAGCGAAACACTTGGAAGGCTGGGGCTTGTTGGAATCCTGACTTCTTTTTGCCTGTACCATTACTATACTGGTAACAACTGGTAGAAATTTTTCTGAGCCTGTTGAACAATTAACACAGTTATCCCCCCATGCATCCACAGCAGAAATTAAGCTCCTAAATTAGCAGAATTTTAGGGCAACGCAGGTATAAGGTGTGGTTAGGGAATTATAACTCCAGATAATAACAATTTGATATAGAGTTTTAAAAATCAGTAGAAATAAACGAGTCACTGAAAAAAACCCCACTTTGCATCTGTAGTTCTGTTTTCTACAGGAGGAAATCTTCAATCTGCGATCATTCCAATAAGGTACAGGTGTATCACATATTCAGAATCAAAATGTTCCAAGTGATAAGAATAATAAGGAAATAAGGATTGTTCATGCTGTATGTTGAAATAAATACCATATTGTGTTTAGCAAGTGTTAGTGCACACCACAGGCACATCTATTGATGAAAAAAGGGTACACGTATGTCCTAGAAAATTAGTTAGATCGCTTAGAAGAGAAAAATGTTTTTCTATAACTAAATTAATATCACCATAACTAAGCTCACATAATTCTCATTAATATCAATAGGAAGCTGATGCCTAGAAAGAAGATAATAGAACTCTTATGCACTTATAAGAAGCAGATTTCCAGCTGATTAATTAATAAAAATGATAAATCTTGCTTTTATCCTCTGATCCTACACAACACACTTGCAAATGCATCTACAGTCTGTGCCTTGCATTCTTGTAAGTCAGCATTCGTTCCTGAGTCCTGAGCCTTCTTCTAACATAGTCTAATGACAGAAAACTAGGAAGAAGGGCAAATGATGTTCTTCCCCATTTAACGGTTTCCCTTCCACGTCCAGCCTGTTCACCAGAGCTGCTCGAGTCTGCAGGTGCTTCACCACACGTTCTTCAGAGTCATGTTCAGACCAGCCCTCAAAGAGCCCCATGACGAGCGGTGGAGGCAGCTGGGGGCAGGCACGGCAGAACACGCTGGGGGTGCCGGCAAGAATGGGAACACCAGGCAAAACACAGTTAATACAGTGTCTGAGAAGATTATTTTCTTAGTTACTGTAATGAAGGAAAAACACACTGGGAAGCAGACTGCAAGAGAGAATTGTATCCTTTAATGCATGAATTAAAAAAACATCTATCTAGATTTCAACTCTGATTTTGAATGAAAATGAAATTGTAAGCGATTGGAGACGCTAAGAGTGATAGCTATGATGAAGGTTTTAAATTGTCTGAAAGATAGATGCCTGAACTGTTGCTGCTGTTTGCCATGACCTTATGATGGAACACGAATGAAAAGACCATAAGCACTTTAGACACATTATCTCAGTGCTGTCCATTTTTCAAAACCATGGTGACTATAAATCCCCATACCAAAAATCAATGTGGATCAACCTACCCTTCGGATGTGATTTGTAGTTATTGGGGGTATCCGAATCTCATTTAAACAGAGCTCTGGCCTGCACACGTTGCCTGGGTTTGTCTGAACGTTATGTCCTTCTGCAGCTGCACAGGAGCGGAGTGCACGGAAAGCACGTTACAACACGTCACAACACGTCATGGGGTGGTTTGACATTATGGACAGCGGCACTTCATGAAGTCCTACGATACTTCTGTCGGTGAATCTTCGGAATGTTGATGCCAAAGAACTTAGGAGTGATCAAAATGCTTCAAGGGATAAAGCAAGTAGAAATCTCCCCATCCTCTCTGTGAAATCTTGCATGCTTCACTGTTTGGTGAAGTGCCAGACAAAGTAATCCCAAAGCAAGAGCATTAAAAGGTTTCTGTGAAGGTTTTTGGCTTCTCAGACTTCCTGCGTGTATGTTGAGAGGCAGCAGGACAACTTCTAGGACAACTGTCTGTCCTGTCTTGGTTCCTCCGGCTATGCAGGTCCAAAAGGAGGTGGGGAGACTGAGGAAGAGGAAGGATTTGCCTATCTTACAAACATTTCCTCCAATTCTTGAAGTGCAGAAGCAACAAAAATAGCATTTTCACTTGTTGCTCCTATAGAAGGTCTCCTGATGCTCCCATAGAAAAGTGGGAAGTCCCTGAAGCTTAAAGAGGAAGGGCAGATAGTAACGGGGGACTGACAGGAGACAAAGGGGCAGAATGGGAGAACAGGTAAGGCAGGAACCAGAGAAAATGCAGAAAGGATCTTCTTATGCGTTATATCATGCATCCTCCTGTCAGTTACCATCTTTCAGCATTCATTCATCACTTGATAATTGATTATTTACTTTACTGATATACTAAGCATGCATGCAGGATCTGCTCATTAGAAAAAACACATTCAGTTCTATTATTGTCTTTAAGTGCCAAATTTGGACTTTAATTGTTTTGCCCATTCTCTTTCATACAGTACAACATACGTGCAATAATTAAACTTTTTGATTTTTAAGTGTTTATGGCAAGCTATATCCTATACCAGGAAACATTTATAAAGATAGGAAGAAATGGACAGAAAGTGGAAAGGTAAATTTGAGTGATTTACTCAGCAAACCTGGAAGACAAATTCCATCCGAAATACAGATTTCATTGCCAGATAAAAAGCCCCATGGCAAAATCCTATGATAAAATATACCTGATGGATATAATATTCAGGATTCAGTGGAGGAAAGGGGCTGAAAGAGTCTGGCCATATCTGAAGCGTAAGCGTAGTTATTGATGCACACAAAGCAAAGGAAACCTTTCGCAGACTTCTGGAGTAGGGGTCCTCCTATTGGAATGACTGATCCATGTTTGTTGGCATCTCACTAGACACTTATTACGCTCAGTTTTTATTTTTTATAAAATCTTTTTCCTGTACTATCTTAAAATCTCTCAAAACACAGGAAATTGCGCTGCAATTACAAGAACATCTAAATATAGTGAAGACAATTTTGCTTCCTAGTTTATCATAACATTTGTTTTTATAACAAGAATAAGGAAGATGGACTCATATGTAGCACTTTTCTATCTGATTTTCTAGATCTTCGTTTAATGAGAGCTGCTAAATAAGTTGGAATGAGAAGGGCTATTTTTCTGTTTAAGTGTGAAACTTCCACTTTGAAGAAGAGACTGTGGATTGGCTTGGTGTCCTTTATTTTTTTTTTCCAAATGGCTTTGTGAAAGGAGATCAGGCAAACTGGGTCAATTAGGATTCTGAAGTTAAATACCCCTGGAAGTACGTTACTTTAGTTTCATTTAATAGCTCTTTGGATTTGTATTACTGTATAAAATATCCCCACTGCTTAATGATACGATGTTGTTGTAGATGTTTTATGTTGATAGCGCTCTGGATCATGCCTAAATTTATCCTGACCCTGCATTTGTAGTTTTGAGAGCCAGTCTAGGTGGGTTTTGTAATTAGACCCTTCCAGGTAGCAGGAAGCTAGAGCTTTGGCTCCTTAGTTAGCAGCTGTGCTCCCAGCTGGGTGTGTTTATTATAAATGAAAAAGACTCCTCAAATTTCCATTCTCGGCATGACCATGCTTGGCTTCAGTCTCCGTTTCTGGACGTCACTGAAGATAAACATTAAAGGCAGTCTGAACGCTGCCTTATAAAGATTTGGTTGACATAATGTACCATAATGATATATTTCTAATCAGGCTATTTAGCGCTACCAAAGGATCTTTTAAAAAATGAATCATGACTTGTCATTTGAATATAAATGTAACCTAACTCAGACAACCCTCTGTATAACGAGCCCATGCAGTATAGCAACTGAATATGAAATGAAATATTTGCCCAAAAGCATGCAGGTGATAACAAAACAATGGGGCATTGTTGAAGAGTATTTCACTGCTCATTTGAAGAAAAAATGACTTGTATTTCAATCTCATTATAAAAACTGGAAAATGGGCACTATTCACAATAGTGCCCAGCATTTTATTGTCTCACTTCCACCCAACTTGGAAGGTTTAAGTGAGATTTAAGGAGTACGCGGGCCCTGTACTAGTTTTTAACATGGGAGGATTTCATCATTAGCCATATGGCTATTAGCCATAGATCAGATATAAACCTCTATAAAAGCAAGACATGCAAAACCGTCATTTAAAATTAGTTTTCCCTCAAGTCTCTAGAGTATATTTTTGTAGAGCTGGAGGTTTTTGTTTCAGGTGATATTTTTGCATGTTCAAAAAATGATTCCTTTCCACTCTCCCTTCTATTTAATTCTCTAGCAGGCAATCTTTCTCTCTGCACCTCCCAGCATTTTCACTGCTTTTTTGCATGATTCATTGAGCTTTTGGTCTCACATATTTCATCCAAGTGTAACAAATCCCCTCAAGCCAGCATTGGTCTAGAAAAGGCTGAGAATGGAAAAGCAAGTTATTTCATATCAGGGTTAAAGTCTTTAGGTTATTGTCCTGCATTATAATAACGATGAATTTGTCTACTTAGTTTTTTTTAAAAAAAATCAGAGTTCTAGTTGAGATACACTCTAGGTTTCTTAGGCAAAATCCTTTCAGGGTAAATGAGAATTTTGCAGCCAATTTCAGGGAGGCTAGGTTTTCACTCAATTTCTTTGCTTTTTAAGTCTCTAAGAGATAAATCTCTGTTTTGCTGTGGTATTCTGCTGCATTCTCCTTTTCTGTCTCCGCATGGTTATCCTTATAGATCAGTGGGACACAGAGGTGCCTTCTTCCAAGGTGACTTCCATGCCATGGAAAGCAGTCACTTTCTTCCCTAGAAATATGCCTCCCAATGACCAGGTAGTCTCAATCAACTATTTAGGAAGCATTATTACCCATCAGTATGAAAATGTATTTGATGCTCTATTAGGAATACATCTGGTCCACCACATAATTTATTACCTCTCCGCAAAAGTTGGCTCCTCTGGCCAATGTCTGTTCTGATCTATGTCCTGAGCCCATTATCATCACTGAACTAATAGAGGTAACACTAAGCTTAACCATGAGAAAACTAAACTGGGAAGCTTTTAAGAAGACCAAAGGTATTTTGTCTCTACCCCTTTCCAAATAGAAGAGTTTAAAGGTGTTAATCCTTTGGTCATGCCACTGTTAAAACGTAGTGTTATGTGCTCCTGGGTAGGACACTCTGAACCACAGATACTCTGAATTCAACACTATCAACAAATTTTCCTTTAATGCAGTAGAAATGCATGGATGGCAGCCAGTCTCTCTCCTTCATGTGAAACCAGCCTCTATGATTAGCTATGTAGTAGAAATCTAATTCTATGTTACAGCATAATGCCTAGAGCATGAATTGAGACCATATTCCTTCCATACGTGCAAAGTTTGGCCACGCTCATTCCTTGTTTAACATTACTGAAAAAAGGTGTGCTTTTTCTCGCAGACATAAACATGATTCCACAGGCCAAATTCTCCTCTTATTTACACGCAATGCAGGCTTTCTGGGATAAATAATTAGAATATGCTCTTTTATCATATTGTGCCTTAGCACAATTCTTGTTTTTCTATCACGCATCTTAGAAATAAGATATATTTCACTTTGGAAAGGTGAAGTTGCTTTTTGTGCCAGCAAAACCTGTCATGGGCTTGGCAGATAGGAATTAAACCAAGAAAGTGTGTAAGTATTTATGTAGGTCACAGTCTGAAAAATTAATCCACAAAATTATACTGAATGTTTTTTCTGCTTCCTTCTCCGATTCAGTTACAAAAGGTGTTCTCAGTAATTTGTTGCACAGCACATGAGAACTAAAGTCAGTTTTAGGTCAATTTAGGCAACTGCACAATTTTAAACAGCCTCCATATCCTTGCAACAGTGGATGGGAGCAGTGAAGAATTGTCCAATAGATTCTTCTGTATAGAGTTGCCACGGTTGTCACTCCAGTACCTTTCGTTACCCGAGTGGTGCAAACATCCCACAATAGAACTGAGGACGTTACTTGATAATTTTACATTATAAAAAGCTCTGAAATTATAAAAACAGGCCGCTTAACACCTGTTGTGAGGAAGATAGATCTTATATTTAGCTCACGTGGTGTTTTCAACTTTTTTTGATTAGCATCCCCTGCAAGGGGGTATGAACTACTACATAGTAAACTTCAGCCTCATAGCGTGAATTCTGCTTACGTTAGTTACCTTTTGGTGACCCCAGGAGCTGACAGAGCACCAGATGCTAACCACAGATCTAAGACACATTTGCAACATACACAAAGATTAAATAAATAGAGTCTTTTTTTTTTAAAGTCAGTTTGAAGATTTGAATGTTTCGTGGCTTTTAGGAATATGATCCTTCAATTCCCGGTTTCCAGCAGATGGAAGAATGAGAAACACCTATAATGTTTCATGATTTGTAATATGAGGTGCACTTCATAAAACTGAAACCAATGGTAAGACAAGGTTTATTAGTCAAACCTAAAATTATGTAGCCATGTTCTTAATTCTGTGTTAATACTTTATTAGTATTTTATGTGAAGATACTTATATTACATTTATTATCTGCTTGAAGCACCAAGTACCTTTAGTATGTTTCATAATTGCTTTGAAATCTCTTCCGTATTCTTTAGTACCTCAACCCACTGGATTTTAATTATTAGTTCCTGAAACATGTTGGTTTGATGTTTAATAGGACACACCTCTGTTTCACCTCTATTTTTAGTTCTAATCTCAGGTTTATGCTTGACATCCTCCATACTTCTCCATACTTGTGGGTTTTGTCATTCTCAGCAGTATTTGTGCTAAAAGTGTTTGGAAACTCATTATGTAGAAAATAGCGTCTGTGTTTTATTTCCACATACCTACCAACAGCTTCATTTCTTCCACTTGATTCTCTCAAACGTATGACTAGGTTAAGAAAATCTCCCATTACTCCTACAGCTCTCTTGACCTTTCCGTATGCCTTTTCATTTACTCAGTCATTTCACACTCGAGCTGTTCTTTCTGGAGAAGGCAGAGTATAGCATATTCCTGTAACTAGTTTATTCTCTGAGACCAATTCAAATTCAACCCCAAATGACACTGCAGCCTTGGGAATGACCAGGTTGCCACCGTTCTTCGCTCAAGGAACAAGCAAATTGATGGCCGTACAAACACGTGCCATGGGAAAGCATGCAGAAGGGAAGCCTTTGACTCCTCTCTGCCTTTTCTCATAGCACGCAGTGGACCAGCTGGAAGGAAAAGCCAAACATTTCCTCACCGTATTGAATTTGCTGGCTGATTTAAGTTGATACTACAACTTTGTTTACCCTTCTCCAAGTTATCTGCCTCAAAGTAAAAGGGGATGAAGTAATCAATGTAGGCATCAACGCTTATAAATACTTAAAGGGTGCGTGTCAGGAGGATGGGGCCAGGCTCTTTTCAGTGGTGCCCAGCGACAGGACAAGAGGTAACGAGCACAAACTTGAACATAGGAAGTTCCATCTCAACATGAGAAGGAACTTCTTTACTTTGAGGGTGACAGAGCACTGGAACAGGCTGCCCAGAGAGGTGGTGGAGTCCCTGTCTCTGGAGACATTCAAAACCCACCTGGACGCGTTCCTGTGCAACCTGCTCTAGGTGACCCTGCTCTGGCAGGGGGGTTGGACTAGATGATCTCCAGAGGTCCCTTCCAACCCTGACCATTCTGCGATTTTGTGATTCTGTAATCTCATTCCTAAGGGCTATTGCTCATGAGGAAGGTGCAGGCTTCCCATCTCACAGACTTCCCATTTCACATTTCTGCTGGCTCCATCTAACCTCTGTCTTTTGTTGTTAATAGCCCAGTTAATGTAATCTTCAAGCCAGATTTAAGTTATGCCCATAATATCCTACTTTTCCTGATATGACTAGCTCTCATTCTCCTACCTACTTTGGTAGACTTCTTACCATTTTTACATAGGCATTTTAACAGCCTTTTATTATTGTTACATTACTGTATATTAATGTCTATAAATTCCCCGTTAATGTCTTATATAGGACCCTTCCACCACAAAAAAAATACATTTTCCTGTTAGCATTTACTCTACGTACATTATCTTCTCTACATACATAATTGTTAGAGAGGTCACATTCAGGAAAGATTTGGATTTGCTTGAGTAAGTTCAGCTGACTATCAGATACTACCTTACTGATGATAAGGTGTTCTTCTAACAGTTGGATACCAAACAAACACGAGTTACTGGTGCGCTCAGATAATTTCTAGAAGTCTTTCCTCCCCTGTTCAATATGTTAAATCAGAAAGGGTCAGCAGGAATCAAAGGAGTAATTCACAGTAGAGAGGGCAGTTGGGTGACTTTTAATATCTTAAATATATATATATAATGCAGTTGCCTATTTTGATATAAAAACCTTGTAACAGTGAAGCAATTATTTACAGGTCATTAACAGCTTTTTACATCTCACACTTTAATATAAAGAATATATATATATATTTATATATGCCTATTAATATACTCGTTCCTTACAAAAAAACCCCACTCTGTCAATCACAACAGCGAACAGTTATAAACTGTCAACATGACAGTAAGGAAAAAACCACAGTACAACATTTCAGCTTAAATGTGCCTTTTACGGTGCTATGTGTTCATGTGTCTGTTTTTGTCTATTTTCCCTAACAGCTGTGAAAATCCTGACTTTTTTTTTTATATTGTTTTCTCAGACGTGGGAGGCAGCATCTCTAAATCCTTTTGGGCATTCCATCACTACAAATTTTACTTTATTCTTTCTCCTTTATGGCTTTTATAAATACTATTTTGATAGTGTCAACAATTTGGTTGGCTGCAAAATCAAATGCACGTTGTTATTAGTACTTAATACTGACTTTTGCATTCACGTGTGTTAATTTACTGTACTATTCTTTGGAGCCGTGTCACTTTCATAATTTTTCTTTTAAAGCTATCATTAATTTATCATTAGAATGCCTTCTGCAGCTTTCTTTTGTGAATGCAGCCCCCTGCATGACAAAGAAATTTTATCTCTATATTCTGATTTGGTTCTTCAGTGGAACATCAAAAAGAAAATACCAAGTACACAAAGAAAGAAGAAAAAATATATGGAAGTTACAAACAAATAGTCATATCTCACTATGCTATTTTGTCTCTTGCAGAATGAAATGAGTACACAGTAAGCTCTAAAGCATTATAAATTATTATTTAATGCTCTATATAAATATTGTTTCGTACTAATGAAACATAGTATAACCGACACAGAAGCAAAGACTTAGCATAATCCCTGCATTGCATGTGAATACTTTTACATTGATCAGTACTCTCATCATAGCCAACGGGGCTCTCCAAAGATTGCAAAAGTGTTTATACGTCCAGTGCCAAAATGGTATTGAAGGACTTACCTCCCGTTTAGGCACTTCACTCACATTAATTTCAGTGAATCAGGATAGGTTCTTGTATATCCTATTACAGATCTGGCCTTAAGTGTTCTGCAGATTCAGAGCCATGCCTGACATGTCCTCTCCCTTTTCCACTTAGCCAACAGAAAAGTTGACGTACAATAGGGCGAGAAACATGACATTTCTTGGGTTTGTGCATTTGAAGACTCAACTGTAATCCTATACTGGAAAAGTATTGTGCATTATATTTTCGTTGATATTTTCTCCCTTGATGAAGAAGGAAAATATCATTATGATTGTCCATTCCAATATCAGATAACCTACAGCAAACAGGAAAAATCTATACTGAGTTTAGTGGAGCCATAATTTGTACCACTGTAGGGAGTTCCTGAAATAAACATTGCTGCATTAATTTCTGTGTGCTAGACTGTAGATATATACCCACTCAGCCATTAAGTGCCTACTTATCAGAACTCCCGAATACCACAAACACACGCTGAAGCCAAAGGGAGCTGTGATTACGTAGACTCCATCACAAACAGGAAAAGCAAAATCTTTATTGATGAAACAGTTACAGTCAGACGGTAGCTGCTCCAGCACGAGTGTGTACCACTACAGGGATGTGCTAGCAACACCTGATGATTCTGGATTTGATTCAACTTAGGTTCATAAAGAAGTGGAGGGAAGAGATTATATGAGATTCCCTGTTCCAATGAAAGCAAAAAGGTACATAATTACATAAAATGTGTTGCTATAGCAAGTGACCATATCATATGCTTTAATATTCAGGAGCCAGGTGTTCATGAAATGTAACCTAACTTCACTATAATGAAACAATACAGCACCAGATATATAAGTTTGTTCCGTCGGGCTGTTCATTTTAGCAGACTCTGGGAAATTGCTGCTTGAGAATAAGAAAGAAATGAGCAGCTGAGCGGAACATCAATACGCAGTACTTCTATGGAGATCACTTCACATTGATCAACATTTAAAAGATGTTTTTCAAAAAGATAGATGAATGAAGAAGGAAAAAATAGTACATTCAAATGCTAAATACAGCCTACACTGAGAGAAGTGAGAAAAATGTCATTGTCATACTCAGGATGCACTTGCATAACTATTCAGGCTATTAGGCCTAATTAGCAGTAAGCTAACGGATTCTTGCTATGGGGGTGTTTACATGCAGAAGATGCTAAATGTAGAGTTCGATACACTGAAGTTAGCATTTAGTTAGATTTAAGTTAGTGTAAATTCACATAGAAGACACATTTCTGCTCTGAAAAGGAACTATGAGCCTAAGTACTTTGGGAATACGAATTGTGGGTGCTAACCTTAATGATGAAAAAGAAATTGTGCATTCTTCATTGAACAAATCCGATAACACAAAATATCAAATTATTCTCATGTACGTTTGGATAAAATAATATAATTCAAATATTTTAATGAAGCTGGACTGGCTTGTAATTCCTGGGGTTGTTCTTTCTTTTTTTTTTTTTTTGTTTTTGTTTTTGTTTTTTTTTTGGGTGATGTAGCACAGTGTAGGGAATACTCCAAACAGCTACAGTATGAAAGAACAGGCTTTATTTTAACTTTCATAAATGACTCTGGACCCAAAGAGCTCGTCAGGTAAAGCTAAGGCAGCTGTTGCCGTGAATAATTCAAAGAAATCACTTCAGACACAGAACGAGGGAGCTGACTTCTCAGTGGTAACCTCCGTAAACACTGTCAGAAAACAGATACATTAGCTATTAGTGACTCAAACATCCAGTCCTTGAGAATAAAAACTTGCTAAATCCTTTCTTGATTAACCTGACTGGCAAAACCTTCTTGCCAAACCTTTCTTTCCCCCTGAGAATGCATAATCTTTGAAACCTTGATAACTACTAGCTATGTTTCAAAATGCAACTTAAATTAGAGCAATGAATTATGATGGACTGCAAAGAAGAAAGTTCCCGCGTTCTCAGAATCAAGCGTGCAGACCAGTTCCTTCTGATTTCACTCCTAGCAGTGCAACCAAATAATCTATAATTCTAATCTAAATGTGTGCAATGTTGTTTTGATCCTGAACGTCCAAATTCCCACAGCACTGACTTTACACGTATGAGTGCTTCCATTTAACTCTGAGAATTAATTACACAAATAAAAACATTTCTACATTCTTGTAGGACAGAGTTCCAATCATTTTGGAATAATGCAATGTTACATATAAATACTTTTAAGGTCTAGAAGATTGATTTGGGCACTAGGAGGAAAATGTAGAATGGAGAAGAGCTAATAAGTAGCAAACGTTATATATATATATATATTGAAATGACAACTGTTAGGTGGACCGAAAATCGACAAGCTCAGAGTCTTTAGAAAAGCCATTTCCTTTGGGATGATGCTTTGTAGCCAACAGAGAGTAAGATGTAAAGGAACAAGTAAGATCTAAGGATTCTTAACAGGAGAATATTCGTAACCAGGAAAATGACAGAAAGTACAACCAAAAGGAGGAGGGAATCATGAAAGTGGCCAAGACTTTCAGGGCTGACTGAGCCAGAGTACAGTAGTGTTACAAATACAATTCTGCTGGCAGTTTGTCACATTCTTGTCTACAATTTTAATGTCATTCTTTGGGCTGATGACTTTTTGAAAGACAACATAATCATCTTAAATGCTTATTAGGTGATTTCTGTAATTATTGCAGACCTGCTCATAGTAATCATCTGGAACTTTTTCTGCATGATGAACTACTCTTCCTGCCTGATCCTGCGATTCAGGACAGAGGAACAATTCCCTTTGACTTCACTGGGAGTCTGCCAGAAAAATCTTCCCCTTACTGAAAAAGTTCACCTAATTTATTCACTTGCGGTGATTATAGAGCTTTCATTGTTCTCTCTCTAAGAACCTCCAATTAAGTGTCCAGTTTCAGTGTTTGTTCTTCTCCTACACATTATTCTCTGCTTTGTTGTTCTTTTTCAATAGAGAAATAAGATGTATTTTAGAATTTAATTTGAAAAGTGTTTATGTATCCTTCATTTCATGTTATCCAATGACATTAAAAAATAAGACTGTAATGGCAGGAATCACCTTGGATTGTATTAGTGAACATTTTTAAAACAAGTCTCTTGGGAAGGAAACTCTCACTTTCCAACCTCTCCTTCTCAGAAACCCTAAATGTTTTATTTAACAGTTTTTTACCAAGGACAATTTCACAAGAGATTACAGAAACATTTTCAAAATGTAAAAAAGTTGCCTTTTGCCAGGTATATCAGTTCAAAGCCTGACGGAGCAATAAGCCAAGTAAATGTATTAATTCCTGATACCGTAATTTCCACTTCAGAACTCGACAATCTGAGCAGCGGTAAACGCGTACTTTTATCTACATGAATTTTTCATAAGGATGACCTGGTTGATCTACATGATGTGGTCTGGATGATCTTCCTGACCCTCCTTTCTGTCGTTTCCCCCTCTCTCAGCATGATCTTTTCAGATAAATCTAGATTTATCATGTAGCTTGCTCAGACCAGCAAACTGACTGACTCCGGGGCAGGAAGGACTACAGTGAAATGAAGGTTTTTTTGCTGAGGAACATGTCCTGGCCGTGCCCCTCCAGGCTGCGTTCCAGAGGGGTGGTGGTGTTGCCTGCTGCTTGCATCAGCGTGCCTACCTAAGGGGATCTCTCAGAGAAATTCTCCCTTACACCAGCTCTTCAGCCCTATCTCAAAACACTCCCACAGATAAGCAAACAGATGATGGCAGATATTCACCTGCAATTATTTTTCTCTGCTTCAAGCATCAGAAACCCTCACATACCTGAAGCTTAAGGATATTTACTTATGTGCTTGCAGACATGTGTTTCCATTGTACTGGCCTTAGACTGCACTCAAATGGCACAGGAGGATGAGGATGCTGTTGAGCTACGCATCATGTAAGCATGTCAGAAGATGCTTCTTACCCCACAGAGCACAAATATGTTCTCTCTGCCTGTTCTCATGAAAAATCACTTTTGGAGCTTAAATGAGCTTTTTTCATCAACTCAAACAGAGGCATTTTTTGCCTAGCATATACTTATTCACAGAGGAAACCACGAGCTAATCAAACAATAGGCAGCATACAGGAGCTTAATAGAGAAGTGACTGCAAGCATTTGGTATAAGGATTTTTTAATTTAATTTTTTAATTTTAATTTCAGGCAATGGCTGTTGAGCCTAGAAAGAATGAAGCGCTGATTCTCCCCTTCTTTCCCTCATAACCCTGAGAAGAAATGTCTTCGTTTCCTGAGTAATACGTTAACATTTATTTTATGCATGACTTCTATGCAACCTGCCAAACTTGGGCAAACCTATGTGGTAAATGATCTCACTCTAACATTTGTCAAGCTACGTATCCTTAGATTATGTACCCTTACAAACCCAAGTCACTAGAGAGAAGGTTGAAGATACAGTTCTGGTGCAGCTGTGGGCTTCTGGAGAGGAGAAAGAAATGCCATTGTCCCCTTGCTAATGGCACCACACTGGGTATGGCAGTAGCTCAGTGCTGCTCATCGGTGCGATGCGGCAGTGTCAGAGCCATGCAGTGCTCTGGCACGAGTTGTCTTCGACATGGGCAAACTATTATCCCATATTACAAAGAAGAGGGTGAATGTGAAACTTGTCCTCTTAGAAATCAGCAGAAACATTTCAGCTGAATCCTCAGGAGAAACAACATCCCCTGCAGGCAAGAACAAGACAATGAATACTGTCTCCTCTCGTGCCTTAAGGATTTGAACCTAAAGAAATATATGACAAAATGGTCAATAAACAACGATGCCCTGCTTTCTTGGTGCCCAGCAGTTTGAATGAGTTTTCTGACCTTTAAAAGCATTTCAAACAAAATAAACAAGGAAAGAGAGAGAATATTGCTTCGTTTCTAGCAGTCATCCTCATTTTCAAAACTATTCATCAGTTTTGGTAAGTGGTGAAGAAGAGGCATTGCAGAAATCTTCCCACACTTTGTTCTCTGTTACAAGCCCTTTCACTCCCCTGTAATTCTTATGCTTGAAGCACAACCTATCTAGTTTTCCAGGAGTCTTTGCTCAGTCTTTCCAACATTCCTCACCCAATGAGTGAGCCACATAAAAGCTAGGAGTTCTCTCTAAACGTCAATTTAGGGTTTGTCTATAGCAAATGGAGGGAGGAAGGTAGCGCCATAGACTAATTCATCCCACCTTGAAAGAGATGTCTCAGAGAGGTGGGATGAAGTGCTGTAGAGACATCTACGTTACCGCTTTGAAAGTAAGAAGTCTACACCAGCAGTTTAAAGAACGTGACGAAGCTTTGGATGACTGGCCGTTGTGATCACCGCGCACTAGTGAGGAGGTAACAGACTGCAGCCGTATCTGCCTGCGAACTGATTAAGGGTTTAAACCTTAACTTTTAAGGGGTCATGAAAACTAAAGCTAAAGCGTTCCCATGCACAAACCACGCAGCACAACAGAGTCACACTTAGATCTGGCACTGGCAGTCAGAGAAACGCAGCCAGGTTTAGGCCTCAGTTTCTACTGGCAAGAGCAATTGTACATCTCCCATCCAACACATGGGCACAAGTCTGTGCTCTAACACATTCCAGCAGCACAGCCTGAAAGTACACGCATCAGAAATCCGGATGCAGGTGACTTGCGGCTCCGGCTAAAAACAAATAAATACAAATTTTAAAATCTACTGCTTAAATAGAGTGCAAATTTAGTTGCTTCATGGCCAAGAATCCAGATGCTAACCTGTTACAAATCAAAATCTGTGTCTGGCATCTGGATCCTCATGGCAGCTGACTTTCTTTTCTGTTCTGAATCACCCCAGATCCACTGTCAAGCTGGAGAGCCCGTTAAGCTTCTCTGAAAATCAAGATCCCAGCGTGCCGTGCCCCAGCGAAGCTGCAGGACATCAAGTACAGCATTTGTGTCCCACCAGGGTCTGTTAGATTTCTACCACCAACAGCTGAACACCGGTTCCTTTTGTGCCCTCAATCGAATCCCGCCCCCCCCCGCTGCTTCCCTCATGGTAAAAGCACGCTGGTGTTAGGGAAGATGGTGAAAAACGCTGTCACAGGCATCCTGCAGGATGCTACTTTCGGACAGGAGACCATCATTCTGGCACTCTGCGAGTGCCGACCGGCGCGACACTGTGACAGAGGCAGAGACAGATTTGGGAGGTTTTTAAGGGGAAAAAAAAATAAAATAAATCCAAAAAAGCCACCCAGCCGAGGCGAGGGGAGGAGCCGGGGCAGGGGCTTGGCTCTTGCCTGGGCCGAGCCTGGCAGCGCTTTGCCAAGTGGCCGCCGGCTCCGGCGAGCGCTCGGCTTTGAGGCCAGCGCGGCTGCGGGCCCCCTCGCCCCCCGCCGCCGGGGCCGGGGGCAGCGCTCGGGGAGGGTCGAGTGGGGTCG